>OY757190.1:23041086-23616086 GCA_963583895.1 Melanophora roralis | reverse complement strand
AAAGTTCGAATACATAAATCTGCCTAACCAGGCACCTTTAATAAAACACTTTAAAATAAAACAGAAAAAAATATTTTTACACAAATTTTTATGATTAAATAAAATAAAAGTTTAAATAGGAAAAATTAATAACTACTATTAGTCCAGCCAGACTTAGTCTTAAGTTCTCGTATTAAAATAAGCATTAATTCCGATGGTTTAATCTTAAAACCAGGGTGTCTGCAATGTTGCAAGATATTGAAATCTAGTTGATTTAAATGTGTTTTTTTACCCTATTTGTTAGTTCAAATTTTGCACTAAAGTTTGCATTTAACTCCACTACGTTTAATAAATATTTTTTCAAGTATTATTCATTATAAATTTTCTCTATTAGAGGCAGAAGCATCAAATAAGTTTTAGTACAGAGTTGTAGAGCATAAACTGTGAAAGCGTTTCGGCCAATTACTTATTAATTCAGGCTACTTTCAGTTCTACATCAGATGACCCAGGCAAATTCCAGGTTACTGACAAAGACAAGCGGACTGGAATTATCTTTACCTGGGCAACTTTCCATGTTAGCAAAAAATCATTTTTTTCCTGTAAAAGGCAACTCTACTCTCTGAATTATTTAAATTATGAATAACCTCTGTAATATTTTGAAATTAAGACCATATTTCTACAGGTTGTATGGCAACAACATAGAGTTATTCTCTCACGTCATTACGTGCAATAGGATTGAATCAATTTTTTATTTTTCTAACGAGAGGACACTATTTTTTCATTTCTTCCTCAGGATCCTTTTTGATTACACAGTTGAAGTTTAAGGCTAGAAGATCTTTCATAACCCTTAGCTGATCGCTATATACAAAAGTTTGACTGAAAAGAAAACTCTAGACTTTTTAAATATGCTATTAGCCACAATGAGCATTCTTTAGCTTAGCTTAAAATAAGGGCAATCTCAGCTTATGATATTCTCTTTGGATTTTTTTTTCAAATAAAATCTGTTTCACCACATTTAGAGAAATCATGTTCAGGGGTTTTTTAAATAGTATCATAAATGCCAAAATGGGCCTCCCTGATGTTACCAAGAGTTTTGAGGAGTTGGTTTTGCGAGCAATGCTGATAGGTTTTTTTAAGTTTAACCAACTTGTCCTCTTAAATAGATAAAATAAAAAGAAATAAAATAAAAAAGGTAAAAATCTTACGGATACGATTCGGTGAAAACCCTTAAAATTATTTTGGATGCATTGTCTGAAAATAGATCCAGCGTGGCTTAAACCTAAAAAATTTAAGCTTCTCTTTGCAGAAATCTATAATGTCTGAAGCTCTAGACATACGGAATTTTTTTCGAGTTTAAAATGCTACAAATATTTAAAGGCTTCTGGAGCTCAATCAATAATTTTGTTACTCGGCCTTTAGTGCCTTTAATTTTCAAAAAATCCGGAATCAATGATAGCAGCTGGTTAAAAGTTTGGCATAAATTCAGGGCAATGATTGCCAATCATTTACTTTTATCAAATTTTTCCAATCCAAGCTAATCTTATTTAGAATTTTTTTTCTCTTCCTACCTCTCTCTTTAACAGGTAACACAAAGGGACAAAAAACACAGACGCAATTCGAATGCACCTCATTCTTTTATCATTTCCGTAGCCGCGTATTCCAACTTACCCAGCATAAAAATTTAAAATGCCTGATTAAAATTACTGACTTGCTTTCTTGGTTTTTTTTTATATTTAATACTTTTGACAAAACATTTAATTTTACTATTATTTCTGTTTAGGAAATCGATTTTAATTCCAGTACATCAAAATGAATGGGTTCTTTAACAATCACCTCTATATAACTTCCAGCAGTTGAATAACAAACACATTGTTCTTTAATTTTCTATAAAATTTTGTCTTGCAAACTATAATTGGTAAAGTGGGCAAATCATGGCGCATTTAAAGGAGGCTCTATATTTGAAGCGAGCTTCTTTTGCCAAAACTGCCATTAGCTTTTATATAATGTATACATTTGTAAGCACAAACATATATGAAGACTTATAACAAAAACTTTGGCAAAAACACAAAGCCAAACTACCAGAAGATGATTACTAGAATAATACAAATGCAGAACAGAAGCTTTTGGCAATTTTATACTCATCAAAAAATAATTATAAACAGCGGTATTAAACAATCGAAAATATCTTTTACGAGCATAAGTGTAAAAGAGTAAAATCAAAGTTTAACTTGTAGTTATTTAAACTGTATTAAACTCCTACTTTATTCCATAACATAAAAATATACGCTTTTAAAACCTACTTAAACATCAACTATTATATTTGGAGCACAAAAAACGAAAGACTTAAGCAGCAAACCTGCTATTGCACTTTAAGCCACCCAAGATGAAAGAAAATCTTTATTTTTTTTATTTTCATTGCTTTTTAAAATACTTTTAAATCTGGTAAAATACTTAAACCAAACATAAAACTACAATAATATAAAAAGTTTAATATAATTTTAAAAGTCGTTTGATTTAATCTCACAAAAATTATAATCAAATTGTAAAAGGTTTATTTAAATATTGTTGCATTTAGAATATTTTAAATATATGTATATATGACAATTAGTGATAATTTGACATTTTAATAATATGTTAGGATATTTAAAGATAAATGGAAATAAACTTTAAATGTAATAGAAGAGTTTTATTACACTAATATTTCAGACAATTTTATTGCCGTTCATATTTGTCTTGTCAAATGTATAATGTGGGATTTTTTATAGCCCTCATACTGAATTCAAGATAATTATAAATTTCAACTTTACGGTCAATTAAAAGCGACAAAATATTTTTATGAAATAAATAGTTTTCAAATTAATTTACATAATGTTAAGAAGATTTAAAAGACATTATGTGGAAGAAAGTTTCTTCTTCAATGGCATTTAAATGTAGTTTCTTTTTAAGCGAAAATTTCAAACAAATAGAGTTGTAATAAAATATATAAAAAAAATCTTTGATATTATATAGGAAAAAATCTGCCTTTAAAAAACGTTTTTCTAAGTTTTTATAAAAAAATTTTTTTTTTTAATTACGTCAACAAAAGGAACAAGCAGTACTAGACTCCTTCTGATGCCGTGAGTTATCGTAGTTAGTTATTAAGGGTGGCCTCACGGTACTCCGAGAATCTTTACATTTTTTACAAAAAAAATTTAAAACTGAATTATCCTGATTCATGTACTCTTTGCAGCAAAAACAGTCCTCAAAAAAGTCTCCAGTCCAACTGTATTCTTTCGTACTGTTAAGTGGCTTTTCATACTGCCAACATCCATTCTAAGATTTTTTAACTTAAACGATTTGTTTAAGTTTCAAGTTTACCTGCATGTATTTAGTTGGTTCTAATACCAACTTCTCCAAAGACTTTAAACCAAATTTTTAAAAAACCTAATGAGTACTCTCTGTCTATGTATAGTAATTTCAATAAGCTAAATAGGAATTTTATTATAAATGTAAAATTTTGAAAAGTTTTTTTTAAGGCCCAATAAGATGTTGTCTTATGTTTCTCTTTTGATTTTATTTTGGAATTGTTTCGAGAAAAAACCAATTACAGACACTTTTGGGAGCAAATCCTGAATAATATTAAAAATTTCTAATCTAAATACTAAATAATAATTTTCGGTCAATCATGGCTTAGAATTTTTCTTACAAAACTATTTCGCATATCCACTTTTGTTGAAGAACAACTCATTTTAGACTTTCAAAATGAAATCTCTAACTGCCAATCAGAAACTTCGTTGAGCTTAGAAAACAAATATGCAATTAAGCCAATTATTTCTTTCATTTAAAATAATTGAAAAAATAATTTTTGTGTTTTGCTATTTGGTCAATATATGTATATAAAAAAAATGGAACAATTATTTGTATAAGCTTCATTTATATTAGAAATGCCTAAAACTAAAATGGCACCGCCTGTGTTCGCACGAGATAAAAAATTAATAAAAAACAATTAAAAATTTTATTTATGTTTTAAAGCCAATTATAAGTTTTTTTCTACATATTTATTCTTCTTAATGCAAAAAATTATTTTGATTAACAAAAACCAGCTGTCTATCATTAGCGGCCATTCAAAATCGTCTTAATTTTAGCAGAGAAATACATGGCACTTCAATTTTTATTTAAATGGTAAATTTTCTTTTTTTAATACAAGAAACTGCAAAATTAAAAAAAAAATTTTAAGCATATAAAATTTCTTTGGAAGACCATAATTTTTTTTGGAGTGAAAAAGTGGAAGTCTAATTTGATGAATAAAAAAGAAATATTTAGATCAAAAACTTGATTGTTTTTAACGTTAAAATTATAAAAGAAACTCTTTTCAAAAATAAATAAAGAAATACGAATTTTTAAAGCCTTTTCCGCCTTATATGACACCATGTGAAACCAAAAAGGAATTTTAATGAAGTTAAATTGTTTTTAATGCCGGCCTAAAACGTAAAAAAATTGCCAAAAATTTTTGTTGTTATTTTTATTTGTTTAAAAGTTTTAACAAAACTAGCAAAGTCACTGTTAGACTACATAAAATATTCTAATACGAGGGTTGCATTTTATATTTCGGCATTAGAGAACAAAAACAAATATTAAACATCGAAAATCACTTTATTGTTTTTAAAAATATTCCCCATGAAGATCTATACGCTTTTGCATGCGTTCGAACCAATTGTCGAAGCACTTTTGCCACTCTGATTGAGGGATCTCCAAAACATGCATTCTGAATAGAGCAACTGCTTCATTAGTTGCCGAAATCAAAAAAGAAGTTATTCGGTGCCAAGGCAGGACTCTACGGCGGATGACTCATCAAATCGATGTTTTGGGTGTTTAAAAATGCAGTTGTTTGAACCGATGCACATTGGGGCCAAATGAATGAAAAATGGCGATTAATTCAAAATATGAACTTTAAAATTTATGATCGTGTTTGGTACCGGGTGAAAGTGGATAAAATTCTGCATCCCTAATTGCAAAAATTATACTTCTAAGTTGTTTGCTTTAGTTGAAGTGAGCACTTAAAGTTGAATAATTGTTATTTTTTTGTGCATATTCAAAAAAAAGTGAAAATTTTGATATTTCAATTGATAATTTTTTCTATTAATACTTCTAAAAGTTAAATTTTTATAATGGAACCGTCAACTTCAGGTAGTTTACTATATAGTACATGTTTTTTTGTTTAAATAAATGTTTTAAAAATATTAAATGTTAATAAAATAAAATTAGCCCAAAAATGGGCTATTTTTGATTTATATATGGAGTTTCAACAACTTTGTTCGTGAGCTTGCGTAAAATCGTCTATATAGTGTTATAATATCAGATCTCAACTAATAAACCCCAAAATATTTTTTTGCGATTTTTTGCGATTTTTGAGTTATGCTTGTTTTTGTGAAATAACTGAAGATGCTAAAAATCCACAAATATGAAAAAAAAACAAAACAAAACATCAAGTTGTTTTTACTTTGTTTTGTCACTATACTATAACGAGTAGTTGTTATTGTAGCTAAAAAATGTGTTGTTAATTAGAGATGGGGGCGTGAGTAACTTTAATTCACGCATGCTCACGTGATTGCGTATGTTTGGTTTATTTACTATGAATAAAACTAATTAAATTATTTTACATGTGCTTATGATATTTCAATGAATTTTACTTAAACATTTGTTAATTTTAAATTATTAGAAAATTGTATATGGCACAAGTGCACTATTTTGAAAAATTGAAGGAGGTCACGCTCCCATCCCTATTTATTATTGTCATTTATTTGAGTCCTACATAATAACTGTTGGTCATATACATGCATCAAACTAAAAGTCGTATTCAACGCGAATTTAAAAAGAGAACGGGATTGATCATTGATCAACCAAAACCTGGTTTTGGTAACTCTAATGACGGGAATACTGCAAGACGTTTTTTTAAGAATGCAGAAGTATCTGCTGAAATTACTAATATTGATTTAGAGTTGATCAAAAATATGCACACAATATTAATTGTAGTTTCTAGTGGTATTGAGGTCAACATTGAAAAATTTACAAACTTCGCTAATAACACTGCCAGGTTATTTGTGAAAAAATATCCATGGCACTATATGCCTCCTACTCTTCACAAATATTTTATTCATGGGCCTGAAATTATATCATTATCGCCATTGCCAATTGGTCAGCTAACCGAAGAGTCTCAGGAAGCCAGAAATAAAGATTTTAAAAGTTATAGGGAGAATTTTGCCCGTAAATGCAGTCGAGAAAAAACAATGGAAGATATCTTTAATAGATTTCTCTTAAGTTCAGATCCGTTTATAACAAGCATGAACAATAGTTCTAAAAAGAAAAAAGAGCTAATGCCAAAATCTGCATTGGAGTTGCTTGTACTTCCCAGCAATCAAAATAGCAATGATGAAGATGGAGATGAAGATGGAGATGAAGATGAAGATTAAGATTATTGTAACGAATTAATTTATGATTATGAAATTGAATGTGAAGTAAATACTAACATTGAAGGTAATAATGATTATAATAAAAAATTGATGTTTTCAAAAAAAAAAAAAAATTGAATAACCGAATTTAATTAAATTTTTTTTAAATAGTGTGTTTATGGTTATTTATCAATAAAAAAAACAATTAGATTTTCAAATGTTTCATTTTTGAGCAAAATTTTAAAATTTCGAGAAAAAAGCTATGATTTTAATTTAAAAATTTTCTAATAGAAATACATATAAAATATTTATTCCTTATTAATTTTAAAAATATTACTTATTTTTCTTAAAGTAAATTTAGTATGCTTTAATTTGCAATTTAATTGAATAATTTATAGCGCACCGTTCCAAAGTTACAGCAAAAAATGTGAAAAAAGAGGATTTTTTACAGAACACAAAATGGCCCATAAAGGGTTAAAAAATGTGTTTTTTCACCCCGTTTTTTTTTAAGTGTTGGTTTTTTATGTATTTATAAATATCCATTAATAAAAAATATTTTTTTTTTAAATTACGACTTCTATGAATTAATCGCCACTTTTCATGCATTTGGCCCCACTGTGCGATGTGTGAGAGCTCGCATTGTCGTAGTGAAGAGTGATCCATTTTGGGCTGTTAGTTTTCTGGATTTCTTGGAAGACAACTGGCAAAAAAATGGTTGTGTATCACTTAGAATTGACTATTTCGCGTTCTTAAAGTGATACGGTTGCGACATGTCAAGTTTTTCTACAAAAAAAACTGGCGACCATTTGCTTAGAAGTGCTTCGTGCGCCAAACACTTTTGTTTGATATGGCTCATCTTGAAACACCCATACAGTCGACTGCAGTTTACTTTCGGGCTCATATGTGTAAATCCACAATTTGTCACCTGTCACGATATCATAGACGTGTTACTAAGCACCAAAATCGTATTTTCTGAGCATTTCATCGACTAATCAACACGAGCCTTTTTTAACGATTGACAAATTGTGTGGGATCCAATGCGAACAAATTTTTTTGACAGTAAAATATCAAAAGGCAACTCTCGTATCCTTTTTTGAGACGATTTAAATAATGTTGGGCTTGCTAAACTGTAGAAAGCTTCTAAAAAGTTACAAGGATTTGTCATTAAGAGGACATGTTATATTCCATTCAAATTTTAGATGATGACGTTTACCGAAGCTCATCATTATATGATATGTGCCAAAATATCGGAAATGCGGACATTTTGCATTAGCTGAATAGATAAATTAAAGCAGAAGGGACATTTTTTCTTCTTCCAATGTCTGTTTGGAGTTGCCTTCTGCAGTTAATTGCAAGACGATCTCGTTCATGGTTGATATGATGATTTTCCAAGCGATGCCGCTAGGAGCCTTCCTAAGGGTGTGGTCTACAAACTTCCCTTCAGTTTTATAAAATTTGAATGGATTGGTATTAACTCTATTCATAGGTCGAGATATAATATGGCCAGTAAATCTTTTGAGGATGTCTAGAATAGCAGTCAGTGTTAAGCATTGTATTATTATTAGTAATCTGTTTCATGCTAAACATGTATGAAATAATTTTTTCGGTACTTTGACTATAATGCCATCCTTAATGTCATTCAAAAGCTTCGTGCTTTGCTTAAGGTTCTTTTTGAGAGAATGGAGAAGTATTGCGTTCCTAACATGGTCATTAGCAATCCTGGAGCAATCCTAAAGTTGATTTATTTTATGTAAGCCAATACACATTATAGCTTCAACAGTTTGATAAATCGGAGGACATGTTATTTGTAATTATTTGTTAATAAACTGCGTACTTTACTTGCATTGTCAGCAATCGTTATTTTTTGTAAGCAAGAAGGTAGAAAAAGACCTGTTCACTGTCTTCACTTACTTATGTTTTTGCTTAACTAGAGAGGCATTTTTAACTTTAAGAGACTAAGTGGATGCAAGGGGTCAATTGCAATTATATGCCCCATGCTTACGGCAACGCGATCTTGCACCGTTAATTGCTTCTTTGGCACTCTTTCTTTGCTGAATGAGAGCAAAAAATCATTTCATAGGAATACACGTTTTTTTAATGATTTAAAATTTATATATAAAACTTATTCTTAAATGTACAATTTAAACCACATAATTGTATTTTTATAATATCGTTTATGGTTAAAAGATAGGTTGTGGTTAAAAACTATAATCACTAGAATCACATCATTTTCTTTTATATCTTTTGAATTAAAAAAAATTATTTTAAATTTACGCTAAAGACAATGAAATTGCCATTTAGTATAATTTTCAAAAAAAAGACGTCATAAGTTTATATTATTGAAGCATTTTTATTCAAGCGTTTTAAACGTCCATTTTCTACAGATAATATATCAACAAGCTATTAACGCTATTCTGTGTCCAGCCTTCTTTTGTTCCGTTTCAATCAGCTAACAAGAGCAAAGTAATTGGAAGTAGCACCAGAAAGCTAGAATAATAACACGTGCTAAAGCTATCAGCGATAAAGCAAGCAATCAGCGAACATGAGAAGCAAACAAATGCAACAAAATTTTACTTAAAGATTAGATAATACGAATTTATAGTTCGCTACAAAATACATTTTTTTTTAATTTTCGTTAAAAGAAAAGATTTGTTAAAGTTATGTTCTAAATATAAGTAAAATAATTTTTTACGAATAAAACAGTTACCGTATTTTCATTGTCTAATTTTCAATTTATGAAATATTTGAAGCATCAAAGTTCTTGTTTTTAAAATTTTTTTTGTATGAATAGACACCAAGTAGCTCTTTAAAAAATTTTTCAATTAAAAATTTTTAACAATTTTTTGTCTTAATTTTTTACTCTCTTTTGATTTTCTCTTCATGCAAGTTTTTCAAATTAATCAGGGGCCAAATCGTCACATTCGATTCGAATCAAAATTTCAAAATTCTTATTAGAATTCCTATACTAAAAACATTGACAACTCGATCAATCGAGTGAATTTTCGATTCGAATCGAATGTGACGATTTGGCCCCAGCACTTTCTGGTAACAATAGTTACAAAATAATAACAATTTGTGTGTTATTAAACACCTATTACAGCTGGCGTATTACAAACCACTTCTATCACATAACATACTAACGTTTGCCACTTGAAAGCATAAATATTCTTAACTAATCTAACAAGTTGCTCTTACTAAAAGATGTTAAAAAAAGTTATTCAAACTATTTGAACAAATTTCAACATCAATGAATTTAATACAAATTTAAAAATAGAAATTTGATAAGACAGGAAGAAATTGTTGAACATGCAAGAACAAGAGCACTGCCACAAACCCAATGACAAGGAAGATTGGGCACAGCAACGTTGCAAATAAATATTAAAGCGTAACAAACAGGATGGTAGGTTTGGAAAAGGTGACTTCACATTAAGTCTCCGTTAGCCATTTACTTGGTGCGAACCGTATTTCTCCCATGCGTTCTTTAATATTTTTTGTTCATGTGCTGCCATCTAGTAGCAATGTTCATCATGATATTTTAACATATTAACATGTGTGGAAAAAGTTACCCAAAATTTATTTGGTTTTCGATTTTTATACAATTTCTCTACAGTAAAGAAATTATTTAAATGACTTTGAGTGAAAATAAAAAATGTATCCTTTAGGACATTGGCAGAATGCCAGGATAGTGTTTTCATTTAAGGCCGGCAAGTGGGTCTAAGTGAATCCTAGGGCTTTTCCCCCTAAATGCCTAATTTGGTTTCTGTTCAAAGAAATAGAGAGAATAGGGGACGTCATGGTTAAAAGCAGAAAGTCACAAGATATAATTGGCTTTAGTCAACATGTCAACATCAAAGAAAGATTAGTGAAAACCTTTAATGAAAAACTGCTTGTCTTTGTTGTAAGCAAAAAGGAGAATATTTCTGCTAACGAGCAAACCCACATACTTAAACAATCCTTCTACCAGTTTTACGTTGACCCAGTCCTAAGAGACTGGATCAACTATGTAGAAGGGAATATAAGGAATTGTTTTATGTTGCTATTAGGAATGATGCAAACATTAACAGCACTAGTGTCCTGTAAAAGATCTACTGCAAACTTTTACCCGGAATAAGCAAGGCAATCAGGATCGCCTTGTTGGGGTATTAGAGACGATTTTACACATATGCTGCGAGATGGAACTGGGGGCAAACCTTCAGTTGAATAACTTTTGCTTTCACACCATATAACAGGCTTCATATGTGGGCCTAGACATCGCGAAGAAATCAAAACGGACAAATAATCTCCCAGTTGAGGATAAAGAACACCGGAAGGAATCGTAGTGTTTTGTTACAAAAAGAGGCCAGAGAAAGGGTGGGCGTTGACAGCTCAAAGAGTACTATTTAAAAGAAAACAAATTGAAGAAATGATGAGAATGCTTAAGGGCGACCCTAATTTAGATAAGCCTAGAGTAGTCCTGAAGCAAAAGAAACCTAAATTGAATAAAAAAACAAGTTGCTGCGGATCTCTTTAATCCACAAGAAAAAAGGTTATTGCGTCGATAAAGTATTTCATTTGTTATTGTCCAGCTTTTTCACAAGCATAAAGCAGATGTTTTATATCAGATGTTATAACAAAGAGAGTTGTAAAACGGAGATGTTGGAAAAATTTGTCTGCATCACTGAATATCTGTAAACTTATTACTTATTACTGTTTCCACTGATGTTTCTTTGGTGTAGGCACATTATTGAAATCCCAGCCTGTCATGTAGTACCCTTTACAGAAAGAAAACTTGCTTATTCTTGATTTTATCCAAAATCTTTCTTGAAATTTTTAAGTACGATCCGTACTTACATTTTCTTAAATCAAGCCTATTTGGATTGCTTCAACAAATCAAGCAGAAAAAAGCTTGTTGTTTTAATATATTATTTTACATTTGAAAACAAAGTGTCTCGGTGGCCTAGAGGTAACGCGCTTGTGCTGCAGTGCAGAAATCCCTAGTTCAAAATTTAGCTTCAGTAAGTACAAAAAATGAAATTTTTAAATTATAAATTTTAAGTATATAAAAAATTAAAATAAAATATAAAATTCTTCTTATTTAATAAAGCTCCAAAAGTCAAAAAAATTACATTTAATTTTCGAATTAATCCCGTTTACGGCTTAAATCAATCTTTTTTTTTGGCTTACATCAAGTACGGTTCCGAACTTAAGTCAATCTTTTTTGGCTTAATTGTGGCTAAAAGTAAGAAATTTGTACTTGAAAAATTTTACTTGGAGTAAGAAATTTCGTACTTGATTTAAGAAAAACCGTACTCACCGTACTTTTGACACCGCTATGGCTTGGTTTAAGTAAAGTTTACCTAATTTATTTTTTGTGTGCACTTCTAACCATGTTGTCCCCTATTTTCTCAAATGGGCATTTGGTTTTTTGGGACGAAAGGCACTAGGCTTCGCAGAACGTTTCTTGCCGGATTTCGGTATAAGCACCACCAGCCGCAAAAAGTAAAAAATAATTGACGGCAAGCATTTAAAGTTCCAATCATATGGGACAATATTAAGTCAACCTCATTATGCTGGAGAGACGGGAAGATGCACTCCGGTTTCCCTGCCTTAAGTGAAAAGAATTTTCTTGTTTTTCTCTTAAATGATTTAGTTTGTAATAATAAACCCATTTTGATATCCATTCGCTGTTCCTCCGAGGGACCTGCCACGTTAGTGGGGAAGTGGGTATTCATTAGGAAATTAATGATGTTCTTTATAGTCTCTTTACAGAGTCTTGATATTAAAAGTCCGTAGCTTGTTTCAAAAAACATTTCCTGGGCTTATGCCCGTAACATCCTCTTCTAAATTAAATCTCAAGAGTTTTTAACACAAAATACATTTGTTTTCAAAACGTTAACAATTTTGAACCAAAATATATTTATTAAAATTTGAAAACTCATAAGGAGTATCTGTTTTTTGAGTTTTGATTGAAAATATTCCATAAACAAATATAAAATATTTTCTTATTTATTTACTTATTATTTATTATTATTATATATTATTTATTACTACGCTACTGGCAAGATGCTTTCGCTCACTAAATGTTCCTCTAGAAAAATGTAACAAAATACAGATCATTTAAAGTGTAACCATTTGAAAATATTTGCTTTGCATATTGAACAAAATAAAAATTAAACCAAAACGAAGCTAAAATTATTTTGAACGCGTTATTCCTAGTGCAATCTACATGAAAAACATTATCGAACAACAATATCGTTCTTGTCGTCATCATTGAGGAAAAATAGCTTTAACAGCCGTAACATTGCCATCTGATTTTAACCATGAATTTAATTTTATTCTTTGTATTTCAAATTGGTTGATACAATGGAAACCTCTGGTGCGTCTGTGGTTGTTGTTATTGCTGCTCAGTTACTTCACTTAGGCTGTATGTCGCTTGTTGTCAACATCTTTATGTTGCGATAAAAATTTGCTGCAACAACGCTATAGATATAGAAAAAAAAAATACTCAATAGTAATTTGTGGTTGTCTTGCAATATCTGCAAGTTAAGACAAGCTTGTGTTGCTCTTTAACCACCAGTTTGTTTAGGCAAACACAAGCTTTTTTTTCGTTTATAAAATACAAAAAAAAGGATACTTTAGCGTAAATGCTGCTGATGATTATAAGAAAAGAAAAACTAGATTCGTTTTTGGCTTTTATCTTACAGATTGTGTTTTAACATCATAGAACTGAATTGGAGTTTTGTTCATTATTAATTTTAAGGAAGAGATAATATTGCTGCCCGTGTTATTGCTGCTGCACTTGTTTTATGTTGCTGCTTTGTTTTTTGTTTTATTAGAATTTAAAGTGTTTTTGATTGTTGATTGTTTTTTTTTTTCTTTATCTATAAAAATAGCGCATCGAAAACAAAATGTATTGCGATGTCCAGCAGGAAGTAATTATGTGACGACTTTAGTTTGCTTGCCAAAACACAAAGAAATAAGTGGTGTTTAACACATGTTTAAATTTGTTTAAAACACAAAACCAAACCCAAATTGATATTCAAGGCAATAACAATAATTGACAATTATTATTTGGAAATTTATTAGAATATTTTTAAAGTGACAACAGGTGTGTTTTCTTGGATTTAATTTAAAAAATACTGCAG
This sequence comes from Melanophora roralis, assembly GCA_963583895.1. Lineage (NCBI taxonomy): Eukaryota > Metazoa > Arthropoda > Insecta > Diptera > Rhinophoridae > Melanophora > Melanophora roralis. The sequence goes on along the minus strand of OY757190.1, from coordinate 23,602,555 downwards.
AATTCCCAACCCAATTGAATGATGATGGTCAGTTATAAAACAGAAAAGCTTAATTATAATTTAAAATTGAAGTGCAAATTTTTAGAAAAGTTTTCCTAAAATAAAAATTTTATATTAAATAATACTCTTTCAATTATTGATGTTATTAACATATAAAAATTTAATTGATTTTGATATCTAAATTTTAAAGGAATTATTTTTTATGGTGGATTATTTACAAAAAAAATAAATTTTTATATAAATTTTTTTGCACAAAAAAGTTCCCACAATATTCCTAAAATATCTCCATATGTTTTCGATAAATTGCTAAAATTAAACTCCGTTTATTAAACGTTTGATTTAGAAATCATAGATGATATAACATGAAGTCAAATTAGATTTGAAGATAGCAAAGGATCTAGTTGATGATCCAATTTTATGGGTTAGGGACAAGTTTCCAATAATACATATCTTTGCTAGATATTTCGATATGGAGACCTTTTAGCGTACCACTTGCACTGATGGGCCCTGGGAGCCAGAGGATGGGTCTAAAGTTTGGCATACCGATAGATCGAACCATCTGAATGGACGCAGTTTTCCAAGAGCCCTAGAGTTGGGTGAATATCCATCACCAAGCTTAAGAGTGTAGGGGGGTTTGAATATACATTCTTTTCGAAAGCAAAGCTGCCTTAAGGGCTGTTACGGCTTATGATGTTAGGTTGCACTGGTGAAAAAGTCCGCTGACACTCTAAAAATTCATATTTTTCGCAGCTGCTCTTTTGAAAAGTTGGCTGCTCTGGGGAACGCTGAGTTTTCTGCCCACTGAAATAAGGCCCAAAACACCGCCAATTTAAGAGACCGTTGGCTTTATCTGTCTCTTGGAAGGAAGGATTTAAAGGTCCTCAACAGTTCTAAAATTGGTCACTGTAATCTCAGATACAATCTGTACAATATTGGCGGGACCGACATATTTACCTGTCATTTTTGCTGTATGAAGGATGAGACCTAAGACCATGTTGTCTGCGAATGCCTGGCACTCTGCGACAGGAGACTGCGCTTCCTAGGTGTCCGTTTTGCTATACTAGCGGGTATTTGGAATTTATCGCCTTGCAAAATATAAGGCTTTTTACAGAGCCTGGGCTTGCAGGTGAATTGAATGGCTACACAAAGTACCTATTCTTAATGGGGTGCACTATGCAGTGGGTATGTATATCAAGTCAAAAATCCATTCACATATATACCGCAAATTTGTTCGAAATTTAAAAGCAAAAAAGGCTATGAAAACCATTAATTATCGCAAATATCTTTGACTTATTATTTTATTTTAATAAACACGTTGTAGTTTTAACTAATTATTTATTCTTTTTTCCAACTTAACGCCTGTTTTTAGTTGAAAAATCTTGATATAAGAAAGGTTGATTATGTGACATCAGAAAGTGCATCTTAAGACGTCTTTTTTAAGAGCCAATAAAAGAAGCTTTTATTAAAGATTAAAAACAACATTTGGATTTCAAACCCATTTATTTTAACTTTTGCTGAAGTTTTGATTTTTCTACACAGAAAGAAGAAACACATTCTAAAATCAAGATTTTTATTGTTGAATTTGTCCAAAGTCGTACTAGAAATTTTGAATTACGACTTTAACTTGGGTTTTCTTAAATCAAGTCTGTTTCGCTTACTTCCAAAAAAACACACACACACAAAATCTTGTTTTTTTAATATCTTTTGTCATATAAAAAACACAGTGTATGAATGGCCTATATGGTAGGTTGGCTGATGTTGCAGTTCGGAGACTCCCAGGTTCAAATCTCAGCTACGGCAAGTACAGAAACAAAAAATCTTAAATTATACATATTAAATATGTTTTAAATTTAAATAAAATATAAAACTTTTCTTCTTAAATAAAGCTCCGTTAGTCCAAAAAAATTAATTTTCATATATGGATATACTTACATATCCCGTTTACGCTTAAATCTATGTTCTTAAGCCTTCATCAAGCCTTGAACTTAAGCCCATCCTTTTTTTGGCATAAAGAAAATCCGTATTCACCGTACTTTATCCACTGCTACGACTTGACTTAAGTAAATATTACTTGGTTTATTTTTTGTGTGTATTTATGTCTTAAATGCCTTAAAAAAAATAAATTAATTTTTATGGCCTATCTTAAGCACATAAAATAGAAAAAACTTAGAAATAAAAGATATTAAACATTTACAGTAGCAAAAAGGCAGTGTCGCATAAGAGTAAAAACAAATTATTTAAATCTGGATATAAAAGCATCGTCAACCAAATGCACTTAATTTAATCTTTGCAAAGCAGATGTATCAAGTAAGTTTTTGTTGCTTTTGATGTTGGTGAAAATAAATGTAAATGCGATATGAATTTGTTAACGCCTCTAGTGTCAACTTAGAGGCCAGCACAAGATGTCTGTAAATTAAAGATCGTCTTGATTCTTTAATTCATTTGACAACTTTACGTGCTTATACATAACTATGAAAACTGGGCTGTGATGATACTTATTATATATGGACGTTTATAAAAAAGATAAATAAAAAATGTTGAATACTTCATCGCAATAAAGTTAAAAACAAGGGTAACACCAATCATCAGAAACACGAAACCGTCTTGTTATATTACTCTTCAAATAGGTGATAAGGTTGTAGGTGTATAAGTTTGTGATTCCGTTTGTAATTTCCTTAAAATTCATCTGGGGCCCCAAAAGTATATATTATCTTGGTCCTTATAGATGGGAATGTCGATTTATCGATGTCAGTTTGTCCATATATCCTTCTGTCTGTGTTATGGTTAAAACCTACCTTTTGAAGCCCCCCAATGCTGCATATACCCGTAGGTGGTATCAAACTATAAGAAATATCTGCAAACAAATTGCTATAAAACCCTGCAAAATCTCCCTGTAATTAACCGAGACATAAGCCAAAAACCAAAACTAACTCTGTTTATTTCTCTAAGATTTCTACATAAAAACCTTTAAAACTGCCCCGGAGTTTTCACTACACGAGTGTAATGTAAGACCGACTCCCATTAATTTTCTTTGAAAACATTTTTGTAAGTACTCTATCTCTACCCTCTTATAGGGTTGCCATATAACCATTTAATTAAAAAAACTTTTAATTCGCTCCCACAGCTTCCCGCGTGCTCCTTCAAAGGTCAAATATAACGCATACTTACATATTTAACACCTATTTCCAGTCCTTAACAGAATTGCCACACAAAATTTTAAAAAAATATAGTAAAATCCCTTTAATTCCTCGGAGTCGCCCTAAGAGGAATGAAAGGTAAACAGGCCCCTATTAGTTTTCCCTCAAAAGCATATTCCTTGAACGTTCTTACCTCCAATCTGCATCAAAAAAGGGGGTTTTAATACAAAATTTAAAAAATTTACAAAAAAATGAACCGACCTCCACTAGTTTTCCTCCTTAAACATATTCCTAAAACACACTTACCCCTATCTTTTTGGGTAATTTTAATAAGTCCCCCGTGGATAGGTCAAATGTAGGACTGACCCCCACTGATTATTTCTTGTAAACATGTCCACCCTCTAAGGGGTTGCCATACAATAATTGAAAAAATTTAAATATAACACCCCTAGAGTGTTAAAATGTGGCACCGACCTCTATTTAAAAATTACAAATATTTTGTGAAGGCCAATAAGAAGGGTTTATAAGGTTCGGCACTGCCGAATATAGCACGTGTTGATTCGATGTTCCCTGTGTAATAATTTAAAAACGCCGGAATTTGTTTTAAAAGCACAATAATTTTTTTATTGCTTTAATTGCTTATATGTTGGTATTTGTTACATATAAAGCTGTATGTTTCCTTTTCTGTGCACACATATGCAAATGTAGTACATCACAGGCTTAGTGATTGTTTACCACACAATATCGCAGCCTTTTTTTATGACAATAGATTATCAAAATAAATAAGATACATTAACCATAGTACATCACACTACTCTTGCTGTATCAACAAGTCTACAATACAGCACTTAAACATTTTTACTGCACAGCAGCACAGGAATTAGAAAATCGTTCGTATCTTGAATGAGCTTGATATATGACTTAATGTAGGGCTCTAGTGTCACCTAATCAGTGGATGGTTTAAATATGCGAGTCAGTTAATCAAAGCCGAAAGAGACATCAGCGTAAGAAACAAAATAAAATCAGATAAGTTTATAAAAAAATAAATTTTTTAACATTAGTTTTATTTTAACATTATTGTTGTTGATTTTTAATGTTTGTTTAGCTATAAAATCAACACAAATAAATTAATTTTATTACTTTTAGCACCACTGAATTGCATAAACAACCGGGTTAAATATTAAAATTTATTAGAGCTTCAATAATATAAATAATTTAAAAGCTTGTTTTAATAAAAAAAAATTAATTATGCTCTAATATTTCGAAACCGTTAAATTGATGCTGAAAAACTGGAGGCAAATAAATAATTTTAATTTATTTTATTTGATTTGATACAATTTTTATTAAATTTTAGTGTTTTTGTTTAGCAAATTTCACTTCAGTTTAATTGTTTTAAAATCAAAGTAGATTAATAATCAAATATGCATTTTTTTATTATTTTTTGTAAATAATTTCAGTGTAGTTTTTTATTTTAAAAATTATTACTTTATATTTAAAACAAAAACAAAAATTAAATAAATTTTCGATTCGAAAGTTTACAATTTCTGGCCAAATAGTTACGACTTTTTTAGCAGAAATCCTATTATTGGAAAAGAAAACATGGTTGACAGAAATCAGATACGTGATATGTTTGGCAAAAAATTAGTTTGTTCTTATGAATCTTCTTTTTGCTTTCAAAAAAACTTTTAATTTTAAGTTTTTTAAATTTATATCGTTTTTCTAAAAATTCCAAAAATCTTACCATTTTTCTAAAACAACCCTCTGTCGCTTTCCTTAACTGGTTTATCAACTTACTTTCCCACAGTAATGATATCAAGTGCGACGAAATGTAATCAATTAAGCCACCCTCAGAGACAAGTTTCAATTCCATTTATGAAACAATCTCAATTGCTTGAGAAAAGTTATAAACCAACAGCAGTGCTATATAAGACATCGTTTAGATTTAATGAACAAAAAACGTGACTTTCCGAACTGTTTATAATTTTTAGCTTAAGAAATATTTCAAATGTGTAAATAATTATAATTGTTAAGTTATTTTAATGATCTAATAAGTTACCATTTAAGTATGTGTTTGCATTTTTGTTTTAAACCAGTATTAATATTTAATTGTTTAAGGTATTCGATATTTATGGTAATTCATATCTCATATAAATATATTATTTTTGCATTTGTCTTGTTAGCAATCATAACAATTTAAAGCGAACTAACTGTATTGGGTTTCATTTAACAAAATACGTTAATCAACACCCAATGAAAATACAGCTATAGCGCTTTCATTGCTTTATTAAAAGTTCAAAGTAATCATTGAAGGCAAAGCTTAATAAGATACCTGTAAAACTCAGGTTAAATTAAAACCATTAAATCCTTTCAAGTAATAATGTTAAAAACCTTCCAGGCTGCAAAAAGCAAGGAGATGGGATGTGACACAAGCCGAAGGTGGAAAATATCAGAAGACGAATACATTGCATACATTGCATTACCAGTGAAAATCTACGGTAAAAACTTTTCTCTTTATAGCAAGCATTTTGTAATTGTTTAATCAACTGTTTACCTTTCAAAGGACTGGCTAACAGACAATACACAACCCTTCCTTTTAGGAAGACCAACATCGCTAACAGTACCGCCTACAATCATATGCAACAGGTCTTATACATAATTCTTGGGTGGTGCAGAGAACGGGGTTTGACTATTAACTCGATGAAGAACATACTGATACCATTCACGCGAAGGAGAAACATCTTACTAAGAAAATCCACACTAAAATGAGCAACTATCACATTTTCTGTAAGTGTAAAATACACAGGAGCTACTCTGGATCACATGGGGAACGTGGCAGGCAAGGTCATCGAGGCGTCTTACACATGCCAGAGGCTCTTTGGTAGGATATGGGCCTTTCGACCAAGTATGGTGTATTGGTCGTTTGATTTCATTATAAGATCGATGATTACCTACTTGGCTCTTTTTTTTACTGGCCAAAGATAAAGCTGGTGGAGACTGGCCTCAGAACGTCGCAGAGGTAGGTACTCAGGATATAGACTTTTTAAGGAGCGGGTACTTGAATAGAAATATATGGACAGCAAAATATATGGTAAATGATCCTATTTCTGTGGCTAAAGATATGGTTTTAAGGATGCAGATGCTGGCAATACACTTCGTTGTAAAGTTTTCTAAGCGTACTACTTGGATTTAAGGGTCCTGGAGCCCAAAGGAGGTATTTCTGGTCTGGTATACTTATAGATTGAAATATCTAAGTGCCAATCCTGGCACTGTGGAAGTTGCGCCTGGTTCTCAAAAAGTCTTAGCGATGGGCAAATTAGAATTAGTCGAAATTTTAAACTTAAATCTACTCTATATGCGCATGTGCCTACGAATGTCCTAAAAGAAATTAAAAGTGGACTCAAATATACATTATTTCCGACAACCAGACAGCCTTAAGGGCCTCTTTTGCTTATGATATTAAGTCCGCACTGGTAAAGAATTATTATGACACTTTAAATATACTCGCTGCGCGCAATGATGTAACGCTGGTGTGCGCTCAGGTTCATGAAGTACATGTTGGCAACGCATATTCCAGCCTTCTCGTCAACTGCTCTCAAACTACCCTCTTCGTAGCCCAGAGATCGTAGGAAGTGATATTAAGGCCCAGGGGCATTGAAAGGTAAATAATTTCTTGACTCCCCCCAGGCGTAAATCTTGGGTTCTTAATAGAGGATGAGAAAATATATATTTCGAATGCCTGGCAGGCACTTTTGCTAAGTGAGAGACCATAAATAAAATAAAATAAAATAAAATAAAATAAAATAAAATAAAACTCGTTTTTTTAAAGAGCTGGAGAAAATCGAATTTCGGGAAAAAGGATTTTGAGTTTTCGCTGTCAGCTCTTTTGCCCTAAGCTATGGTCTGTGTGTGAAAAGGTAGAAATTTCAAAATAGAAATAGGGAAAAACTCCTGGAAAATTCTAGTTGATAATTAAACTGTATATGACAAAAAAAAAAAAGAAAACAATTAGTTTCCATTATAATAGCTGCTGAAATAAGGATAGGCACATCTTCAAAACTATGAGCACAAAACGCCTTTTCGGGGAGGATATTTATATAGGGGATATAATTTTAAGAATTGATGTTAAAATGCATTTCAGTATTGCAAACGCAGTGGCAGCCCTGTATCTCGGGATTATAAAAAAATTAGAGCTTGGACCTTAACTTAATATTACAAATACTCTTTTAAACTGCGATTTATATGAAATTAGGGTTTAAGAATATTAATTTAAAAAGATATTTTTAAAAATATTTAGGAATATTAGAGCAACTCCACTTTAAATGGTCCTAAACGGGAAACATTTCGTCCCTCATTTTCAATTGAGATCCTTCTATATAAGATCCTACGTAAGATTATACAAAAATAAAAAAATTGTTCTTTTTATATAATCTAAATTTGTTTGCCAAATTTTTTTCGTTTGTTTAAAAATTAATAAAAATATAAGAAATAATAAAAAAGATACTTAAAATAATCTTGTGATAAAAATAGCTACACCTATCACAAAGAATTTATTAAAAATTTTTTTATTAAAAAATTTTTTAATTTTTGTTATTACAGGCCAAATAATTCTGAATCCGTGGAGAATTTGCAAAAATAATGTTTGCACGGCTTTTGGTGTTTTTTTAATCGGATAAGGTCTTTTTGAGCAACCACTTCAAATATCTCACGTTAAAAAAAAAGAAGACATCCATAAAATTTTGAACTTCGTTTGTTTTTTGTATTTAGGTGGCATTAAGAAACAAGGTGGTCTTCAAATGTAATTTTGCTTGTTGCATAGTGATATCATTTACTTTTAAATCCATTTTTTTTTTGTTGAAATTAAGAAGAACACGTAATCTTCTATGAAGTAATATGCACAGGGTATTCACAGACAAGGCACACTATGTATGATAAATTTACACCTCTGTTAGCCTCAGAAATGCGATCCCTTTTGAGCACATTTTTCATTACATTTTCTAACATTTCACGCGGTATTTTATTAATTTCATAACGAATATTTTGTTTAAGTTGCTCCAGCGTTTCTGGTTTGTTTTTATAACCCTTGTTTTTCAAATATCCCCACAAGAAAAGTCCGGGGCAATCAAATCAGGCGACTATGAAGACCAACCAACATCACTAATTCTTAAAAAAGCTTGTTGTAGAAAGAAGTCCCGCAGTAATTCCATTGTAATTCTGGCTGTATACCAAATGTAAACATAGTCCAAAGCATGCAGTTGTGGCATTAAATAGTTTTCAATCATATTACGATATCGCTCCCCATTCAGTTACCCTTACGCCGTTTTCAGTTTCAAAAAATAAGGTCCAATGATTCATCCCAACCCAATTGCACATCAGACTGTCACTTTAAATGGATGCAAAGTTGACTAATTTGAATAATTTTGGGGTTTTCCATTACACAGAACTGACTTTTCTGTTTATTCTCATATTCATTCAAATGAAAATGTGCCTCGTCACTCATTATGATTTTTTCATCAAAATCTGGGTGGTCATGTTTTTTACGATTAAAACACGTTGGTTTATAAAATATTTTTCCATAACTAATTTGCCACGTCCCTACTTTACGACTGACAAATATAAACTGTTAAGACTTATGTTTACCAAAATGGCGGCAAAACAAAATAGTATGCCTTGCCGGCGGACACCCTGTATTATTCTTTCCAGATATAAACGTGTTTAACTTCATTAAAAACAAAAACAACAATTTGCTTATCGCCCATACTGTTGGCGAATGCATTTTTTAATATTATATTTGCCAAAACTTCAGTCATGTAGAAAATTATCTAATAAAAGTGATGGAATCAGTCAATCATTTGTCAATAAGCTTTTGTTCTACTTTGATTATAAATTTAAATTTGCAATCATCGTACCAAATAAAATGAATTCAAAATTATTATTAAAAATTTCTGGTTTTTTTAATTAAAAAATTATTGACTTTAAATGCGAAATATTTGTTCATTGTTTGTTATGAAAAAAAAATCTTTTTTAAATCCTTTGTTCTTAAACTCATAAAGCGCTATATCCGGTAAACTTTAAAGATTTTAGTCCTAGTAAAGGAGTTTTAGTTCTGAGTGAACAAAATAAATGTGTACTGGTGTTAGCCAAAATTGCTTATAGTTTCAAACCTTTGAGAAGCTTAAATATACGAGGGTTGCCTTTTATGTTTCGGGATTTGGCAACACTAGTGTTTCAATCTGACAACTAACAGCTCTATCGTAAAGTTTGACATTTTCTAGGTTATACGTACTCAGAACATTTTGACATACGAGCGCCATTTGTGTTGTTTACAGTAACTTAAAAGATTCAACTCGACCCAAAAATGAAATTAAATCGTGAACGTTTTCATGCGATTATTTTTTACAACTTTCGACGTGGATTAACTCAGTAACAGGGCATGGATGAACTTATTTATTTTTTTGGCGATGAAGCTCCATCACTGACCAGTGTTTATCGATGTTATGGTGAATTCAAACGTGGTCATAGTTCACTCCAAGACGAATTTCGTAAGGGTCGTCTAAAATCAGTTGTTGTTCCAAAAACCGTTGATGCTGTGCGTACGCTGATATTGCAAGATTGTCATGTCACCTATCGTGAGATTGAGACAACCTTAGGCGTTAGTAGGACCAGCATACGTTCAATATTGCATAAACATTTGACTTTTAAAAAAAATTGTTCGCAATGGATCCCACGCAATTTGTCAGTCGCTCAAAAAAAGGCTCGTGTCGATTGGTTGAAAGAAATGCTCAGGAAATACGATCGCGGTGCTTCGAATTACGTTAATGATATCGTGACAGGTGACGCATCATGGATTTACGCGTATGAGCCCGAAAGTAAACAGCATCCGACTGTATGGGTGTTTCAAGATGAGCCAAATACAACAAAAGTTGTTCGCGCACGAAGCACTTCTAAGCATATGATCGCAAGTTTTTCGGGAAAACTGGACATGTCGCAACCGCATCACTAGAAGAACGAACGGTTGGTACACAACCATTTGTTTGCCTGTTGTCTTCCAAGAAATCAGGAAAACTAACCACAGAAGATGGATCACTATTCACTACGACAATGCGAGCTCTCACATATCAGCTCAAACAACTGCATTTTTAAACACCTAAAACATCGATTTGATGAGTCGTCCGCCGTATAGTCCTGACTTAGCACCGAATGACTTCTATTGATTCCCATACGTAAAAAACAAACATAGAGGTAAACGTTTTCCGCCACCTGAAGAAGAGGTTGCTGTATTCAGAATGCATGTTTTGCAGATCCCTCAATCAGAGTGGCAAAAGTGCTTTGATTATTGGTTCGAACGCATGCAAAAGTGTATAGATCTTCATGGGAAATATTTTTAAAAACAAAAAAGTGATTTTTGATGATTAATATTTGTTTTCGTTCGCTCATCCCTAAATATAAAATGCAACCCTCGTATTATGTTTGTATGTGATTTGTCTTTTTAACTATTTTTTGGTTTTGCCAACCATTTGCTTGTCAAAAGGAAAGAAAAGCTTTAAAAAGATATATCTGCAAAGTAATTCCTGCACATCATTATTTAAAATACTATTAGCTAAGTAATAAAAAACCAGAAAAAAATTATTTGGCAAAGAAGCAAACAATATTAACGCTTAAATGAAAAATTGTCTATCAGTTCCAAAGACCATCTTATTTGACATTTTACTTAAAAACATTAACTAAAAAAATTATATAACAAAACGATAGAAAGAAGATTTGACAATTTTTTTTCAATTATTAAAAGAAATTTTTCGCCATCAATCATTTTAAACGAAATTGATTATTATGCACCTGTAACAATAAAGAACAGGAAATTTCCATTTTTTATAATTGAAGTAGCTGTTTCTTCATCTTAAGTTTACAAATTAGTAAATAGTAAAACATGTTATTAAATTGCCAACAAAACATATGTAAATGGCCAAAAGTAACTGTCATTCAAAATTTTAAAAGTCATTATTATTCTTACACGCAGATAGTCTTATGACAAATATTCTTAATCAAACGTTACTTGCATATCTTATTGTGGGAATTTTTAAAAATGATTATTTCAAAAAATTGATAAACGGTGCGAGGGGAGGGTGGCATCGCTGGAATTACTGATTGTGAGGATTTGTCAGTCACGATGTTGCAACGGTCCAGTATCATCGCGCGTTTGCTGTGGGGACATTTTTTAAGAGCAATGATTCTTACATAATTTTTTGTAGACAATTTTGTTCAAAGTTCGGTATTCGGTTAAGACATAATGGACGGAGTGTAAATTTAATTCGTAAGTGGGTGCAGAGGTTCCCCGCAACTGCTTCGGCAGTCAAGCTTCAAGGACTCCCAAAAACAATGAACTGATTGAAAGCAGTTTACGGTAAAATCCGCGACTTTCAATACGAAAAATAGCAGTCACATTGCAACTTTCAAGAGCGATTATTCTTGAAAATTTAAAAAGAATCCAAAGTTCCATCCTTTTAAAATTTAAATTTCGAAAACTGAAAGAAAGTGACTTCGATTTATGCGAAAATTTTTGTGAAACAATATTGGAGCACTTTTGCACTTTAAATTTTTGGAGCGATGGAGCTCATTTGCAATCAAACGGTCACGTCAAAAAGCCGCAACCCTCTATTGAAATATCAAAAACCACTGCATTTCTCCAGGGCGCCTTATTTACGCATGAGATAATTGGGCCATCCAAAATAAGGATTTATAATGACAATCCTCATTACTTGTTGCTTTAAAGAAAAATATTCGTCAATAAATTCGCTCAATTGAACCAAGTTTACTGCACCGTGTGTCGCAGAATACAAGGCTCCATTTTGAACAGTGTGTTCAACTCAAAGTTTTTCGACAAAAACGTAAAAGGTTTAGTGGGATCTCATACGCAAAAATGCAGAAAGAGCTTTTTTATATATGCGTGTCACTAGCAGCTTTATAATCAGTTAAAATACGGTATGTATTGCTTTGCTTTTTGCACTTTTTTCCAAAATAAAGCGGAGTGCTAAGATTTTCTCGGTTCCAAGCCGCACTAATAGGCTCCAGTAGATCGTAGGGCTTGGGCTGCAAACTTTCGTACAATGTGCCAAATAGGATAACATAAAATACTTATTTTCCGATAGTTGGCGCAAATGGTTTATTTCCCTTCTTATAAATCGGATAAGGTATATTGAGGCTCCAATCATCGGGTATGCGTTAATATTCTCAGATTGGGTAGACTAGTTGGCGCATACAGCTCTTCTCCTTCGGTCTTATACAGCGCTGCAGGTCCAACAGTTGCATTGGTTTAATGGGTTAAGGGGGTAGACAGGCAACCGCATAGTTTATGATTTGTTTCGGATTGCATTCCAATTTTTCAGTGGCTTACAACCTGAAGAAATGTTTTCAACATTCCATTTTTCCACTCGGCGTATCACCTGATTCCCATTTTCATCTCGAAACGAAATCATGCCAGAACTCGAGCCTTTAAACGTAGAATTTCCTGGCGTCAGGCTTGCTTTCATATATCTCAAACTCTTTGTATTGCTGTATTTTCAGCTTTCTTTTCTTCTTTGGAATAGGCGGTTTTCCTCCTTTCTTAACACTCGCTTTAACGCAGCTTGAGCTTCAATAGGTGCGGGTCTCGCATTATATGACACATTTTGAGTTTCTGTGATTCCTTTACGTTATGCCATTTGACAGTTACCAAAACACCATTGCCAATCAGTTTTTATGCAAAAGTCTGTAAGACGTCATGAGAGGCAGTCAAAAAATATCGCACTGACTAAAACAACCAGTCGGTTTACTTTATGGCACCATGAACCCCGTGAACGATACAAGTGGCGGGGAAGTATTTTAAGAAAATTTAAGTTGCTTTAACAATTATATCATCTCTCTTCTATTGTTTTTCTTCTCTTTTTGTTATAAGTACTAACTTCTTTTTAAATCTTTAATTAGAAATTTCTTTTATTGAATTTCCGCTTGAATAATCAAAACAAAATATACATTAAAACAAAAAAAAAAATCTAGTGAGAGACCAAATGAAAAATAAGTAAATTTTTTCTCAGACATATAGAATGTTTAAAATACCACAAATAATTTCACCTGAACCATAAACAGAAAGAAGGCAAAAAAAAGCAAAATAGCTTTGAACATTTGACTTTCCAACATTTTGTTTAGCCATTAAAGAACGTAAGTAATAGTTGTGAAAAGCCCAGAGAAGTCATTGCAGAAAATATTGTCACTTATGTTAATGTTTGGAGCTCTAGGCTAATTAAAAGAATTTTAAGAAAAAAAAAACACAAGTTCATGCTCGTAGACATTGCAAGACAACAGAAGCAATAACCTGTTTTAACAGAAATTTTTCAAATAAATTCAAATCAAAAAACATTTATAAATTAAGTCGAATAAAAAAACAAATAAAAAAACAACCAAAAGCAAATGTCATTTAATTGCACAAACAGACAAGCATGCCGCACATAGGTCTGTATGTGTGTCTATAGGTGTGTGCATCTGTGGATACAAAAATTTCAAATTATTAACAAAACTAATCAAACAGCCAGAAGCTAATTTGTTGTTCCAACTAAAAATTACAAATAACTGATGTTGTGTGTGTGTGTGTATTTTTATTGCATTTAATACTTGTTGCATTCAAAAGTCATTATCATTCATGCTGGTCAATTCCAATAAATTCTCACATAATTTTTTTTTCTGTTTTTTATTAGTTATTTTTTTATTCTCTTTTTTTATGGTTGGAATTATACAATTTGTGCGTAGTCGTTGATTTTTGTTCAATCGATTATATTTGGTTTCTTTAATTTGCTGGTTCCATCATGACAACCTGCAACAGTGTGGAAATACATAACTAATTGGTTAACGTGCGGTGTGTGCACTAGGGCGTGTAGGCGAATTATTATTGGAAAAGGAAAAAAAAATATATCAGTTTTTAATTATCGATATATGAACGTATTTCCGAGTACAAAATAGTTTGATTCGTTATTTTAATGTTAATATTTCAGGTTTTTTTACCTTCGCGAAAATTACAATTTAAATTCAGTTTTAAAAACTTCAAATTTTTTTCCACATATAAAAAAGGAACCATTTGGGATCATCCAATAAAACCAAGAAACATTTTTTAAATCCAAAATACATTATTCTTTAATTTTATCTACATTATAAACGTTCGCCAACAATTTGGTAGCTACAACAAAAAAAAAATTTATTGAAACATAATTAACAATTAACAAATGTTCTTCTTATCACAGGAAAATCACTTTATTTTTGCAAATAAAGTTATGAAACTTACATGTTTATGGCTTTTAGTTCAATAAAAAAAACATACAAAATCTAAAACACAAATATAATAAAGTATGTCTCTTAAGTCTTTAGTTTTTCGTTAACGTAAAATATTTTAAATTTAAAAAAGTTTATAAATAAGACTATTTTTTTAAGCTTTAGGTCTATTTTTTCGTTTATATTTTTGCAAACTTTTTTCAATATTTCGCCACTCCGTTGTGTGGCATCATCAGGATCAATGCCTTAAAACTAATATAAATCGGTTCAAGACTATAAGGGACAAAATAATAAAGACGAAATCAGCTATAACATTCCTTATAAGGTGCAGAAATGCCGGAATTATCCCAAAATTTATAGTGAATTCAACAAGAAATGTATCCAATATGTTTGAGGAAAAAGGATTTCCTAGAATTCAACAGGCAGTTAATATTGGTATATGGATACATTTTTTAGTAGTATAAATTTTGTAATAACACATTTTTTAAATTTTCGAATATTTTAGTTTTAGTACACTTTTGTAAATTTTCTTTAACAAAATATTTTGAAGTTTATATTAAAAATTTGTTAATATTATAATCGTTATTTGAAAAGCCAAAAGCTAATTTTAAAACCAAAATAACAACTTTAATATTTAACTAAAATAACCTCCTGATGATGCCACACAACGGAGTGGCGAAATATTGAAAAAAGTTTGCAAAAATATAAACGAAAAAATAGACCTAAAGCTTAAAAAAATAGTCTTATTTATTAACATTAAAAAGGTCAAAAAACTAGAAAAAATTTAAAAAAGTTTATTATGTTTATTCCCAGGCACTTTGTTACATACATAAGTTCCAGGTTGTTGAGAACGCATGTATTACTTGTAATTCTTTTGAATTCTTCTACCTGTATTACAAGAATATTTAACAAAAATTTTTTTTTTTTTTGCATTCGCTTGCTACATACTTACTTTTATTAGTTTTTTGTTTTATGCTTCTTTCTTACATGCAAAAATGTAATTTAAAGAGAATTACTTTTAAACAACTTCTTAGAACTAAGCTTTTAATTAAAATAAACCAAAAAAAGTTTTGACTGTTAATTTTTGTAAATTAAATGCTTTGTTTTTTTAAGACGACAGGAACACACACACGAACATTTACTGATTCAATATTCCATTTGATACCCAACAAATCAAAACGAGATTACTAACATAAGCTTTAAGATTAGAACAGATTTATGAATACTATATAAAAGGCCTATTAAATTTTTTTTAATTACAAAAACTAAACACTTGCGAAAATCTTGCACGTTTGTATACACATGTCTTTACAAAATTTACAGTTTTACTTCTATTTTTAAAATTTATATATATATTTCTTGTAGGAATCTATTTTAACCAACTAATTTTAACCATTAATAAAAATGGTAGCTAAAATTTTGTTAAAATATATTTTGTTAAATATATTTTCAATTGTGCACCATTTAGGACATTTCACCTAATTCATTTTAAAGCAAGACTTAAAATTAAACTAAATAAAAGAGGCTAAAACGAGTCTAATAATGGGACAGAATCCTGAAAATGCTTAAAAAACTTTAGCAATAATAAATCATTTGCATTTACATTTGTTAAATTTAGCTATTAAAATGTATTGCAATTGTTGTTTGTCATGTAGAACGTTTTTTGAAATTTTATTTCCAAACCATTTATTAACTTTCTATACTTAAATAAGCTTGCAATATCTATACTTACAAAAAGTCCGTTTAAAAACCCTTGTAACAAGCTTATTCTCTACAATAGGTTTGCAGTTTGCTTGTGGAGTGGTTTGTTGGGTAATAAACAAGGCAGCAAACAAAAGCCAGCTGGCTCAACAATAGCAGTAAGTACTTAATCTAAACTATGACTTTCCAGTTGACCCTCACCTAAATAATGATGTAAGCAATGATGGAAAAGTGGCTGTAAATGTGAATCAGTAGCTAGAGTTTTAACAAGATTTAACGTCAAAAAAGCAAGCGTTATATAAATTCAAACACTCAATTTTGTCAAGTACAATACAAATGAGGTAATTTGTTTATAGCCTTTATGATACAAAAAATAAAATAAAGCAAAAAAGAAATGAAAATAGTTATAAATGGTAAATTCCTTGCAAAGCCGCTTTAAATTGAGAAAGGATTTCTTCTTATTTAAATTAATAAAATAACGTTTGGCAAAAAACAATATGATAAAAATATAAAAATATCTTTTCATATTTTATTTGCTTTTTTTTTTGTGACAAAAGTTTAGTTTGATCAGATACTTAATAAGTATAAATTTTTTTCTTACGTTTTTAGAAAAATGTCACACATGCCATATTTTCTAGAAATATGGAATCAAATGTGATAAAAAGCACTTTAAACTATCATTAAAATTCAAAAAATTAAGTCTGTTCTCAAGCATGTCTTACACAACACGATCTTAAAACTAAAATTCCTTAAAGCTTAGAATGGTAAGATTATAGTTTTTATGAGCAGATTTCATTATTTCTAAGTGCCTACTTATAACTAAACGTTGAAAACCATAGTAATGTTTAAAAAAAATTCAATTGCAAAAATGTTAGTAAAATGGTCACAACCATCACAATGGAATGGCACATAGGTCAGAGTTTTACCACACACATATGTATGTCTATATGTACACATGCGGCATTTTTAATTATATTAAGGAGCTTGTTTTGTAGATTGAAAAAGCTTTAAAACTCAAAAATAAACATGATGAATGAAGATGGTTTACTTTTAAAAATACGCATAATTAATCACAACAAAATTTACAGTAAAGAAAGGGGACTGTTTCAATTAAAATATAAAGAAAAATAAAATAAAATAAAATAAAATAAAATAAAATAAAATAAAATAAAATAAAATAAAATAAAATAAAATAAAATAAAATAAAATGAAATAAAATTAAATAAAACAAAACAAAATAAAATAAAATAAAATAAAATAAAATAAAATAAAATAAAAAAAAATTAAATAAAATAAAACAAAACAAAATAAAATAAAATTAAATTAAATAAAAAAATAAGATAAAATAAAATAAAATAAAATTAAATAAAAGAAAATAAAATGAAATAAAATTAAATAAAACAAAACAAAAAAAAATAAAATAAAATAAAATAAAATAAAATAAAATAAAATAAAATAAAATAAAATAAAATAAAATAAAATAAAATAAAATAAAATAAAATAAAATAAAATAAAATGAAATAAAATTAAATAAAACAAAACAAAATAAAATAAAATAAAATAAAATAAAATAATATAAAATAAAATAAAATAAAAAAAATAAAATAAAATAAAACAAAACAAAATAAAATAAAATAAAATTAAATAAACTAAAATAAAATTAAATTAAAAAAAAAATAAAATAAAATAAAATAAAATAAAATAAAATTAAATAAAGAAAAATAAAATAAAATAAAATAAAATAAAATAAAATAAAATAAAATAAAATAAAATAAAATAAAATAAAATAAAATAAAATAAAATAAAATAAAATAAAATAAAATAAAATGAAATAAAATTAAATAAAACAAAACAAAAAAAAATAAAATAAAATAAAATAAAATAAAATAAAATAAAATAAAATAAAATAAAATAAAATAAAATAAAATAAAATAAAATAAAATAAAATAAAATAAAATAAAATAAAATAAAATAAAATAAAGTAAAATAAAATAAAAAAAAATAAAATTAAATAAAATAAAATAAAATAAAATTTAATAAAATAAAATAAAATAAAATAAGCAAACATTGAAGTACTTACTTAACACATACTTATTCATTACAAAAAAAAAAGTATTGGTGTTTTTGCTGTGAGTTCTTCAGAATTTTTCTTAATAGAAGCCGCTTACTTCAAGTAACAATTTTTTTAAATTTTGAAAGCTTTTTATAATATTGTTATTTTGTTAAAAACAAAACTTTTACTTTGCATAACTTAACACTTTTTTACCAGAACCTTTTTTAATTCATTAAAAATTCCTAAAAGCAATCCAAGGTTAATGGTTTCGCAGTCGTTAAAATTAAATATTACAAAAAAAATTCGTTAAAGCCAAAAATAGTTTTTTTGCCAAAAAGCTAATTGCTTTTAAATTATGTGGGTTTATTCTTTGTTGGTTAATGCAACTGTTTTAAATGCAAAATAATTGATTTGGCAATGAGTCATGATTTTTAGGACTTGTCGAAATTTAAGTATGTACGCATAATATACACATGTATGTGTATATGTAGTTACAATAAATATTAATTTTATTTTTAATTGCTCTACAGCAATAAGATGTTTTCAAAAGGGCTTCATAAGGAAAGAAGGGGTGGTTGCGGATTGTTTTACAAAAATATTTTTGCATAAAACAATTGACATGACTGAATAATGTTTAAGGTAATTAAAAACCTCTCTAGGTGGTAAGGTCATTGCACGTTGATGACAATGATCTTAGTAATAAAGGAAGTGTTGTATTTATTAAGGATATCCCTCCATGTCCAATGTTCATAAATTGTAGGAATTGGCCGAAAAAAAGTGCTGTTGCAAGTTGCAATAAGGCACGGTAAGACCAACTTCATCCTGTTAAAGACGGTATCCATACAGACGCCAGGTATCGAAGCTTATACGTCATCCACAAAGAGAATTCTCATCTATTATCTCACGTGGTGCCCGGATGACGAATCATGAGTTGACGTTGTTAAATGCGCCCTCCATATCAGGAAACGATCCAAATTCAAGGGGCATTTCGAGTGAAGATCCTTTTCCACTGATCTGTCCTCGCAAATACTGAAAAGTCATTGGCTGACTATCTTGATGTTATGCTAAAAGACCATTGAAATCATTCCATCTTATCCAGGTGATCTAAATGGTTTTAAGCTGTTGATTGCCATCATAGAATTAGTCCTAGAAGCGTTGTCTTTTTGACAGCCTTGAATAGTATTCCGCTTACCCAAAATTTTGCATGTGCCTAGGACTTATTGCCATCAGGTCTTAAATTCATAAGAACACCTTAAAGAACTTGCTGAACCTGCAATTATTTTTTACAGATATTAGTATTTAATATACAAATTTTGTTTTGGCGTATAATACAGTCGGCTTGTCCGTCTATAATTTTCTAACTTGTTAATTTTTTATTATCTTCTTTTTCGCCTTAGCAATAAGCTTTTCCCTGATTTTTATTCCTTTGGGTTTTTTTATCCTCAAAATAATTATATTTGAAAACCCTTTTAAAAAGGTCCAAACTTCATTAGAGATAACCCCAGTGAGAATTTTAAGATTCTGGTTTTAAGCACTTGGACGAAACGATGACGAGTCAGTCAGTTGTGCCTTCTTTTTTATAACTTGATTATATTTTTGTATTACACCCTTTCCTCCGCTAAAACGACTCTGGTTTAAATCTTTAGTCCACTTCTTTTAACGATTATTCCTTTGAGCTATAAAAATATATTTTTAAATTTTGGTTAAATAAATCCTACCTCTAATTTGAAAGCGAATTTAATTGAAATTTAGAAATATGTTTTTACATCAAAATAATTCTAACATTTTACAATCATTAACATTGAAAACAATTTGTTTTTGTTGAGTTTATTGTCAGGTTAGTGAAATAAATGTAACACAATTGAATTATTATATTATGATACAAGCCATTTAAGGGCAATTTACCCAAAACATTAGACAAAAAAAAAATATAAATAAAATTAAAAAGTAATGACTTTTTAACTGCCTGTTTTAAGAATAACTAAAACAAGTAAGAACGCTATATTCGACTGTGCCGAATTCTATACACCCTTTGCGTTGGTATAATATCGAATAATAATTTCACAACCTGTTTCAATTAACTTTAAGTTAAATAGAGGATATTTATTACAAACACTCAAGTACCCAAAAAGAGTGGAAACTTTTTTATATATTCAGTGTAAAAAGTATGAGTACAAAATATGCTTCTATTTCTGAATTTTTTTGTCAAAAATATTTTTTTAATATACTTTTCTTATTTTTTATTACTATTTATAACTTCTAAAACAGGGACCGTAAAAATTAGGCAAAAAAATGAATAAAAAAACTAATTAATATTGGTTATGTAATACTTGTCAGAAAATAATAATTTTTTTTCCAAAGAAATAATTACTTTCTTTTTGATTTTCAGAAATTTAAAAAGCACTTTATTTAAAAAAAATCTAAATTTGCTGCCAAAATGATTTAGCCTTTTTGCAACCTATTTTTCTCAGAGTTGTAACCATATTTTGTATTCAAACAATTTCATGACTCCGAAGGATTTGACAGACATGGCTAAATCGACTATGCTATTTAAAGAAATCCATAATATCTACAATGTACTGGATTGCAAATGAATGCTGTAGAAAATGCAAATAGAATATCAAACCGATATATACCTCCGTCACTAGGTAGAGGACATAATAAAATACTTCCATAAACATAATTACTTACAAAGAATTGTTAAATAATATTTGGAAATTTTGTATTTCCGCATTTAACATACATATGTACATTATTAAAAAAACACACATTAAGCCGACATAAGCAGATTTGAGTACGAAGAGATTTTCGACAAAATAATTGTCAAGTTGTTTTTTTGCTTAAGTTTTAAGGGCTTTTTATTGTTGTAGTTTTGTCATTAACCGTTACTCTTTTTTCATACTTTAAACGTGTGAAATTTATTTCCGTATTTTAAATGGCAAATTTTTAATTGTGGGCAGCATTTAAACTACTTCTTAGTATGTATATTATGTAGAAAGAATTTTTAATGTAAATTTTAAGTAGAGAATTGAAAAACAAAATCCCAAGTCCTTAGTTTAATACAAAGTTTAGTGGTGCTAAGAGTAAGTTAAAAGTTTGTCTTAAACATAAAGAACTTTTAAGCCCTTAAGCGTAGATTTAACTAAGAACATACAGGTTGTCTTAAAATGAGCAAAAGATTTTAATATGTGGTATTTGGTTTAGAAAAGTGTGAATATATTTCGCAAATCCTTCCTACTTTAACATTGCTTTTAATGTTAAAAAATTGTTAAAAGGTCTATCAATGGTATAATGTATGAAATCAAAACCCATAGTGCTCCTTTACAAAGAGGTTGAGGGGGTGTAGTAATAATGGGGAATTTTTAATCGGTTCAATTAAGCCAATTGTAGATGGCAGCTCCATCTTCGAAAAAACGATACAGTATGGAAATAACTTTCATGTCTGAAACACACTGATTAAATAAACATAAAACTATATTACGCATAGAAACATCATTAAGTACTTGTGTGGTGAACTGTACTAGAGAAGCAAGCCACTATCAATGCAATCAAAAACTTGCAAAACTGGCGCACAATACCGCGCCCCTTTTTCATCGCTGGGTGTAATCTTGAATTTAAACACATTAAATATGGTCACAAAGTATGTTTCGAGAAGCTCTGTGACCCAGCTGATATCAACGGCGCAACTCAGTTAAGTGCAATATGGTCATGGCAAAATTTTTGGGAATGTGAATATGCAACGACTACATGTAGTCGGGCTTATGCAGAAACCCGAATTTTACTATGGAGAGCAGCTGGTTATCGGGCCTTTCCACAGACCGGTTGAAGCTGTTGTTTTCCGACTATTTTTTGGTGACTGCAGTTTTTTAAGCAGCAATTCCTACGGCTTAACATTGATTATGACCTGTTTCCGGTTTGCTAGTGTTTAGCCGGCAATCAAGGCTATCCCAGCAAAATTTAGCTGCTCTTGAATTGTGGAAGCATGCGAGGAGTTAATTAGTTAACACTGTGCTCTTACACATGTGTCTACTATCTTAGTTTGTGGACACATTAGTATTTAGGAGAAATGGCGACCAAACGGGGTAAGGGTACCTTTTTCTATGGAAAAAGCATTGGTTGTACGGGATCCCATTCAGTTATGCAGGAGGAGTAAAGACTTTGCTATCGGAGCCACGGAGAAGCTTCAGGATTATATAGGGATCTTAAAACTCAGTAATGACGATTGTAGACTTCTAGTGGCGATGATAGCAAATCCTAGTTGGAAAGCTGTAATTGCGGTTTTTTGGTATACCGGAAGAAATGGAGACTTTCCAGACTGTTTAGAGTTTAAAACCGCTCAAAATCTAAAAAAAAACTGTTTAAGGCTTTTCAGATAAGACTGCTATTACTGTTAAAAGAGTAAAAGAAATCTAAAGTTCATTACATGCCCTGGTTATTGTTTCTTCTCATCTGGTAACACTAAGGACTCAGAGGCTCTACGTGAAGTTTTCAAGGCCAGCCAGACACATTTAACGCAACTTAGTACCGTGGGTGGGCTATATCCGTATATTAGGTTAAGTTTGACTGATGACATGGGGTAGTGATATGTTTTGAAGTCACTTTATTTCGTAACAAAGGAAAATCACGAACATAATAGTTTAGCTAAGGGCAAACTATGCCACTCAATACTCGAATTAATTAGATAGGTTGCGAAAGGGGTAATATTGACCCCTTCTACCTAAAGGCCTGTAGGCTATTTTTGAACCCTATAGTAGTGTAAGTTCTCTGTAATTTTGTTACATGGCTGCTCATAGAATTGTTTAATCCCAAAAGCTAACGAGAGTTTGATTCATGGCTTAACCGTTTGATATCCATGACCATTTTACATCACCTTCATGTTAACTATAGCTTTAAGACCCTAGTGCAGAATATTAAACCGACATTAACTATGGTTCATATAGTGCAATACTGTTCAAGTTCCTTTGGTATGGACACCTATTTTTGCTAGGTTGGGTAGATGCGATAACCAAATAAAGTTGATAGTAAGCGATTTATCAAAGGCCGGTGAAATAGAATCATCTCCAAACCCCTAAAATACCCTTAACGGTTTGCATTGGGTACTCATGGATCCCATGGAGATGGTTATTGTTTTAAAGTTGATAATTTCCTTTTTTGACATCATCCAAAATTTGGCTTCATCAGTGCAGATGTTTCTTTTAAATTAATTTTCAACTAATTGAGTTTCCGACTACGGAACACGCATTGTTGTAAAGACGTTTATCATAACATTCTTACATTGCAGTCCGAAGTGATTAAGTAAAATTTGTTAAGTAGTTTTCTACAAAATTCTAAGTCCTTTTCAGCGATGCCAAGTTGTCAGCTGTGAGCTTTTCTATACATTTTTTAAACAGAGGTTTAATTAGTTCAATTTGCCACACTGTTAATGGTTCCTTCAGTAGCAAGCTTATGGTTACAATAAATGGGTGAGGCGGAAAAATTTTGCTTGACATGATAGCCAGTTGGAGAAAACGCTTCATTTGAATGTGCCTTTGAGCTCTACATTTATTATCTCAAAAGCAAATTACATAAATGACAGCCAGCTTAACAAATGTTGCTCGAAAAAATTAACCACCTCAAGCTGTTAAAGTTTGTCCTTCTTGTATAATTCCATACGAAAAGGATATCCTTTTCAAACAATCCGTTTTCAAAGTATATTAAATTAAGGAAACAAAATCAGGTGGAAAAAGTGTAAAATACTTTTTACTTTAATGCAATGTTAAGCTTAAAAATAATAAATCTAAAAACTTTAATTAAAGTGTTAGTAAGAACAGCAAACATCCTTTTCGCGTATTTGTAACAAGTACTAATTTGTAATTGAATCAAAAATATGTTTTCTTTTTCAAATCAATTTAAGTCTTTCCAATTACAAATATAAACAATTTACCATTTAAGGTTTTTTTTAATTTTCTTACTTTATGTTCTACAAATTTAAAAACAATATAAAAATGAACATCCTTGTTTTCATACAAAGGAATACCGAGTTTTTCTTAAATGTATGTTTACCAAATATTAAACCCATAATTTGGGCAAATTTTTAAATACAGCTGCTAACAATTGAAAAGTTTGTAATAAAAGGCACTCGCACCAAATTAATTGTAATCAAATGCTAAGGAGCCACTAAGTAAAAGAGGAAAAAAACAAGAAGATAAGTGCATTAATGTGGCTGCAAAATGAAATTGCAACTTTGCACATCTTTAAACATAAGCACCTTGCTAATACGTACTTCATTTAATGATGCAACAACACCACAGGTATTACTGTGGCTACAAAGACCTCTTAAAAGGACAATGTATTATTTGCTGGTTTAATGAAAGATAACAATAAAACAACTCCTTAAATGGCCATAATAACTACATTCTACCTGAAATCCCCTCAAAAGGATTTCCAGTACATTTTGGTTTATTTTTTTTCAATTTGCAACTGCAAATCTTGTCCTCAAGTAAACTGAATCTTAAAATTTTGAACAAAAAACTTTAAAAATTATTGTAGTGCTTGCAATGATTATTGCACATAAATTTTAAATAATGTTTGGAGTAAATAACTTAAAATCATTGTGGTTTCGTATAAAACTTTGATAATGAATCTACAGTCAAAAGAAAAAGTCTTCGTACATTTAAGCAACAATATTGAAAAGAAAGTCGAACAGACTAAATTGGGTTTTCCGTCTAATGGTTTGTTAGATATTTTAATCATAATAGTTTTTTAAAAATACCTACATACACCTAAAAGTCGCTGTTGAAAGTTAATAGAACATATTGTAATATCGCCAACAGCCTGCGGCTTATTGGTTTACATTAAAGCTTGCATTGGCACAAGCAAGGATCCATATTTGGACTTAGACTCGGTGTGCCCAAAACCAAACCAGTGTCCAAGAGGTATCTTAACATATCAATAATAGAAAACTGAGCAACTGCGGCAGTGGTCGTTACAATGGAGTCCGAGACTACTTTCTTGTCCCTAGAGAAATCACAACTGACTCCACAGTAGAAATATGTAGAGCAAATTCAGGTTTAAACAGCCTGTCTAATCGTTCATTGCCACAGTGTTTTCTCAGCGTAGCGGCACAAACTAAGGTAGCATAAGATAGACGACCTATCCTGGAGAGCCTTGCCGTACATTTGCAAACCAGTAACGATTTTGCAGTGGGCAAACTGAGCTGCAGAAATGTCTGGCTGAATAATGTTATAAACGCGCAATATCTTAGATATCAAATAGATGACAAATACTTTGGCCTGAAATGCATTGCATCTATCAGGCAGACGAT
This sequence comes from Melanophora roralis, assembly GCA_963583895.1. NCBI lineage: Eukaryota > Metazoa > Arthropoda > Insecta > Diptera > Rhinophoridae > Melanophora > Melanophora roralis. The sequence goes on along the minus strand of OY757190.1, from coordinate 23,577,069 downwards.
ATGAAGAACTTATTCCAAGATTCTTTGAGTCCACTAGATAACATATACACCTCTATCTCCTGGAGAGTAAAAGAACCCTGAACATCTTATCAAAGTCCATCCATACTGCTGGATCCTTCAACATAGTCCATCCTAGAGCCATCTGTATGAATCCTGGCTTCATAATTTTCCACGAGATTACGTCCGTCCATACTGCGTGTAGTTGGATCGAAGGTTATTTGCCCAAGATATGTCAATCTGTAAAATCCGAAAGTCCCGAGCCACACTGCGATACCAGCAGATAAAGTCATTTGTGAAATAACAGCCCTCAGTAGACTTTTAATTCCTGGATTTTGCCTATCTGGTCCAATATATGAATGAATATCTGGAGTGGTCACGTTATTGTGGGCTAGTTTTTATTGCTTTTACGAAGTGTCCATTATATATTGCTATTTCAAAGGACCTTTCTATTCCTTCACGACTTTAATAAAGGCTGTTTCCGCATTACGACCTTTAAAATAAACATGCTAACTACCGAAGATATACAAGTTTGGTATGTCAGAGTTGTTGAGTTTTTACTGCAAAAATTAAATACTGATCGGACGAAAGTTTTTCGTATTCTAACGATGCTGTTTGCCTAATTTGAGAATGAAAACATCCTTGAGACTAAATGTCTCACCATTTGATCGTTTGCAGCGTGCGTGGCAGATACCATTAGATAACTCGTTTGGAAGAACGTTGATAACATTAATATTGTCCAAGAAATTCTGTCATAGAAGATTATATTTCCATTAATGGTAGACACAGTCCCCACAAGAACGTCTATACAGCTTGGTCAAGGTCTAATACCATTCCCTAAGATCAGTCTTTTATCAGTTAATATTTTTAAATAACATTAATGAATATATCTTGGACATATGGATGCAAATATCATTTGGTACGAGTTCGATATTTTGTATGAAAAATTTTAATATCTCAAAGATAAATCCAAAATCGTAAGATTCTCGCACTAGATCTTACTTATGAAAGAGGATATAAGGAAGCTCTATAGACTTTCTGATAGGTTTAGTCATTTTAAGGCCATTTTGAGGGCAACAAATATTTTGGCGAATATGTTTTGAGGGAACGTTAGAAAGCGTTGTAGATCTTGTATGAACTCTTAATAAGTTTAATAAAGAAATTTGAATTGTTAAAGGCTGGTAGCAGTCGCCTCATACTGCTCTCGTTTAGCTTACGCTTACTCCATCCGAGATATTATCTTGTTTCTTGGTCTTAAAATGCTCAGCAAAATCAAAAGAGTAAAGAAATAGACCCCCTTTTCCTTTTCTCTCTTTTGATATTTATTAAAAAATTTATTGAAAGGCAGTCCCATTTGTTTTAGCATTTGTGCTATATCGACAGAAACAGGTAATTGCGGCCACAGTGTATCTAAGTTTCCGCCTTTCTGCATTCAAAATGATTCTCAGATTCGGCCAGAGCCGGTCATGCCTTCAGGTTCATTGGACCATCTGGTCCCTTTCAATCTGTCAGTATGGGTCCATGCCACATAAATTCCTAGGCCCTGAAAGGTTGCTGGTCAAGAAATTGCCAGAGAGTTCAATCAAAGTAATCAAAGTCCTTAAGTTCATAGATGAGGAGAAAACAAAAGGATGGCCTAAATGTCACTGCATTCGAAAAATTTGAGCTTACATATCTTACACGATGAACCTTGTTTGGCGAACTATAAAAAAATGTGGACTACTTAGGCCCTTTTGCCACAAAAAAAATCAGCTTGCACTAAGGTACCTTAAATCTGGAAAATAATGAATAAGCAAAAGTTATTGTAGTTCTCTATATTATTTCGGAATGTATGGGGATAAGGAAAAATTAAAGATGATAAACATGATGTTGACGACCAGGATTACAGGACCATTATGTCAAGTGCTAGAGTAAAACTCCTACGAAATCATTGGGTTTATCACTTGAATCGCGTGGGTAGGGGATAAATTAAAGAAATATAGATTTTGGTAATTTTAATGTTTTTCTTCCGGTTTGTCTAATAACTTTTTTCTCTTTTACTTGTCTTTTTATACCCTTCACATAAGTGATAAGGGAATATATAAGTTTGTCATTCCGTTTGTAATTTCTTTATTATACATTTGTGACCCCCCGTCTGTCCGTCTGTCTGTCTGTCTGTCTGTCTGTCTGTCTGTCTGTCTGTCTGCCTGTCTGTCTGTCCATCTGTCCGTTTGTTGAAATCAAGTTTGCGGAGTCAAATAAAAAGATACAGACCAGTAAATGGTGTCAAACGATTAGAAATATCCCGCTTACAATCTTTATTGAAAATCACCAAAATCGGTTCACTATTGACCGAGATATAAGCGAAAACCCAAAACATCCCATTTTTTTAGGACAAAATCCGTGCTTATATCTCTATATATCTCAGTAAGTATAGTCACTATTGCCACAAAACTTGGAACGGATACTCTTAAAGTAGGCATCTAAATAATGCAGATAGGATCAGGGGAAGTGGTACTTTTCCTAAAATTGCACAAATTTGGTGAACTATTTTATGCGCTATATCTCGGAAACTATAACAGCAATCGACTTAAAATGTTCCACAAAAAGTAATTGTACGCAAAGACCTATACTTTAAAATAAAATTTATTTGGGTGGAGGCAGAAAATGGGGTAGCTCCCATACAAATTTACAAGTTTTATTAAATTTTTGATACGCTACACCTCGGAAACTGTAACAGATATCGAAATAAAATGTTCTACAAAAAGTAATAATCTAATAATTCATACATTTTGGAAAAAAATTGGAGAGGAACAGGGGGACTAGAACATCCCATAAAAATTAACAACTTTTATTAACCTTTTATTATAAATAATGTCAAAAACTTTTATTACTGTCATCTATTTCTATTATCCATACGAACGTTAAAATTTTGTATAGTTTTCTATGGACTTTTAAACTCACACAAGGATTTTTATTTTATTATATGCAGTACAAAATTAGTCGGCTGGGTATATTTAAAGACCAATGTGAAGGGTATATAAGATTCGGCACAGCCGAATATAACGCTCTTACTTGTTGTTATCTTCAAAAGGACGCACAACAGATTCAGGAAGTATCCAAATGCAAAATACTGAGAGACTCAGCTTACTCCCAAAAACCCAACCTTCCCTAAAAAACTATCAAACCAAGATTTCTTAGCAGTAATGAGGCAAACTGCCTTAACTTAACGATTGACGAAACCTAAATTTATCACAACTGAAACCTCTTTTGCTGTATTCTTGTATGTTTTAAAACTTTGCCAAGTACAGATTCGATAACTTTTTATATTAGTTGCAATTAATAAGTTACTTTTTAAATCCTTAGTTGTTGGTAACTTTATTGCTTTACTATACTGTATGTAATTCAATGACATGTGCATGTTTTCTTCTGGTGCATGCTGTGTACTTAACAATTTTGTACGCGCCTCATGCTGTTCAAACAATAACAGTCACTACAAATAAAAAAAATAAATAAATAAAATCGCTTTTAGTACATTTTTTATCAAATCTTTATGTGTTTTTTTCACATTATAAGTAAACGAACAAGTGCAGCTGTCAAATATTTAAGTTAAAGATGTTACATTTTAAACAAACACTCTATATTAAATGAGAAGTTAGTCTCCGCAGTAACATTGCTTTGAGTTTGTTAAGAAAAGGGAGAACTTTCAAACATTTTAAAGTATTTGATAATATGTTGACTGTTATGCTGGCTGTAATGACATCAAAGGTACGGTTTCATATTTGACAAATTGGAGTCTTAAAGTATCTTAAAATAATCCATTCACTCAGAGCAGCGTACTTAAGGAATAATGTCAACCTCTTTAATTTTACATCTCCTCTAAAGTTTTCCTCTAGTCCCCCAAAAACAATTGATTTTCTTTAAACTTACAGCCTCCTTGTTTGCTGTATTTCATTAACTTCTTCAAGCAAAAAGGTGGTAAAAGATAAGAAATTTAAGGCACGCTTTCAAAATAAAGATATTTTTAATTCTCCTCTTAAGGAGACCAACAAACAATATTTTTTTGTGCATTAAATAAATAAATAAATATTAAAAAAAACCGAAAAATTAAAATGATGATAAGAAAAACAGGAGTTGCTTTCAGTTACTTTCCGGCTAAATTCTTCTTGGTGCAATCTGAAAAACAAACAAAATCTTATTTAAAACTCGAAATAAAAAGCAAAATAATGCACCTGTAGTTGATTATGAAGCAGCAACTTTAATTCAAAAAATCTTGATAAGGCTTATGTTAATGTCATATTTCATGCATTTTATTAGATTATTAATATATTTATTATGCAATGAATCTTTTTTTAAGGCCAACAAAAATTAAAACTTATTCAATTTAATTTTAAGGATATTTCATACAATTTCACCAAAAATAAATAAATAAATATTTTTGGAATTTTTATTTGAAAAATTCTCTTTCCGGTTAATATTTAAGAAAGTGTTATTAATAGAATCTTTAGGAAAAATTTTAAAAATTTTGAAGCAAAACAGGCACACATTGTATACAACCTTGAATGATATAAATGATGTAAATTCTTATTTTAAAATGATAAAATATTTGAAGTATATGCGGATAACATAGTTGTTATTATTGCAGCAAAGTATTGTGCGTGGAAACCCGGGAAAACATAATCTGTTTTCTTCACCGGGAGGACCAAGATTATTTCATTAACCAAATTTAGATAAAATTGATATAAGTAATACTAAAGGACCACACAAAGTACCAAAGGGTAGTACTGTTACGTTAAATTTTCTGTAAAGCTGTTGTGTTTTTCCAAAAACTGAGTATAAGAGAGTCTTTTAAAATCCTGATGACTAACGGCAAAGATTCTATCTATTAAATAAACCACATCCTCCTAAATTAAGACTTTTCACTGAAGATGGCTCTTACGGTCAGACGGGGATTAAAGCAATCTTTACAAACCCTAGAGAATCTTTAAATTTAAAATCGTTCAAGGAGTCTATAAATAATATTTTTATTTGACAGCTGTAAATTTTCTGAGTTCGTGGACAAAGGAGTAAAATGGTGGACAAGCCGACGAGCCAAGAAGTTTTTTTGGCTAAAAAAAAGCAATGGACGTAGATGTCCATTGTTTTTGATAGGTGTACAGGCTCTGTCGTAAGGGTCAGAAAAGCAGAGGTCTGGTTGACAAGCAGCTCGGAGTCTTAAAAATAAGGTGGAGATCCTATAAACCTGGTAGTCAAGATTCATAGTAAAGATGGAAACTGACCATTGTTGGGCAGCAGTTCGAACCAAAAAAGTAGAATAATTGTAGGTATGGTGGTGTACCAGGGAAAAGGCATACTTTGGAGCATATTCTCTGTTAATGTCCAGTGTTTCCGCATTTCGAGCAAACATTTTGGGTATTATTTCCTTTAAAACCTTAAAGAACTATCTAAAATTTTTTTAACAATACCACTAGCATACAAATTCTTATTAAGACATATATGGGGGATTTCATGTCAAGTGACCCAACTTTTAAAACCGATGTCTTTCGATTGGAAAGAAATTTGGACCAAAGTAAGTTCTTGCAAAGAGTAGCTTAGACACAATTTTTTAACACAATCGGTCGAGAACTCTCTGAGGTAGAGGGGTTCAAAATTTGACGTTTTCGGCAAATAGGTGTTTTTTCTCATACATGTAGTTTATTACCTTTTGCTTTTAACAAAATTCGTCCCACATACTTTCGATAGCGTTTTTTTCAATCTTCCAGAAAAAAATATTTTTAAAATTAAAAAAAATTTTTTTTTATTTTTTTTTATAAAATAATTAGAAAAAAATTTTTTTTTTCCAAATGTGCCCATTTTTTTTTTTTTTTTTTTTTGCTCAAAAGAAAGCTTAGGTCTTTTGTTTGAAGAGCTTGGAAGTCGCTTAGTGGGATGCGAGTGGGATATCTATAAAAATAATGTTTTGTATCTCAAGGTAGAGGTTTTCCAATTTTCGCGTATATTCTATTTTAATTTTTTTGCTATTTATATAAAATTTTCTCTTAAGCAAAAAAAAAAAATATTTTATGCTAAGAAACAAAATAATTTAACCTTTCCGATGGTATGCATTGAAAATATTAACAAAATGTGTTCAGACATTACCATATAAAAGTGATTTTATTCCAGAGGCCTACCATTTTGTTGGTAATGCAGTGTCGAGTGTATGAGACTTTATTTTCAATGCATACCGTCGGAAAGGTTAAATTATTTTGTTTCTTAGCATAAAATATTTTTTTTTTTGCTTAAGAGAAAATTTTACATAAATAGCAAAAAAATTAAAATAGAATATACGCGAAAATTGGAAAACCTCTACCTTGAGATACAAAACATTATTTTTTATAGATATCCCACTCGCATCCCACTAAGCGACTTCCAAGCTCTTCAAACAAAAGACCTAAGCTTTCTTTTGAGCAAAAAAAAAAAAAAAAAAATGGGCACATTTGGAAAAAAAAAATTTTTTTCTAATTATTTTATAAAAAAAAATAAAAAAAAATTTTTTTTTAATTTTAAAAATATTTTTTTCTGGAAGATTGAAAAAAAAGCTATCGAAAGTATTTGGGACGAATTTTGTTAAAAGCAAAATGTAATAAACTACATGTATGAGAAAAAACACCTATTTGCCGAAAACGTCAAATTTTGAACCCCTCTACCTCAGAGAGTTCTCGACCGATTGTGTTAAAAAATTGTGTCTAAGCTACTCTTTGCAAGAACCTACTTTGGTCCAAATTTCTTTCCAATCGAAAAAAAAAGTTGGGTCACTTGACATGAAATCCCCCATATAATAATATAAAACAATTTGCCTGATATTGCCACGTTACACTGATTCTACCCTTATTTGGATCGCCCTAAAGGGTTTTCGTTCCTTTCTCTACTTTTTTATTTCAAAGTATCCTGTTACTTATTCAAGCCCCCAAAGGCTGCAGTGGGTTTCTAAAAGCAACTGTTTGCAGTTTTCTGGCCTTACCTGCCCATGTACTGAATAATTGTCTAACATTTTTTGCATTACTAAACCACCAACAGTTGTTACCTTTAGCCTTTATTACTTCAATTTATTTCAACCTTTTAAATAATTGCGTCTCTTGAAGATGCCTATGGCTCTGGATCAGAGCATGAATTTTTTGATTGCTCAAATCTCTGTTAAGGGGACTGTATGTGGTGTGGACCCCCCAATTCTATTATACCCCTAGAATCGTGCGTGTGGAAAACATTCTTTCAAGCGTGCTTCACAGGCCTTCTTATTACTAGGGTTATCGATGTTTTAAAAACGAAGTACAGTTAACTTCACTTGATGTATATGAGCAGACCATTAAGTTCGCACAACCCCCAAATGTTTCCAAAATAAGTTATTAACAGATTGTGAACGAATAAATTTTTTTTTTGGTTATAAAAAATTGTAATTCACAATACGGAAAATGCCAGCAAAAACATGGTCACCTTACTTGATAATTCCAAAAGAACTTACTGTTTTATTGTTTTTTGAATAAATTTAAATGCAATCAAATGTATTTAAAAACACACTTGCATTAATGCATATTTGTATATCTTACTTTAGTTTTAAATTCACACCAGGCAAAAATTTTAAAATAAATTAGATTAATTTTGTATGTCTAGTATAAAAAAAGGCAAACATTTAGAAAAGAACAATAAATAGTTAAACACAAATATATATATTATTACACCAATTGCTTGAGTTTTTTGTAGATTCAACAAAAAAGTAACTAAAATCACTTATTAAATTTTAAAAACTCAATATATGGCATTAACAATATGCAATTCCTATAATTAATTTAATTATTAAAAGTGTGAAACAAAAGACTTAAGCAACAAGCACAATAACAACATTCGATATTTTTTCTTGTTTTTCAAAATGCAACAGCATTTGTTGCAAACATTTTTATGAATGATTTTAAAACAAAAAAGAAATCTCCCAACTGCAAAAATTATTATTTATGTTTAAATTAATTTCATTAAGAAAGAATTGCACAAAAGAAAATGCAGCGAAATAAATTTTCTACACAACAATGAAAATCATGACAACAACAACAAATCTTACTTAAAGTTATGTAAAAAATATCTAAATAAAATATGAAAAATGCACATGGAATAATTATAATATAAAATTAAGCGGCAATATGACGTTTAAGAAAGAAACTAATGCTCGGTCGGTTGGTTATTGAATAGAAGGATGAATAAATAAAAGAGTTTAAAAGAAACATGTGAGCCGCTGACATGATATGAATTCAAATACTTCCGCTTTGAAAGAAAAATTGAAGAATAAAAAAATTTAGAAGTACTAAAATATATTCCTTTTTCTGCCATCTAATATTCTTTAAATTTTCCCAAACATAATGCATTTAGAAGAATGTTATGAATAAAATTTTATTTCATAACAAAAAAGTTTGCAAATTTACATTTTCATGTTTAGCTACTTGACATTTGGCGCTTCAACTTGGCACTTAAGGTAAGTCTAAGCAACAAGCAGGCTGGTTCCAAACGAAAAAAAAAACAAAAGAAAAAATTCGATGAATAGTAAAGCAGAGAATTACAATTCTAAGTGATGCGCATATAAAATTAAGAAAACAGCTTACTTTCGTACTGCATATATCATCGTCATCATCATCATCATCATCATCGTTGTTAAATTCAAAAAGGGCTAAATGTATGAATCCAAATTGTTACTGTCTACTATTGTTCTTCCACATGTATGAACTTAAAAAATTCATGATTAGAAATTTAAATCATGTTTGTTATGCTTTCCAATAGGGAATAAAATTGTTTATAATCTTTAAAAAAAATTTAAATAAAGACGAAATAAATGCAATTATTTTGTTTGCTAATATTTTATGCGAAAAGCATTCACTGGTGTTGCTTCTGTCAACCTGCAACTTACTTTTTTTACACAAAAACTTTAAATGAAGCAAATAAAAGAGTTGTGCAAGCACAAGTGCTCTTGATATAACAAAATTCACTTTATATTCGATTTATTAAAAACAGCAGCTGTTGCCAAGTTTTAAAGCATACTCAAAAGCAAATACATCGTCACAATTAGTTTATAATTAATATTTTCAGCAAAAGTAAAGTCATAAAGTCTACGTTTGAAAATTTGCATAAATATGCTAAGAATTTATTAAAAATATAATTTGGATAAAGCTCATACTGGGCAAATTATTAGTCCTAAATTGAGCAAGATAAAAGTTTTATAATATTGTTGATTTTTAGGTTTGTTTGAATGGATGATGTAACAGAAGCCAGCGATAGTCTAAATTGAAGTCCTCATCAAGTATACACCAACTTCTGTGGTTTCATCTGGGAGCAAGAGTGTTTTTTCTTTTCTAAGTGTCAACTATGTTAAACTTCTTAAATATTTGGCAAAATAACTTAAGGTTTCCAATTGGTTTCAGTAGTATCAATTCCGAAAACACTACCCAAAAACCCTAGTATATTTGGATACATTCAGAGAACAGATGGTATTTGAACGTTATCTAGGTTGTAGACCCTAGAGCACTAGAGTGTCCACTTCCCAGGATTTAAAGAATATGTATTAAGATTGCTAGCCGGGCACGACTTCACAAGTCCCGGGAAGCCAGCTAATAGGACAGGGATCGTAAAAAATTTGTTAAGTTGAAATTGTAGATTGACACCTGTCAGTCCTTCAAGTCATCAAGTCCGGTACTTACTCATTAATTATACAGAATCTAAAAGAGCAGGGACCACTTCTTCCAACGAATATATTTTCAGCAACAATCACAATTGGTTGAGCTTACTCCATTAAGGTGGAAAGAGGTAGAAAAAGTTTTATGCCCAATGGTGGTAAAGCAAGCCCCTCAAAACCAGGGGATTTCAGGCAGATGATTTTCTAGTTGAAGCTGTTGAAATACACTGATCGATTAACATGTGAGGAATTCAATTCAATTCTCTTAGCATGCTTATATGAAGGGAAAATTTGATGACAGTGTGCTTTATGATGCAGTGGGATATACTAAGCGGGGTTTGAGCAGGAAGTAGCACAAGCTTGCTGCATTCTTTGATATTATAAAGAAAGGGGTTTTATCGCCACTTCTGTTGATCTTCGTTGGCAAGAAGGTATGAGCCAACATCCCTCTTCTGCTGGTGGTTAAATTGGGATTAAATGTGTCTTTCTTAGGCCAAGGACAAAGGACTGAGAGTATATTCAGGGAAAAGAGAACTAGTACTCTTCACCAGAAAGTACCAGTTTTCGAACTTTAAGATTGGTGGAGAAGGCCACTTGTTAGGGTATCATTCGGAATGGCAAGTAGTCTTGGAGGGTACAAGAGGGAAAAGGTAAAGAAGGAACGCCTTTTATTCCTGTATAAACTCCATAGGTAAAACTTTGCAGTTTGATCCGTTAAGGCGTAGCCAGATTAAGATATCCGTTGTTAGACTAATTTTAACTTACGTGGATCCTGAGGAACAACAAAAAAACTCATAGTTTTAGTTAAGCAAAGATTTAATAATAAAAATATGCAAAAAAATATTTTAAGTTCAGAGATGTGCTGCAGAGTCAGGAATAGTAAGCCACAGGTAGCCCAGAATATCATTCTGCATCTTCTTTTTATTAAGGATTTTGAAGCTAAATTAACCGCAAGGGCTTTGTTTAGGCCAAGGCGATCTGGTATGCTTAGGAAAGTGTAAGTTGGATGAGCTGGAATACTGGGCGAGGTAAAAGAGGGTCAACTTCTATCACAGTCAGTTTTAAAAAAATATAGGGTCGTGAAATTTGACTTTTAAATTACACCTGGGGTAGTGTTTCCGAACAGGGAAATCTGTTAAAGGTGTGCAGTTTTCACTGATTAATCGAAAATTGATAGAGGCAGCCTGGCTTGTGGTTATATACTGGATACAGAGGCGAGGGCTCGTTACAGACTTCTGGACATGTGCTATGTTTTTAAGGTGGAGATTCTGCAGAAATAAGTGCCACAGAGGTGATAGAGTTGCTGTCAGCAACCAACACGTTGATATTATGGCTTGATAGTGACATAGGCATTGGATAAAATGCGAGGTGCACCGACTTCTTTGGCCCAGTCTAGATAGGAAAGGTTCATATCTTCATTTCAGTGAGAGCAAGAGGATCCATATTAAATTGGAGATATATATTTTGGAGTCTCATTAGTCACAGCAATTGATTTCCAGTCTTAAAAGCATTTCGTTTTTTAGTTTAGCCAAACAGGAAGCTTCTTAAACATTAAAATTAATAATATTGTCCTCAATATATAATTATGATTTCTCTAGACTTTGCCTATCAACAAGAGGTGCTATTTGCTCTATCAGCAAACGCACTGAAAGCGTACATGTTTTTTTAATTGAAATATACAATTTTTCTTTGCCTTCTTTTATCCTAAGACCATTTTAATTTTAATCTGTGACTTTCAGCTGATCACAAAGGCAAAGTTTTAAAATAGTTTGTGGGTTCCTTTGGCTAAATGTTTTCCATTTTCTACGTTAAATTCTTTTGTCAGGAAAAAACTGATCACATCTGTAAAAAAAAGTTGTTAAATCTAGTCAGACGGTATTTGGAGATGCGCGTTTAAGGCTTTTTTGTGCAGATTATTATGTTTTAAACAGTTAAAATTTTCTGAGTTGTTTTTAAAATTTTATTTTAAAAAATGAATACTTTTTTAATTTAATTACTTTAAAAATCATTAACACTTGAAGTAAATATTTTAGTTGATGCTGAATAGTTTAAAAGTAATAAAATTTTTAGCATACACGTGGACAGGCAATCAAACAGAGCATAGTTCGACAAGATGATACGTAAGACCAGAACCTTAGCAACAAAACATAAGAAGTAATTTATTCTCTTCATCGACCCTAGTATGAGAATGTAAATAAAAAAATACTATAAATAAACATTTAAAAATCTTTCGTCGAAAACCAAAAAGTGGTTAAGATTATTATTTTAAAAATAAACTGTAATTAAGCGTATTGTTACATTAATACTGAAAAAGCCCTAACTCAAATTTGTTTACTTGGATATTTTTTCAGACTATTTTTAAGTGCTGAATCCAGAGAAGATAAAAATGCTTTTATTCTTATAGTTTTTCCTTGGCTGTCATCAAAGTTTTAAACTAAACTGTATAACAAAGAATCCCAGTTCTAATAAAAATTGCTTTAAGCGAAAAGCCAGGAAACTAACACATGAAAATATGAAAGCTTATACGATTGCTTATGCCATAAGTAAATGTTTAAGCATATAAAAAAATTAGCAAATATACAAAAACAAAAATTTACTAACTTTTTCTCTTGTTTTTTTAATTTCATTTGCTTTAAACAAAAGCTTTTTGCATTTTTCTGTCTTCCTTAAATATGTCACTCAAATATCTATAACATATTTAATAAAAAACATTTAAAGTCATTTTACCTTAAATAATGCTTTGTGAGTTAAGACATAATACAGGCAAGTAAGCGATATATTCAACAAGTAAATTTTAAGCAAACATGTGTTCTTAGACCTTTGGCTAAAAAATTTTTTTTGGCAAAATCTAAAAAGTTATGATTAATTGTTTATCGTAAAGACAAAGACCTAAAATTTTGTTGCTAAGAACTTTGGTCATGACTAATTTGTTGTTTTCATCATTTCAACCGTTAATAATAAAAAGCTTTATGTGTATTTAAAGGTACAGCGTAAAAAGGCAATTTAAAAGTTTAAATTTATAAAATTTATGGTATTAAACTTTACTTACATATAATTTAACTTATAACATCGATAGAAATAGTTTTTTGTGTCCTTAAGCTTATTTTAACAAGACGAAATAATTTTACTATTTCTAAGCTGAAATATCTTAAGTACCCATATGTGGCTACTTTGTACTTAATAAGAAGCCTAAGTTAAACATAGAGAAAATAATTCCCTACTATTTATTTTCCATTCTTACTTTCTGAGGGAGCAATTGAAGACTCCTTGTGGGGATGCTAAAAAGTCAGTTTTCGAAAGCAATTCATCACCTTAGAACATACTGGAATCTAGTAGAGTTAAAATAAATGAAATAAAATAAAATAAAATAAAATAAAATAAAATAAAATAAAATAAAATAAAATAAAATAAAATAAAATAAAATAAAATAAAATAAAATAAAATAAAATAAAATAAAATAAAATAAAATAAAATAAAATAAAATAAAATAAAATAAAATAAAATAAAATAAAATAAAATAAAATAAAATAAAATAAAATAAAATAAAATAAAATAAAATAAAATAAAATAAAATAAAATAAAATAAAATAAAATAAAATAAAATAAAATAAAATAAAATAAAATAAAATAAAATAAAATAAAATAAAATAAAATAAAATAAAATAAAATAAAATAAAATAAAATAAAATAAAATAAAATAAAATAAAATAAAATAAAATAAAATAAAATAAAATAAAATAAAATAAAATAAAATAAAATAAAATAAAATAAAATAAAATAAAATAAAATAATATAAAATAAAAAATACTAATAGTGAGTAAGCTTTCGTTCAGCAATTTATTTTATTGTATTTTGGCTTTGGGATTGAGTTGTTTGTTCTTTATTTGTAAGACACTAAAAAACATAACTACCTGAAGGTTTGATTATGGTGTTTTCTATAGCTGCGTGTAAAAATTGTTTAAAAATAGATTGCATCGTTTTATTAATTAATAGCATAACAATTAAAAAAGTTTTATTTAGGCAAGCCCGATCATATTGTACCCTACACCACATTTGTAAAGGAGCTCTATGAAAAAATAGACGGACGATATTTGTTTTCAGTACAATAGTTGGCAGCATAAAGATGAACATGTGTGAAAGTTTTGAAAAGGTGAAGTAATATTTAGGCCTTTTAGCTTAAAATGCTTATTCGGGGAGAAAACTTTTATTGGGGCTATAGCGTGTTCACAAGAAGAAATGGACACCAGTCAGATCGACGGACAGACGGACTTGCTTAAATCAGCTCAGAAGGGGACCCTGAGTCGATGGGTATACCGAAAGGTTCATCTCAGAAATTATTTAGGGGCTTTAGAAACATCAAAACTTACAAATATACACAAGAGTTAATGTACATCGGTATTGTGTGGAATTTCATAAGATTTTGCAATTAGGGCAAGCTCACAAACCCTTTCGCCAAAACGACTAAAAACAAGAATTCTTTTAAGATTAGTAAAATATTCAATTTTATTAGATGGAATTTTATAAACACTATTCGTCACTGAAAGTTGGAAACGAAACACATGAGGCAAATATTTTTCAAAACATATTGGAACAGTGAGTTAAAAACATGTCATATAAAAAACATTTTTTAAATGATTTTTATTTAACACTTTCATTTAAAATAAGAGATTTTTTTAAATAAATAACATGTTTTTCGCTAAACATTTGCCAAGTGTGAGCTAAGCTTTAAACAGCACTGCCGTTCTGGGTGTTTTGTGTTAATAAATAAAACAAATAAATTTCCAGTTATTTTCTACAAAAAATATTTATCATAATCAACTGGATTTAGAAAAAAAGTAAATAATTCTGTTTGACATGATCTTCATGTGTGACTTCGCTATTGTTGTTGCTTTTTTTGAAACTCGTTTTATAAACAAAAACAACATTTACTTTTTTACCGTTTTAAGCGAAAGGAATTAGTTATTATTTAATTTTTGTGGTATTGAAAATAAATATTTTGTGCGTGAGTGTTATTTTTAGCTTAAATACTTTATGAATAATTTTTCACAATTAAGCAGCCAGTCAGCAAAATTGTCTGTTATTTATTTTCTGGCTCCAAAGAGAAAAACAAAACGTATTATTTCCAACATTCTTTTCAATTGTATGAATTTTAAAATATCTGTCTATTGTTTTTTATTTTTAATTAAAGCAACAAATTAGTATGTATTTGTAGGCGTTTTAATTTATTTTCTTAATGTTTTATTTTTAATTTGTTTATTGTCTAAATATAGTACATGTTTATGAAAAATAGTCTTCGTTTTTTTTATTTTTAACTCAACAACTTACGGCCTTATTTTGTAAATCACTTCTGATCGCTTAATTTTGATTGGTTTGCTTTTCAAGAATATAAAAATATGTACATCCATACATACATATGTACATTTACACCAGATAATATGGCTTACCAATTTGGCGGGCTATTCTTTGAAGAAAGTAACCTCTGCAAAGCCCATAAATAAAATACGTTGAATAGTTTACGTGGTGCTGAGAGATTGTATGATTGTCCACCATCTAGCTAGGATGAGATCAAATCAGCAGTTGGATGAACTAAGAGCAAGACTGCATGCTCAGACGGAATGCCTGGACAGTTGTATAAGACTGGAGGAAATAAACAAATAGGATGCATGCGTTATCTAGCCTGTGCCATCTGGGTGCATAAAATCATACCCTATAAGTTTGATCCTTAGCATACCATATCTGATTCATAAGAAAGAGGACAAAATGGTTTGTGCCAACTATGGCAAAAAAGGTCTCCTATTCATTATTTATAACACCGCTTCTGGCATATTTTGCGAAAGATGGAAGCAGTATGTCTTTAAGTCGAATAAATCAACAATAGACCAAATCCTTGAAGAACCCTCATGCCATAAGATAAGTTAAAATTTGCAAACCTTTCCTTAATTTTCCAGGATAGAACATAATCTTCCGTAAAGCCAGAAAATGTAATTTTTGAACCACTTATCACTGCAAGAGGTCTTTGACAGAATTACAGCTTAACGTGTTATTTCAACTTGCTGGTGGGAAAAATATTGAAAAAAGTTAAAACAGGCACAGTGAGGCCCAAAAGCCACATCTTACTTTCAATGTTGAATACATTTATATCGTCGGAAAAAATAAAAGGTGTTTTTTCTTGAATTGAGAAGAATTTGGCAAAGATGGGTCTGATGGCAAACAAAGACCAGACCAAAATGTATGTAACAATAAAAAGTCGATAATGTGAAGGCGGGACATAGACGAAGAGTTGATATAACTCGGTTCCGTCATCAAAAGAAAAAAAATGTCAGCATCAAAGTAAGGTAAAGGATCAGTATGGCAGCTTGAGAACAGAGCCCTGTTTTAAAGAGCAATAATAGTAACAGGCTTATTATATTCGCGCTTCATTATAATGCTGAATCATTGGTACTTGCAAAAGCTGATAAAGCAGTCATGTCCCTTTTTAATGAAATTCCTTTGTAAAATCTAAGACCCAAATCGGATATGCATCGAGCAAACCATGTATAAGCTTTGTTCTAATTTTAACATAGTCAAGTGGGCTATATCGGTCGAATGGATGCATATATGTATATGCTCATGCTAAAAAAGCATTGGTTACCAAAAAGCGATTAAGCTTCTTTAATTCGACTCTGGTAAAATATTTTGCATGATAATGTAAGCAGTAGAGTAGTGTGTTAATTAATGTTTTTGTGTTTTTTTTAATTTGTCTTATTTCACTTTCTTTATTTTATGATATTTCACTTAAATGTACTTAATATTTTTTTTATTTGTTTTATTCTAATTTACTTTGTATTGCTGCCTTTTTTTTTTTGTATTTTAAATTTGCTTGCTTTATTTCATTTAATTTAGTTATTTTCTTTTATTGTGTTATAATTTTAGTTCTTTAATGGGTTTTATTCGAAAAATTAATATTAATTTTATTTTATTTTATATTATTTTATTTTATTTTTTTATTATATTTTATTTTCTTTTTATTTTATTTTATTTTATTTTATTTTATTTTATTTTATTTTATTTTATTTTATTTTATTTTATTTTATTTTATTTTATTTTATTTTATTTTATTTTGTTTTGTTTTATTTTATTTTATTTTATTTTGTTTTGTTTTATTTTATTTTATTTTATTTTATTTTATTTTATTTTATTTTATTTTATTTTATTTTATTTTATTTTATTTTATTTTATTTTATTTTATTTTATTTTATTTTATTTTATTTTATTTTATTTTATTTTATTTTATTTTATTTTATTTTATTTTATTTTGTTTTATTTTATTTTATTTTATTTTATTTTATTTTTTTTTTTTTATTTTTTTTTATTATATTTTATTTTATTTTATTTTATTCCATTTTATTTATTTTGTTTTATTTTATTTTTATTTATTTTATTTTATTTTATTTTATTTTATTTTATTTTATTTTATTTTATTTTATTTTATTTTATTTTATTTTATTTTATTTTTTTTTAATTATTTCAGGTACAAACTAAGTATTGAAAAGTTTAAAAAACGAAACTCTTTGTAGAAAAGATAAAAAGGGTGTCTTTTCTACAAGGAGTTTTGTACACACAAAGAATAAACTAAGTAAACTTTACTTAAATCAAGCCATAGCGGTGTCAAAAATCAAAGTACGAAATTTCTTACTCCAAATGTGATTTTTCAAGTACGAATTTCTTACTTTTGGCTACAATTAAGCCAAAAACTAAATTGATTTAAGCCGTAAACGGAATTAATTCGAAAATAATATGTCATTTTTTTGACTTATGAAGCTTTATTAAAGAAGAAGAATTTTATGTTTTATTTTTATTTTATAGACACTTAAAATTTACAATTTAAAAATTTAATTTTTTTACTTACCGAAGCGGAGATTCGAACCAGGGACTTTCTGCATTGCAGCACAAGCGCTTTACCTCTAGGTCACCGAGACACTTTGTTTTCACATGTTAAATAATATATTAAAACAACAAGCTTTTTTCTGCTTGATTTTTTGAAGCAATCCGAATAGGCTTGATTAAAGAAAATGTAAGTAAGGATCGTACTTAAAAATTTCAAGAAAGATTTTGAATAAATTAAAGAATAAAATTCTTGATTTTAGAAAGCGGGCTTTCTTTCTGCGTAGAAAAGATAAAAAGGGTGTCTTTTCTACAAGGAGTTTTGTAATTTCCATTAAAACATCTGATCTTTATGTAGATAATTTAGTTTTAATTGATGACTGATTAAATCTTTAAAAGTATCTTTAAGTTTTAAAGTTATCTCTTTAAAATTAGTTTCATTAAATGCATACTTAGCACATTTTTATGATTCAATATTTGTTTCTATTTACAATAAATATTTTGTGTCTAGTATTGATAACGAACAAAAAAACGTTGTTTTTTCATATTGAGGACAAATACACCCTAAATGGTTGGGTGAGCATATTAAAAATAGCCGCACAATTACCATACAAACCACAAATGGTTATAAGAACGACAGCAGCTTATAAAGAGTACTAAACAAATATTTTTTTGATTACTGGACTTCCTTTTAGTAAAGAAACTAAAATAGTTTTGCTCAAAAAGGAAAAAATAATAAAAAAATTCAAAGCAATAAACTGGGTTACAGTAATGGGAAATTGCGTACATAGTTTGAAGAAAATAAAAAAAGGCGCATGTGTGCTAAATCTTTTGTTTTTGCCAAAAAACTTACAACAGTGACACACTATTGTATATTAATTATTTGTTTACAACGCTAACATTTTTTAGTGCAAGCATTGAACAATACTAAAGTATAGTCCTAAAAATAAAGTTATAAAAAGGTTAGTCAAGTGGGAATTCAAAGTTAAATAAAATTTATAACTAATTTTTTTATAAAAATTTTAAAAAAATCCTCCAATGCAAAAATCTCTTAATCAAGAATATTTACAAAAAAAACGTTGTTAATTTTTTTTAAAATTTCAATAATAAATTTAAATAAATTTTGAAAAGAAAATAATTTACTTTCATTAATTTTGCATTCATCATAACATTTTAATATTAAAAAATTACTAGATATTTTTTAATACATACGAAATAGGATATCAACTCAGTATATACTTAGTATGAGTAATAATTAACCAATTTTTTTCCGTATTTAATTTTTTTAAGTTCTCCCCCCTTAATTTTAAATTGCCACCCTTTTGGTAACGAATCAACACAAAGAAATATAATTCTCAAGCAGCCAAGCAAAACCGTTTAAAACTTAATTTTTTGGTTTGTAAAAGAATCAGCCAAAATCAGTTGCTACAAAAAAAATACAAAAAAAACAACAATAGAGTAAACAGTAACACCTACAACAAAAACAACAAATGATAAAAAAATAATTTTAATGAACACATAATTGTAAACAAGCAATACATTTCAATGTCACCTACAACACTTCTAATTAATGTTTTTACTGATTTTTTTTTTTATCATTAATGGTGTTTCTGCGTTTTAGATTTTTTTTTATTTTTGTGACACGTAAATGTTTTTTTTTTTTGTTAAAAGCCGTAATAATATTTGCTTTAACTGAATCCATGAACCACAGAAATATTTGTTTTCGTTCAGAGCGCAAAAAAACAGTAACCGAAATTAGGTTAGAATGACAAATTTGAATTGGTAAATCCTTCACACAAAAGCACTTCTAAGCAGAAATTTTTTGTTTTGCCAGAAAATAATTAAAATTATTACTAAGTATTTCTGACATGATTTACTTAAGTAGTTAATTTAGTGGTAATAACAGAACGCCTACTTCTTTAGCCGAATGTATAATTGATTTCCAAGCGCTTCTATCTCTTGTGCTTCTTCTCCGATATCTGATATCAACTTTCAAAATATCTTTCTTGACTTAAGCCTTCCAACTTTGTAGATAGCAACAAATAGCACATACAGCCCGTGAGTGCTATTCTCCATCGATGCAGATTGGTCCATAGGTTTAGCAAAGAATCTTTCTCCTGAACAAAACAAATTTTGCCCCGTCTGCTTTCGCAAGTAAACATGCGTCAGAGCCATCAAAAAAACGCGATAGTATCATCAGTGCCTTTTAAAGAGGGACTTTTGTCTATCGTGAGGTAGGTGGATTCACTTGTAAACTGTTTACTTAGTTCAAAGTAGCTTCTACTGGCTAATAATTTTCTTCTTTTTAACAGTTTGGAGATATTCTTTTTGACTTCAACTGAGGATTGTGTATCATCATGCAGAGTCTTGTTTATTCTGGCATCCCTTCGTGTGGTTTTTTTATAGAAGTGAGTTTTTACAAGGATGGGTAACGCCGACGCACAGTGAAGTGATTTTATATAACGAGTAGCCAAAAAAAGAAGAAGTTTTTATAAAAAAATAAAACTTGAAACACATATTTTAATTTATAATATATGATTAGACATAAATTTTTATCACTTTAGCTTTAAGGACTCGCCTCCTTCCCATATACCCTCAAAAGGAAAATTGACATATCGCAGAGGGAAAAAATGGCATATTTTTGAATCTTTTACAGATATTAAGTGTAACATGCTTTATGATCTGTCCAAATTTCTTTCTTCCTTTGTTATTTAAATTCAATCGTGTTTTATGTTTTAAAATTTTTGTTTAGATGGATAGTTTTTGCTCCAAAAGCTGGCGCACCTAAAGTTATGTTCTTTTATCGTACGTTCTTTTGGTAATTAAATTATATAAACAGTTCTGCGGCATATAAGTGTGAAGACGATTTTTTCTGTTTCGTCATTGCGGTGTTTATATTGTCAGCAATACTTTAAATTAAAACAAGCGTTGCCATATCAAAATCATATTAGACTAAATATTTTTAACGCCATAAGAAAATTCATATCCTCCGTTGTTATCACTCATTTAACCCCTACTTACTGGCCGGTTAATCCTCCTTAGGCCTCCATGGTGTCCCCACAAAACTAAAACAATTGAAAATTTCTGTAGAACATGAAAATGTAAAATCCTATAACCCATCAGGTGACTCTATGACTCTGTATTCTCAGGCACTGGTAGACAACATGCTCTATCATTTCTGGTTTCTCCTCATACCCTCACATTCTACAATTATCTAAGTACCGCGGTCTTTTTTGCTCATGTTATTTATAGCCTTCCAAAAAATTTCAGTAGTGGCACTAAGGGCCATCCTGCAATCTTCAACCAACATCCTCTTTACGTGTTACGTCTTTGATTTGCATATTTTAAGGAAGGATATTGTTATAACCTCGAAAGATCTTTCAAAAGAATAGATTGAACCTATTTTATATTAAAAAAGCAAAGCACAGAGCCTATAATTCAATGTAATTGTTTTAAAATCTAAAAATTTTCTTTCGCGTTAATGTGTTAATTATCTTACCCCCTTATTTCCTAAAACGCAACGCCCTAAAACAAAAACAAAATGTATTGAAAAGTTTTTTTAAATTTTTATTTTTTCCATACAATTGTTTGCGTTATAATGCGTTGCGTTTTACGTAATTAGGCCCTTAGAGTTGGAGAAAAGCATTTCTCTTTGTTAATCCAAAGAAACAAACGACATCTGGTTTTTTAATTGTTTTTCTCTGTTATGTATATGCAAGTCTACTATTTAGGGTTTTAAATTTAAAAAATAATGAGTTAAATTTAATAAAAATATATAAAATATATATTTTATATTAGATTAAATCGCTTGTTGAAGAAAGTGGAAAAATTAACTAAACCTCTTTAGACTTTGCCGAATTAAATGAAGTTTTGATTTAGACTTTTTTTTATATTTTTATAGAAACCTTATCTACTTCCACCTGCGGATATTAACACCAACACTTGGTAATAACAATAACTTGTGGCTTATTATTACTATCATCACGATTAGTGTTGTTGCTGTTTTTGTAGGTATTTTTTTTTTTTTTTTTTGAAAACAACATAAACAACCGAATTTTAAATCATCACCATCATCAGTTTGAACAGCGGATATTGACACGTGATTTTATTCGTTAATTAATTTACAGCAAAACTTTAACACAACTATTAACATTTATTTATGTTAATTTGTCTAAATCTGTTTTAAAAAAAAGTAACGGATATTAATATATTCTTTCCTATTCAAATTGACCAACCAAAAAATTTATGAATAAATTATTCATAAGCAAAACCAATTTATTTATTCATAAATATGTATAAAATTATTTAAATTCTATGCAGAAAAAATTTAGTTAAAATAATAAAACTGTGACAAATTTGATTTTTAACATAAATTACAAAAAAGATTATATATTAAGTGTAATTTGATATAATTTTTCATATTTTAAAACATATAAAAATACTTCTTTAAATTATGGAAAAAAAAGAAGACGAGGAAGAGTAATTCCCATTCGAAGTAATTGCTTCGTACGTCAAAAGCTTAAGAAAAACAAATATTTTTGGTTATATTTTGCTTTGATTTGTTTAATTGTTTTGTTTTTTAAGGCTGCAATAAACTTTTTTCAAGGGTCAATAGAACTCTATTTCGTATTTTTAGACTCATTATCTTTTTGAACCACCTAATTGGCTTTCGAACTCAATCTGGGTTAGCAATCGTTAATTTGACACATTAAAATTCATAATTTCAAAATCTGAAATAGTACCAAAAAATGTGATAAAAGTACTTTTTGTCTATGTCCGGGCTTTATTAGGGTTCATCGTCCTTTCTTTTTTATTCTCAAAAATTAAAAACAAGAAAAAAATTTTTGTTCATTCTCTAAATGAGTTTCCACTTAAATCTGGGTTAAAGGTCTTTAATTTTATATTTGAAACTTTTAATTTAAAAAAGTGCCAGCAATTACTGCAAATGTAAAAAAGCACTTTTTATCACTTAATGGACTTCCGACCTCGATCTGAACTTGAAGTCCTAAGTTGTATATACCAAGACTTTTAAAAAAAATTGAAAAGCACCAAAAAATAGAAAAAAGTACCTTTTAACACTTAATGAACCTCTGATCTCAATCCGGGCTAAAAGTTTTTATTTTTATACTTCCAGACTCATAATTTCACAAAATGTAAAAAGCACCAAAAATTTAAAAAAAAGTAATGTTTAATCGCTTTGCTAATTTCCGATCATTGTCTGGGTCAATAGCCTTTAATTATTACTTCAACCCTTATAATCTTAAAGCCCAAAAAAAGTACCAAAAAATTAAAAAAAAAAATACTTTAAGCATTCCAGTTGACTTCTGATCCAATATGTTGCCATTTTTTACTTCTATCTTTATTGGCTTAAAAGTACCCAAGACGTACTAAAATATTTTGTACCGTTTTTCCTCCTATCATGAAAATTTTCAAAAAAGGTACCAAAATTGTACTTATATATTTTCGAAACCTGTTAAACAAAATTGTAATAATGTTTCTATCTATACTGATTTAAAAGTACAAAAAATGGAGGTTGATAGTACCAATATATAGTTTTTACTCCATACCCAAAGCGGTGACAAATTTCGAAAAAGGGCCAAACAAAGGCCCATTTTTTTTATTTGTAGAGTACAATTCTTTTCAAGTTTTGTTTTTATCGTGTATAATAAAGGAGATTTTTCCTATTTTCCCTTAATTGGTAATTTTTACTCCTTTAGGACCTGAATTCCTTGAAAGCCCTTCTACATACATAACTTTAAGTCTTGAGCTTTACGCATTTGGGATGTACGATGATGTCAGCAAGCTAGTCATTTAGTGTCATTAATGATATTTCTTTATACATATGGAGGTACAAAAATGTTAATATTTTGAATAAAATATGTTTTTAATTTAATTTAAAGTAATTAAAAAAATGTTAAAACGTGTTGAGTTGTAAATATTTATAAACATACAAACATACGTACAAGTGTATGTACTTACATAAATTACTTTGGCTACGTGAAAATCATTTTACTACTTAATATTAACTTCCTGCTTCAAATTTTATGTAATAGTTGTAATGCGTATAAAATTCTTAAATAATTTGTCTATTGCGTAATACTGTAAACCTTTGAATTTCTATAGGCTTTATGTAAATTACTTGTTAAGAAAAAAATTCTAAATAAAATATTTATTTTAACATTATTTTAACTGTAGCCCTAATTACAACCCATTGTACCAGCTCTCGCACAAAATAAATTTATTTCGTTTTTACATACCGTTACTTTAATATAAAAAGGCCCTAACTCTTAATCTTTTATCAGCTCATATTTTCGTTCATTTAAAAAAAGGTTTTCTCATATTACAAAGCTAGCCAAAAGGACATTTCGACTTAAAAACTAAGAGTTAGGGCCTTTCTATATGAACGCGACAATATGTACAACTTTCGATGTACTTAATTATTGGATAACTTATGAAATAGGGATCTAGTTTAAGTTGAAATTGATAAATCGATTGTGCGGATTTGTCACTCACGATGTCGCAGCGGTCGAGGGAGCATTGCGTGTTCGCTGTGAAGACATATTTTAAGAGTAATGATTCTTACGTAACAATTTTGTTCAAAGTTCTGTATTCGGTGAATACATAACTAACCGAGTTTAAATTTAATTTGTTCGTGCCCGACGGCGAGGGCCCAATCAATCTTCAAGGACTTCCGAAAACACTGAACTGGTTGAAAGCGGTAACGGAGAATCCGCGACTTTTAATACGGAAAGATCAGCCTCACTGGGACATCCAAGAGCGAATATTCATAAAATTTTTAAAAAGGATCTGAAGTTTTTTTGAAACTATTTTGAAGCGTTTTTGCACTGTAAATCCCATTTTTTTGGAGCCGCGAGGCTCATTTTCACTTAAACGACCACGTCAATAAGCAAAACTGCCTTTACTGGTCTCCAAAAGTTTACAACTATTTATTCAAACATCAAAAACCATTGCATTGTAACGGTTTGGTGTTGGCGTTATGTATTAACTCACCCTCCAAATTATCCTTAGTTTCTGTTAAAACTAAGAAACCCAAAAACTGAACAAACAAACAAGGTCTTAATGCAAATAAATAAAAAATCAGTAAAATTGATTCAATTGATTGCAAAAGGGTAAAATCACATGAACAATTTTTTTAAGAGTAATCTTTGAGCTCATTTAGCCCAAATTACATACCCCGGGAACACATAGGAGCATTTTTATTTTCAAACAAGTAAGAGCGCTATATTCGGCTGTGCCGAATCTTGTATACCCTTCACATTGGTCTTTAAATATACCCAGCCGAGTAATTTTGTACTGCAAATAATATAATAAAAAACGTTTTGTGCGAGTTTTAAAGTCTATAGAAAACTTTACAAAATTTCAACGTTCGTATGAATAATATAAATAGATAAAGAGGGTTTGAGGTCGAGAGTTATAAAAGTTTTCGACATTATTCGTATTAAAAGGTTAATAAAAGTTGTTAATTTTTATAGGATCTTCTAGTCACCCTGCTCTTCCTCAACCTTTTTTCCAAAATGTATGAATTATTTGATTAATACTTTTTGTAGAATGTTCGAAGTCGATAGCTGTTATAGTTTCCAATATATGGCGTATTGAAAATTTCATAAAAATTGTTAACTTGTATGGGAGCTACCTTTTCTTCTGCCCCCACCCAAAAAAAATTTTCTTTAAAACGTAAGTCTTGATATCCAATTACTTTTTGTAAAACATTTGATTTCAATATCTGCTACAGTTTCCAATATATGGCGTATCGAAAATTTTATAAAAATTGTTCATTTGTATGGGAGCTACCCCTTCTTCTGCCCTCACCCAAAAATTTTTTAGTTTAAAGTGTAGGTCTTGTTGTACAATTACTTTCTGTAGAACATTTAAAGTCAATAGCTGTTTTAGTTTCCGAGATATATCGCATAAAATATTTCACAAAATTTGTGCAATTGTAGGCAAAATACCACTTCCCCTGATTTTATCTGAAAAAAACTTTTCCATTATTAAGGTTTTTACTTAAAGAGTATCCGTGCCAAGTTTTGTGGCAAGAGTGACTATATTTACTGAAATATATAGGGATATATGCCTGGATTTTATCCTAAAAAAAAGGGGTTTTTTGGTTTTCGCTTATATCTCGGTCAATAGTAAACCGATTTTTCTGATTTTAAATAGCGATTGTCTGCGGGATATTTTTAATAGTTTGACCCCAATAACTGGTCTGTATCTTTTTATTTGACTCCGGAAACTTGATTTCAACAGACGGACATGGCTACATTAACTTCCCCATCTATAAATATCAGAATATATATACTTTATGGGGTCGCAAATAAATAATAAAGAAATTACAAATGGAATGACAAACCGATATATACCCTTATCACTATGTGAAGGGTATAAAAATCATATGATCCCCCAGGATTAGAAAACGTTAATGTTTATTGATACTAGAGGACTGTGGCGGGTGGCATCTTATAAATAATAATCTAAAAAATTTAAAGTACGATTTGGATAAATACAAGAATAAAATTCTTGATTTTAAAATGTATTTTTCCTTTTTGTGTTATTTTAAGCTTTTAGAATAAATTTGCAACCAGGCATTTGTAATAAAGAATTGCAGTTTTGGCAACTCTGTCTACAAGATCATTAATTTAGTCATCGATTAATATATTATGCAATTTATTTGCCTTTCTTTTCTATTTCTATGCATAAACATTTGAATTTTTCCCATGACTGGTCAATGACAATTACAGCTACTTGTTACTAGAGGCAAAAATACACCAGCATTTTTTTCTTGACAAATTTAATGCACTTCTTTATTGCTTAAAGCTTTAAAAAAAGTTGCCAGCAACAATATAATCCATAAACATTAGAACATATTAGCAGATAAAGATGAAGCTTACAAAAAACAAAAAAAAAATGTTTTCTTATGTCATGCCGACAATTTGTTAAAGAATTTTTGTGGGAATTTTAAGATGGACAGAACATAAAGAAATTACGCCATTAACTACGATAATTTATCTGGGAAAGTTGATTTTGCGTAATACAAGTAATCAGCTAAAGTCATTAATTGGAAGAACAATAAACCATTAATAGTTTTTGGCTAAAAAATCTTTCTTCTACCAGGAGTTAATGGTTTCATTGAACTTCCAAAAAGCTATTAGTGGAAAACTTGTACCTGCCATGCTGTGGGGGGACAATTTTGAATTTTGAAATTATTTATTTTTTTTAAAGTTCATGTACTTATGACTTTCGATCTTAATTAGCGTATAAGCCTTCCAACTGTTTTAAAACTATTTGTTCTATTATTTATTGCTGAAATAGTGAAAATAAATAAAAAGTTCTATTAAAAAATTATTAAGATGTTTTTAAAAGTATTTATTTATCTTTAATAGTATAACGTTACCTTTATATAAAAAGGCCCTAACTCGTATTTTTTAAGTCAAAATTTTTTTTGGCTAATTTTGATATGTAAGCAATCGAAATTAACCAAAATCTGGGATTACTAAAAAATATGAGTTAGGGCCTTTTTGTATCAAGGCAACAATATGTTATGTTTTACTTATTTTTTAATTCCCACAATCAACTTAAATAAAATTGTTTGAATTTTCCTTAATCTAACGCCAGCTGGAAATTATATTCTTAATTAAATAATCAAAAGCAAAACCCCCTGCAGTTTGCCTAAAAGTTTATGTAGCAATTTCTTTAATTTTTTTTTATTTTTAACTTTCTATAAATATTAAATAATAGTTAGAAGCAGCCGAAGAACAAAAATTTTTAAAACAAAAATATTATTAATTATCATGACTGTGTCCTTTGTAAGCGGAAAAACTTTTTCAAATCTTGTTACGATTATATCTTTCATATTTTTGTCCACTTGGTTGACATTTAACCTCAAACCTGGTGAAAAGTTCATTTTCCATTTTAATTTTTTGAATTCGTATTTAGGTGCGCATTTAATTAATTTTTATTAAAATTTAAATAAGACGTAAGGCAGGATACAAAATTTGACAAGTGTTCGGTAAATGTTTATTTTCTAAACCATTTTAGAAACTTGTGTATTCTCAAGGCGAATTCATAGAGAAGGTGGTCTCGACAGATCAGCTGACTATTTTTTGCTCGTGCAATTTTCCTCACAATGTGTCAAAAGTTTGTCTATGTGCTTCTTCTTGATTTTCAAACAATTACGCGTCGGTTAGATTATTAAACTAAATACTTAAAAAACTGTTCTTAATTACCAAATAGTAAAACCAAATGATGCGTTCTTGTGCTTTGTACAAAAAAACTCTGTAAAATTAATTTTATCCAGGTTTTTCTTTTGCAAATAATTTGTGTTATTTTTTAATGATGCCATATACAAATAATTTGTGTTTTTTTTACGAATTTTTCGCCTGCGTCCACCTTGTATGAATTCGCCTTGGTGTATTCTTATCACATCAGAGGCGTAAAAGATTGACAGCACTTACAGCATCTAATGAAGGTGGCTACACTCAATGAAACAATACACAAACAGTCAAAATTAAAGCAGAATTTTTTAATGTTGTTTTTGCTTATATTGTAGAACCTTAACCATATGACGTTACCCCAAAAGTAAACAACCAGTTTTGATTTTACCAACATCATCCGTGTAAACATGAAAAATACTTAGAACAGATTTTTATTTTCTTTTCGTAAACACGGAGAGAATATTTTGATTATACAAAATCTAAATATTTTGTATTACCATGTAAAGCCAACTTTACTTGTGATTGATATGTTTCAGATTGGTCAATTAAGTTGCATTTAAGTTTTAACTTGTAAAAACATTTGCCATATAAAAATAATTTAAATGAAATTTTCAAACTTAAAAATGAAGATAAATATCTGAAAATTAAAACGATCACAAAGTAAGTATGTATGACTCTAGTGTTTTCAAAAAACCGACTTTTTTAAAACCGGTTTCAAAAAACCGGTTAAGCGGTTAACCGCCCATTATATTACAAAATATATTAAACGTAAAAAAGAATTCATTTTTATTAAAACAACAACAAAAATAACTTAAAAAGTAGCATTTGTTACACAAAATGTATACTTTATGGTTAGAAAAACAAAAATTGTGACTAAAAAAAATTTCTAAGGACTAAATCTGAATTTTATTAAATTTTTCTGAAGTAATATTTCAGGTAAAAAACCTTCAATTTTTGTACTTTTATGCTAGTCTGAGATGAAGATGCTTTTGCAAGCAAGAATTTGTGGGCACTTGGTACATTGTGTCATTTCATTTTTAATTTTGTAGTATTTTCACATTTTAGAATTCATTTCTGCAAAATAGAAAGCATTGCATTATTTTTCAAACACAACTTGACTTTATACAACACAATTTGATATTATACAAACTTTTAGGAAAACTACTAATATATTTGCATATGTATAATAATTTTTTTCTTGTTTCCTCCAAAGTTCTTACAAACTTCATTCACTTAACCCACAGTCAATAATTCACAACAAAATAAAGCACAAGCTGATTACAGT
This sequence comes from Melanophora roralis, assembly GCA_963583895.1. Taxonomy (NCBI): domain Eukaryota; kingdom Metazoa; phylum Arthropoda; class Insecta; order Diptera; family Rhinophoridae; genus Melanophora; species Melanophora roralis. Next base: position 23,548,028 of record OY757190.1, on the reverse strand, counting down.
GCGGTAAATACAAAAATAAAATAAGGAAAATTGACGATTTCCACAGATATAAAAACCCGGTTAATCGGTTAACCGAATATGACTCAAATGCATTACTGTCCTTTTTTCGAAAATATTTCAAATATTTTGTGTTTTGCGGAGGCTTGGTTTGAATTTATAATTTGTTTGTTCAACGTTATACCAGGGCAAAATATCACATATTAAACTAACGTTTTTTTTGATATCATTTTTTAGATTATTGTGATTTTAGTTAAAACATTTTTTTTATTTTTAATTTTTTAATGGCCTTGACCTTGACTGCGGTTGTTACCCATAACAAATATAAATATGCAAAACCAACTATACATTTGTTCATATGGCAAAACTGGTAATAAAAATTCATTTTATTTAAATTTTTTTGCTCGCTATTGGTTTTGAACATATCGCAAATTATTTAATATTGACTTAAACACGCACAGAAATTTTATAACTTTTTAAAGTAAAACGCTCTGCAAGAAGTGCTCACGATTAAAAATAACGCAAAATCATGAAATAAATAAAAAAGGAAGTTTAGTTTCAAATAATGCGATGAACACCTTAAAATTGTAAATTTTGTTAATTTATACTTAACTGTTTAATTCACAAGGTCTCTCTGTAAAGTTCTAAGGACTATTTAAATTGTCGCCTGTTTAATTTACTTGTGAATTGAAAATCTAATTTCTTAATCAAACTATTGTTGTATTTCAACATGTCAAAAAATATTGATTATTTAGAAAAACACTTATTTAAATGTTAACTGCTTTCGAAATACCGTTTAATTGCAATTTTAAGCAAAATCTCCATATAGGAGACTACAAATATAGTTTAAACAATTGAACAATTCTAGGTATTGTATTAATACAATTTTTCAAAAACATGAAATTATTTTCTATATTTATGTATATACCAATTTTTAATGAAAATTTTTAGCAAAAAAATATTTTAAGACCACAATAAGCAAAGCTTGTGAATTGAGCAAATGTTTCTTAAGAAACATACTCATTTATAAATCTTGTGGTTCAAGCTTAAAATATATTTATAAAAATATTTTCCCGTTAAAGAATGTTTAGGTATATTATTATTAAAAAGCAAAAAACTAAAAACAGATTTGAATATAAAAAATTCAATATTAAGAAAACTCAAAAAGAATAAGAGTAGTTTGTGCGACAGTGCCGAATCTTATATTCCCTTTACATTAACCTTTCGAAACCCCAAACTTTTTTATTTTGTCCATCTTTTTTTTTTTTAATATTTTTAATATTTAAATAGGGGTGGGTGTCATACATTAACCCTCTTAGGGTGACTAGGGCATTTTTTTTTAATTTTGTATGGCACATCCCTTAGTGGTGGTTACAGGGTGTACGTAGGTTTGAGGAATATGTTTGAAGGGGAAACCAATGGGGGCCGGTCGTTAACTTTATTTCGTTTTTATATTATTTTTGTAAATTTTGTATGGCAAACCCCTTAAGGTTCATTTATACGTGACATAACCATACCACAGTAAACAGCTGTTCCAACCAAACTTATGGGCAATACTCTGTTTGATTATAGGTGACTTGCCATTACGCCATAACCATAACCATAGAAACCAATTGAGGTTTGGTTTTTGTGGCAACGGTTATAGTTATTGGGCTATGGTAAGTCACGTATAATTGAACCTTTAGGAGATGGCGGAAGGGGGCAAGTATTTTCTAGGAATATGTTCGCGAGAGGAAACTAATAGGGGTCTGTGAGACATTTTATTCCTTTGGGGCGACACCGAAGAAGTTTTAGGGGGCTTTACCATACTTTTTTTTTGTATGGAAATCATGTTAGGAGCTGGAAATAAAGGGTGAGTGTTTTCCACAAAGATGTGTTATAAAAAAATTAATGGGGATCGGTCTTACATCTTACCTTTGTGGGAGCCCCTGAAAGCTGTGGGAACGATTTAATAATATTAAAAAAAAATTAACCTTGTTTGGCAACCCTGTTAGGGGGCGAAGATAGGGTGCAAGTATATTCCACAAAAATATTCCCGGAAACAAATTAATGGAAGTCGGTTTTACATTGCATATTGTACGAGGCAACTCCAGGGAAGTTGTTGAAATTTTTATTTACAAATTTTAGAGAAATAAACAGAGGTAGTCTAGAGGTAGTAGACAGACAGACATTGCTAAATTGACTGCCCTATCTGTAAGGACCAATAAAATACGTACTTAATGGGGTCGCATATGGGTATTAAAGAAATTACATATGCATTAGCAAACCTATATATACACTTATCACCTATGTGAAGGATTAATTAACCATTAAGAATATGGAATATGATTCCACCCCCATATTGTCATCCTGAAGTAATCTTATCATAAATTTCCAAATTAAAAAATTAAATTTATTCAATCACTTTCTGGAGTGTTTTAAATTTTTCGGTCCATTTAATACAAGTATCTGTTTTCTTTTGCTACCATAATAAAAACACGTGAAAGTATTAAAGAATTATAAAAAAAAATTATTGCTCACCACATTTTTCCCCTTATATTTTAAACACTATCTAGTTCATAGTTTTTAATAGTGACTGTCGCAAAAGCAACGCAAGATTTAAATTCAATAGAAATTACAGGTTAAAGTGTTTTGGATGATATTTTTTACAAAATCATAAAGAACATATGATAAAATAATTTATAGAAAACATATTTGACAATTGACCTCCATGGCTTTGCATGCTCGTTTGTCGAAATTTTCTACGACAGTTTTGCGTTAATGGGGCTGAATTTTGTTGATGCAGCATTGTATCACCTTCATTTTCTTTAATGCAAGGATGATTGTGGGCTGTTATTTCAAATTACCCTGTTAAAAACTCTAATGGTGCTTATATATATGATCTAGGTCTCCCATTCCGATCATTGAAATTCAAAAAAGGGCTTACTCTGAAAATGCCTCATGCAGTCATTGTAATATTTCACAAGCTGTATGGAGTGTGACCATTTTATAAACACCCGATTTTGGCAGAAATCGTTGTGCCATTATATCGCAAGCTTAACCTTAATGAGCTGGGATTGCGTTTTTGTATCTACAGTATTGCAATGGTATAATATTTTCCAAAATCTAAATTTGTGCGTACAGGACTGCAGTGGTACAACATTTTTAGAACATCATTTTACAATCGTATATTTCCTCTTTGGCAGGTTTACTGTCGTCTGCAAGTTTTATACATAACACATTTTTCTCCTAGGGCACATCCTGACTTTCGACGTAGATATTCAAGCCTTTCTTTTTTAGCATTTCTCTTTCTCAATTCCGCTGAATTTAAAGCCATAGAATATTCATCTGAAAAGTGCTGCATTTACCAAAAAATCTGTATGCCAACCGAATTTCTTATATCCAATATATATATATATATATATATCTTATATATAAATATCCAGCTTCGATCCACCAACAAAAACTACACACCCCTTATAATTTTTCTGATCCTTTTGACCTTTCCCAATATGCCAGCTTATCCTATTAACCCTTACCTTAGCACACCCATTTCACTTAGATTAAATAAACTTTTTGCCGCGATTCCAGCTAAGGAATGCTTAATAGGAAAATACGTTCTAAGTTCTTCTTGGTTATAATTTGGATTTTAATAGAAGTTTTTTTAATTTTTTCCTTTAGTTATTTTAAATTATTATTTTAAGTTTTTTATTTAATATTAATTCTTATGAAAGCATTGTTTAATCTTCACTTTTATCAAAAATATTTATTCCAAAAATTATTGTTCAAAGGTACTAAAAAAAATCATATAAAAAAATTCTTGCCATTTTCTTTGCGGCATTGTTTTAGGAAAGATGCAAGATCGATTTAAAATGTTTGCTCGTAAATTTCGAATATTGCAAAAAAATTATTTAAAATATGTCACCTTCATATTTTATCAAAATATCTACTAATTTTTATCTTCTTTTAGTTTTATATTCATGTGAATACAAGTTTATTTTTAAATTTCAAATTATTATTTTACATCGTTTTTATTTTATTGTGGATTTAAAACTTTTTATGGGGCTCTAATATTTAGTTTTTATTTCAACAGTCTGTATATCCATGGGATACTTGTCTAAGCTCATGGAAATTAATTTAATGTCGCCTGCTTTTTTTTATTACTTATACCCCACATATTAATTGCATTTCGATTTTGGTTAGTTTAAGATTTTTATTTTTATGATTGGTTTTTATTTCCAACTTTATTGTTTCTTGTTTCTGATCTTAACTAAGAAACTTTGATTCTTCGATTTTTTTACGATTTTATTCTGTTTTTAAAGTCTTGTTAAAGAAACGTCAAAATATTTCACAGACACTTGCTGTAACAAAAAGAAAATTTAAATCAATTCTTAAATCATTGTTTTTGAAAAAGTTTCAAATGGAAACAAACATTTGTCTCCATAAGTTGGAAATCATGTTTACGTCTCTTAATAAGTCGTAAAGTTTTAATGACTGTAATATTAAGAGTATTTTATTACATGAAAAACGTATTTGTCAAATCGTTTTCTTTCTTTTCGTCAATGAATTAAACCCTTTTTTTCAAAGCCCACACGAGCATTTGAACAAGTGTTTGAAAGTTTCTTTTTACTTCAATTTAATGCGAGAACAAAAGGTCGTAAAATTTTAAGGTGTTATTTGCTTAACTAGTTGTATATATGATTAGGTGTCTAAGCAGAAGCAGTGAAAAACAATCATTTTGGTAGTAATTTTACAGATCATCAAATAATGTGTTGCATGAGTTTTGTTTTACAAAGGAAAAACAAATGGTTTTAATGTTTTGATTTTAATACAGAGGCCAGCGATTTGCAAAACAAAACTTTGGTTTATCGGCTGGTTTACATGGTAAGTAGTTTGCTTTGCCCGCAAGTTGAGAAGTAGTGGCTGAAATGACCCAATTTTAACATAGCCACGCCATTCGTCAGATGCATCGTTTCCTAAAACCCGTACGCAAATTAAGATTCGAGACGATTTAAGCTGAAATATCGTGGCCTTGATCGCCGACTCACGGGGTAGTCCCATATAGATGCAAAGTTTTTACAAAATATATTTAAAGCTGCTCAAACTCATTTTCTTATTGCTAAAAACTCTATGCTACGTCTTGATTGCAAATTTCTGCTCCTTAGCTTAATTTTGAATTCAATTCGGTGCTACGATATACAATTATGGGGCACTGCTTTTGCCTCCAAGGTAGAGAAAAGTCAACGGCTTCAAAAACCAAGTCTCAAGGATGATAACTGGTGCTCTACAGCATTTCTAAACTATGTGGACAAGTATTTAAATAAACGGGAAACACATCTAAATCCGCTCTCTCGAAGCATCTTGCAACATAGTGGACTCACTCGTCTTAAAAAAGGGATACTATTGCTCTTAGATGAAAACATTTGAATTAATTTACCTCATTTTGAGAATTTAAATTTTAGTTCAGCATTGGCTGGACTAATATAAATTATACTTAGTTTTAAGATTTGAGCACTTATTCAATAAAAAAATATATGTAAAAAATAAGACTTCAAATACAACACCCAACCTGTGGACGAAGGCTATCTCAACGAGTCTTTTAAGCTAAACGTTGATGTCCCACTCAGGTTACTTCATTTAAATATGGGAATGCTCGACATCGCACAGCCCTAATACTTCTCTTCTTATAAGAAGATTCCCTCAAACAGGACATCGAGTAATTTGGAACCTAAGATGAAAAAAATGGGCCAAATTAAAAAAACAACCGAAAGTTGGTCATTTTTAGATGCCCTTTGTAACTTCGAAGCCAATTTATATAAAAACATTATTCAAACTACATTCTACCGGCCGCAAAAACTATTTTTATGGTTTTGGTGCTTATTTTGAAGTGTTTGACATGAGGGGCAAAATTAGGTAAAAAAATTTTATTTTGGTACTTGTTGCAACTTCTAAGTCAAAAAAGTATTGAATTATCGTTTGACAGCTCTTGAAACAAAAAGTATTACTATTTTGGCTTTTTTTAATTTTGGACTCTAAAGGTTAATTTTATGGTACTTTTTGTAATCTCTAGACCAACAAGTATAGATCAACATTTCAAGTTGCCTTCATTTATACGTTTTTGGTTATTTTTAGAAATTGTTTACCCCTTAAGGGTGTTCATTTTATTTTGGTACTTTTAGAGTGCAATTTAGAATTTTTTTAGTTTATTCGTATGGAAAAATTCTTCTCACATTCCTCTCTATGTTGGGGTTGTGTGTTTACAAATTAGAAATTTACTACTATTGACCCACATAAGGTCGAAAGCGAATAAGCAGCTAAAAAGTACTTTTTCACATTTTTGGTACTTTTATATAATAAATTTACAAATGTGAAACTAACGACTTTTTATTCAGGTTGAGGTCGAAATTAATTGTTCAAAAAGTAATTTTTACATTTTTTGGTACTTTTCGGCATCATATGAGATTATGAGTCTAAAAATACAAAATTAATGACTATTGATTCAAATAAAGATCGCAAGTCATTTTGGCGGTCAAAATCTCCTTTTTTCACATTTTTAACGATTTTTTGCATAAATAATATTTAAAGTCTAAAAATGTAAAACGTAGTTCTATTGACACCGCCTGATGCCAAAAGTCAACTAAGTGGACAGAAAATACTCTTTTACAATTGTGGTTGTTTTTGGCAATTTCTTGAGATTTTTAATTGCAAGATATAAAATTTAGGTAAATTAAAAGCGCTTTTCTCGTACTTTTGGTACACTTTTGCATTAAAAATAAAAAAGTATTGAGTCCAGATTACGCTTTTATGAAAAATCATTCAAATTTTCCAATTTTATACTTTTACTACTCTTTCGCATTCAGTACTTTGTTAAAATTTGTATTTTAAACTAGCTAATAGTCTAGTATATAACTGCTCAGAAATCTATGGATCTAAACACTAGTAGGTCCCCTGGGCCGGATGGTATACCAGCACAGGTTTTGCAAGAATGTTCTTCGACGCTGTCGCGTTCATTATCTAACCTTTTCAGCCGTATTTATCGTGCCGGAGTATTTCCGATGTGCTGGAAAGTAGCTAATGTTACGCCGATCCTCGAAAAGGGAAAGGCTGAAAACCCTAAAAATTACCGAATAATAGCAACTTGTTCAGCGATCTCCAAGGTTATGGAGAGTATGGTTAACAACCGCCTGTTTAACTATCTGGAGATAAACGGTTTATTAAGCGACCGCCATTATGGCTTTCATAGAGGACGGTCTACGCGGGACATACTGGCCTTTCTGACAGAAAAATGGTGTACCTCAATTCACCATTTTGGCGAAAGTAAAGTGGTGGCTCTGGACATATCTTAGGCGTTTGATAGGGTCTGGCACTGTGCGCTTCTATCTAAACTTATTGCTTTTGGTGTCGGTGAAAAATTTTCACGATTTATATCGTGTTTTCTCAGAGATCGCACTATTAGTGTTGTTATAGATGGGATCTCTTCCAACGAGTTCAGAATCAATTCAGGGACACCGCAAGGCTCCGTCCTCTCTCCTACTTTATTTCTTATCTTTCTGAATAACCTTCTATGTCAAACTTCGAATCCTATTTATTCTTTTGCAGATGACAGCAGCATATGCCATTCATACTCGTTTGACCATAGGCCTAGCTCTTTGGAGATTGGAGCTAGGAGACAGAGTACGAATGTTTCGATTAACCGCGATCTGATGGTAATCTCCAAAAGAAGCTGTGCGAATAAGGTGGTTTTTTATGCCCGTAAGACCCAATGTTGTCTTTTGACCCATAAAAGCACAATGGACGATGCTGCCTTGTCTGTATTAATGGATGATGTAAGTATTAAAAAGACATAGACTCTTGATGTTCTTGGCATGAGAATCCAGTGCGATGTCCGTTGGACGGAACACATTTTTCTTGTGTCGAAAGAAGCATCGAAATATCTTGGTTTCTTAAACGGTATAGGAATTACTTTACACCATCTGATCTTCTCAATATTTATACCACCCATATCCGACCAAAAATGTAATACAACTCTCATGTATGGGCTGGTGCCCCAGAGTCTATTTCGGGGCTACTTGACCGCATACAGGAACGAGCGAAGATACTCATCGGCGACGTTGTGGTATCTAACCGTCTTGATTCACTCGAACACCATCGTGATGTGGGGTGCGTTTCGCTGTTCTATCGATACTATAATGCAATGTGCACTGAGGAAATCAGGGAACTTGTTCCAGAAACCCGGAACTTTTTGCGTAATACACGTTTTTCTAGAAGAACACACCCATACGTAGTCGACTGGCCAGTGAATTGCACCACTCATTACAGGGAGAATTCCTTCTTCGGTCGCACAGTTCATATGTGGAATAAACTTCTTAGTGATGTCTTTCCTGTCACAGTAAATATCGAGAAATTTAAATCAAATGTCCACAAACACTACTCCCTTTATCCTCCTTCCCATAACCTATTTTCCTGATACCAACACAATGCAATGCATATATAGGGGCCATCCTCTGAGTGCTGGTTATTATTTAAAAAAAAAAAAATGTCCCCTTAGAATTGGGTAAAAAAAAAACCTAACCTAAACTATGGTGTAGCCAATAGGCAGAAGATATGAGAAACTTATCCTGAAATCCGCTCAATCTCCAACACCACATTCCGTTTTAAGGTCGTCTCCGAAAATCTTGACGTCATAGAAACAAGATTATCATACCACTCGCTCCTGAAGGAAATAGAAACCCCAAAACCATTATCAAAATCTGTGTGACGTATAACGTTGCTAGAGGAATGGTTCTGGGTTGAGAAAGGGTTGCTACATATTTCCTAACAACTTCTACTCTTATCGCCTTTACTGTAATAGATTAGCTTTAACCAATATCTGTCAAATTGCTAAGACAAAGAAAAGAAAAAGGAAGAAAGGCTTTTTTGAAGAAGGCGTGTTTGAATTAGCATACAAGCAAGAATTTGCACATTAGTCTCCCTTCTTGCCCTTTAAAACTATAATATGTTATTGGTTTAAATACTAAATTAAAAGAAAATTGAAATATTATAAATTTTCTTATTCATTTATAGATTTGTTTTGTGATTTTATGTCTTTTTTATTGAAGGGTTTTGTAATCGAATAAAATTATCTTCTAATTGATGTTTAAATTACTGAATATTTTCAAAGAGAAAGCATTATTTAACAAGCAATATCTGATAAAATGTAAAAGTGTTTTAAAAACGAAAAACCAATGGTTCCCTTCAATTAAAAAAAAAAAAAAAACAAACAACTACTAAAATGCTTTAAATCTTAATTTTTTTCTTTTACTTCAGTCTAGTAAAACCACTTCTTAATGTAGTCAACAACTTTTTCCATTTTTTAAAAACATCAATTGAAATCTTATTTTTTAAATATAAAAGAAAACACCTGAAATCAAGTAAATTATGACCCATGGGTCATAAATTATTTTTGTATAAATTTAAATTTTTTTCAATGTAAAGTAAGTAAATTTGGGTTTATTAGCTTTTGTTATTTAAAAAAAAAACTTTTGTATTTTTACAAGCATATGAATTTAAAAATTTCCAACATTTTATTTATTTATTTTTTATTTTGAAAACCTTTTACAGGCAATCTGAGATTATGTGTCGATTTTTGATTTTTCTTAGAAATATCCAGTAATTTTCATAACCCACAATGAAATGCAACAAATTTTGTTATCAAACATATATCTTTTTGGGCAACACAATGCAGACTTCAAAGTGACAATATAATATTGTTATGTTAAATAATATTTGTTAATATATTAACAAACAACCATTGATGTGTGTATTAATTTACACTTGTAAATAAATTAAATTATTATTATAAAGAATTTTAAAGCAAATATAAAAATTTTTGAAAAAATATTTAAATTCAAAAACTCTCTTAGTGAAGCTGTTTGTATTTACAAGTTTCTAGGCAAAAAGAATTTTTTTTAGATTTTTTTTTAAAATTCAGCATTAAAATTTCGCTTTAATTTTTTTATAAATATTCACTTCTTAAACCGGGTTCTTCTATAAATTCATTAAATTTTTATGAAAGTTATAGTCGTCATTATAATACCCTACACCACAGCATTTGATAAACAAACGTATGCACGTTAACATAACTCTCGTCAGTGTGGATTATAATGCACTCAAAGTAAATCACTGACTGATGGAGGAAACTTTCTTATAACAAGTACGAGTTAACCAGCTTAATCGTTAAGGCATTCTTTAATAATAAATATTGGAGTAGAAGGACCATTAAAACGGACCATTGACATGATGATCTTTACAGTCCTTATCCTATATCTTTTCTAACCCTCTACTCTCAATAAATTTATAAAATCTTAACAAACATAAAAATTTCACCATAATCTTAGTCAGCAGCTCCTTATGTCATATATTTAGACATAGAACCTTAAAATATGCAACAATATACAAAAGTAAAATTAAGAAAGTAATTTTTGTTCACTTTTTGACTTTCGGCCTCACATTAACCTTTCTTGACTTATAATCTCAAAAAATTAAAAGGTGCCAAAAATATGAAAAATGTACTTTTTGGCCCACTTTGTTGTTTGTAACTTTCAAACTCAGTCGTGGTCAATTTTCTTAATTTCACATTTTTAGACTTATGATCTGATAACATCCAAATATTGTATTGTTCCGAACTGATAAAAGCGAAAAATCATAAAATTTTTACAAAAAGTACTTTCTGATTACTTAGTTGAATTTTGTCCCCAATCTGGGTCAATGTTCACTAATTTCATATACCTAGAGTGATAAAAGTACTCTATTTAATTAAAGTCAATAGACTTTATTTTTTTCATTTTAGGACTCATAGTGATATAAAATGCAAAAAGTACCAAAAGCATAAAAAAATGAATTTATGTCTGCTTCTTTAACACTCGACCTAAATCTCGTTCAATATATCTTAATATTAAATTCTTGAACTCATTATCTTAGAACCACAAGAGCATTCTACCTTTCATATTTATACCCACACCACATACTTGGTAGGGGCATTAAGCGTTTGCGCAGATGCTTGTAACGCTCAAAAATAATAGTCTGAGGTTAACCTTGAATTACTACAATCAACTCAAAATTACTTTCTGGGTCCATGTGGCAGAAAACACCCTGCTAACATGGACCTATAACGCGCACCGTCCACTGTTTTCGTTTGACCAGCGGCGTCCTCAAAAAAAGAAATGGCCAGATGACTCTTCTAGCGTAAACAGCGCACCATGCACCCTTTGAGCGGGTGTAATGGCTCCTCGTGCATCACTCGGGCATTTTTGGTGCCCTAGAAGCGATAGTTTTGCTTACTCACGCACCCGCTAAGGTGAAATTGAGCCTCATTATGATTTTGGTCGAAAAATTTTCCACTTCGAACTCGAGATTGAGGAAAGCTTGGGCGTAGGTTACACGCGAATGGTGTTCGACAGGCAGCAGTTGATGCACGGACTGGACTTTGTACAAGAACATGCGAGGATTTTCGGCAAAGATTGGCCTTAAGAATGACCGGTTGATGGCTAATTTCGAAGCACGGCGTCTGGTCGATGTTTCTGGCAACAGCTCGACATCCTCGCCAACAGTGACAATATTCCCGGCAGTACGGGTGTTCCGAGGCCGGCCACCCTAGGCAGCGTCTCATTTGATCCCATATTTTTCAAGGTTGATAGCCAAATGTTGCAATGTTTGCGCAGTCGGTGCCGGGACACCGGAGAATCGACGAAGGAATATGCGCTGCGCCAACACCACCGACAAATTGTTACGCAAACTAGACACGATTATTCCGCCTTCTTGAGAAACATATCCCTCCGAAGCTTGTTCACTTGTATTCTTCATCTTTCTTGTTCAAAAACAAAACAGATTTTTTATTGGCCGCTATTTGCGGTTGATAAGTTATATGATGGAAGAGGAGGGCCCTCGGGCAACCTTATTTCAGCACAAGTGCCAAAGTCTACCTCCTCGTGGTATCAACCTGGCAACTTCCAGTTTACTGGAAGGCAAACCGACATGGCTAAATTGAAAACAATTTGTCTTAAGCTTATACTAATGAGTGGTTATTTACTTACTGGTCTGGCTTGAGGCAGGTTGTCCTTGTTGATACTGTGGCATGTACATCATTAATAAGTGGCACAGCAATACAGGGTTTTAAGGGTACCAATACCTTATCTGTGCTGAATAGCAATTTGTAGGAATCATACGAAAGCAGATTTCCGTGGCTGACCAGAGTCCTATCTGGTGCCACGGGAATCAATTGGCACCAAGTGCTTACCACTGCATGAATTGATTAATGGTGAGGTCTCCTTTGAGAGTTCACGAAGTGGCTGTGGCTATCCCCAAGCGGTGCAACTGAGAACGAAAGTTGATATGCTAGGGTCTGTCTTGTAAGGGACCCAGAGCAATCGCGTAAGCGGTCTTATATGAACTTAAGGTTCTCAAAATAGAGTCTCTAAGTTTTAGCGGATCTATCAAGGCCCACGAGCAACTGCTGGATCAGGCTTACAGCTGAAAAGGTGTACGGTTGGGGACCCTAGGATCTGAAATAAGATCCCGTCAGAGTAGTAGCAAATAATGAAAAGGCTGGCATTGGCATGTTGAAGCATGTGCGTGTTTCGGTCCTGACTGGAGGTGAAAAGATTATGAAGCGTTGATGAAAGTTGAGAAATTTATTTGTCTAAATGAGAAAAGATCCTTAAAACAGAGCTGGGTGTCGCACTTGTTAGGTGCGACATGATAGTTATGGTCTTGTTGCTGAAGTTTGGGTGCTGTTTTACAAGCATGTGGAGATGTGTCTTGTCGGCGCGAATCTATTTTGATTGGAAATGATGAGATCAAAACTAGAGACGCAATTTGGGTTTAGATTTCCCAACTCCTCAGCAAGGGGTCTGTTATGGCTTGCACAGAGTCATGGCAGAGAATCGCAACCTGGGTGGTCTGGTAAGCCATTCTGGGGGTGGTAGACGCATTGTTTCCACTAAGTGTTAGGAGTACCGTGAATTATTGCCTTCCGTGTAGGTAAAGACCTTTTAACGCAGTTTGAACTAGATTTATTGGTTAAAATGTACCCAAAAATATCCATTTTTGCCACTTAAAGTCGAACGCATTTTGTATCTCGTTCAATAAATGTAAAAAAAATATTTTTCCCACTTTGATATATTTTTTCTTTTTCAGGTAAAATATAAGTTTTCTGACTGAAGATTTTTCCACATAAAATACAAAACAGAAAAGAGCCACTGACTACATTATTAATTGCTTAATAATCGTTTATGGCTTAAATATGCCATAAATATAAGAAACCACACAAAATAAAATAAAAATACGATCATAAGTACTTTTATGATTAAAGACCTCTAAGTAACTCATCACTCGTATACAGCACAGTTGATTGTCATAATTATCTGCTTTTAAATCATTTCTATTTAAGAATTTTTAAGAAAAAATTCTATTTCCATCTACGAACAATTTGAAAAGGCTAATTGTTTAGCTTCCCACAACCGATAGCAACAAGAAAAAATTCTAGATCTCGTTCCTATGTGCATGTATAAATGTAACTTTTACAAATCATAAATGCTAGTTACAACAGCAACTGCCAAATGACAAATATTAATTACTTTAAGAAAAGCGTATATTGTGGTTTTACCTGGAATTTATTTGTTATATGTTGCCATTTTTAAAAGGTGTTGCCAGAGCAAATACATTTTTGTACCTTCCTCCTCTAAAATTTTCTCAAGATATTTTAAATTTAAAGACAACCCAGAGCCGATTAAATTCTATAATTATGTCCGTCTATTTTGCCTACTAACTTACCTATGCAATTCACTTTTCGAAGTTTTAGAAAGTCTAATAAGGCCGTTCTTAATAAGTAGCTAAAACTATTAGCCACCGGGTTATTATTCATTAATTCATAACTTCTTTTATATTTGGAAAATTTGACCCTCATTCTCATTAAACTCGACGTGAATGTAAGGTACTGTTCTTATGTAGAGAAATATTAGTTTGATCGAAGCATTGGAGCTGGTACCAGTCACATATTGTCTTCGGGCTCAAAATGTTTTCGATAAAAAATGTAAAATTAGAAAATATCAAGCTTTGATAAAATTGTATTAATTCAAACCCACTGGCAACACTTAAATAATCTCACAATCATTACAGCTGCTTTAAAAACTATTTGAGCTTTAGAAAATTATTGTTGCACTTGCTATGACCATTTATTTCAATGGAGCTTATTTTAACGAAACAGTCAGTCATAACAAGATTGGGCAATACTAACCCAAAATTCAAATTTTTTAAACTTTTCTTTAAAAACCTTTGTAGCAAAATTACGACGATCTAATAAAAAATGTTTTATTAATTTCATTTTAAATCGTGCCGTAATAGAGCCCGCTTTACTAGAATTCACTGTACTCCTTGTATTTACTTTAAGTTAATCTTAACATTAGAGAAATTTTGCCGCCTTATACATATGCACGTACAAAATATATCTGTGTTAACTGGTGGAGCATTTGCTAAAATTTTTTAAGCTTTTCTCTAAATATTTCTACATTCTCTTCTATGACCGCTCAAATTGTTTGATCTCTTCAATCTGCTGACCAATTAGACTTGTTCACGCTTTTATACTTGGAAAATCGGTTGCTTTTTTGTATGATTTTTATGGTAAAAATGCTGCTGAATAAAGCAAACTTAAAGGCATCAGAATATCTGTAGAAGACTTTTATTGAGGGTGTGTGTGTGTTTTTTTTTTTTTTTTTTTTTTTTTTTGTTTTTGAGTTTTAACAGCGATTCGTTTTTATGCTACATTTGCACTTGCTGGAATAGTAAAACAATATATAAATAAACCGATATTTAGACCAAATAAAGAGGAGCCTTTTTTCTCCGCTCTCCTATAGTACCAAATAGGACTATGCAGGCCTGCTTTGTTTTCCAACTCAACCGAAACCGTAAAATAAACAAACTATTAAGCCAATCGAAGTTCAGAGTGAACCAGACGTTTATTTTACTGTGGAATGGAATATTGGTGAGACTGTTTCGGCACTCATTAGATATGGCATCTCCAAACCAAATTGTCGTGCGTAATATAGAGAACTGAGTTAGCTATTGCCCTTAACACCATACTTATATATAACACTAATGGCGGTTATACAGGAATTAATGCAAAACTAATAGAAAATAATCTGCGAGATAAACATGGAAGTAGTATGTGTAAGTCAGGCCAACATCCCCAAAAACAGCATACTTCCCTGTATCTTCTATTCATAGATTTTAAAAAAGCATTTTGACACTATCAAGCGAACTCTTATATGGAAAGCATAGGGTAGAAGACGTTTGGTTAAAATAATGCGAATCATTACAGCTTTGTACGAGGACATTCAACTCCCAATTCTGCATAAAAGGACATTAGCAAACCCCATCACGCCAATAAGGTAATGAAAGAAGGATTACAATCACAAATCCAGTTATTCAGCATCGTTATGTATTTCTTTTTAAGCCAAATCTTTCAAAAAATAAAAAGAAATTACCTGGAGTCCTTAATGTCAATTTTAGGATTTGGATAACGCGGACGATATTTGTCTACTCTTGCACAAGCTTTCCAACATGCAACCGTCATTGGTATATCTGGAGATACTGAAGTGTAAGCTTCGTGTTGAGATAACATATCATACTGCAAGGCATACAAGGTGATAAAGTATGAGGACGAAGAAGTTAAATTGGTAGATCTGGAATCATAAAAGTGTGGTTTTCGTTTTGAGATTAATATCACGATAATTACCTAAACTAGAACAGATAACATGATGTTTAAAGACATGTAGGGACAAAGTATGGTGGCGGAGAAGCAGACATAATTAATTAAAGATGTAGTAAATTCAGAGCAGCATTCAAAGGATTTTAAAGGATGAGTTCAGAAATATCTAGGCAAAAACCTTAGAATATTTCAGGCATGTGTTAAATTATTGCTGTTTTAGGCGAGGAAAATGGGGCTGGCATCAAAACAATTACACAGAGCAGCAGCCGGTATCCATAGAGGCTGACTGGCGAGGAATTTACATTAAGGTAACAATATAGAAAACGGAAATTTTACAAAGACGACACTTTTTTAATTTGCAATGCTTAAGAAGTACGATACTCTAACACTTACTTGGGAAGACGAGAAAAAGACAGTGGAAAAAAAATTAAGAGACATATTTTGGAAAAATCAAATGATCCCAAAATGTGCATTTTCAAAAAATACAAAGTCTGACATCAGACAGATTACAAATTTTTTTGGGTATGTATTTTGCCGGGAAGAAAGGAGGTATTCTAACGCCGAGAAAAAACAAGCTATTTAAACACCAATACTGCCCTAGCTATTCTAAAGTCGCTCCTGTTTCTTTCCTCAATGAAGACTCTTAATGTTAAATACCCATGCCCTTGTCTTCCAATAGAATTGAGCAAGTGGTGATCTTATACCTTCCCCCTGCTATCGCCATCCAAAGACCGTTCCCCTACGAACCAGCTTATTTACCACTTTATTGCCCTATATATTGCAATGGCTCGGAATCCAACATAGTTTGACTTGGAAGAAGCCCATAAATTAGCCAAGGACAATGCCTTTAAAGGTCCTTAAGGCTGCCTGAGTACCAACATAAATTATACATCCTGAAGTTCGTTCCTCTATTAGATCTGTTGTTTTTAAAATTGCCAGTACATAAGCCCTAAGATCAATCTGTTGTCATCCGCCTTGATATATATGCTGACGTTGGTACCCATCTATTTTTTTTTTTTTTATCTTTTAATTAAAAATGCACATCCTTGATTCTGACTATTTATCGATTTCTGCGGTGGGATTGTCTTTTGAAACAGAATTTCCTGACCATACACTGCATCTGATGATTTAGTCTGTATTAAGATCTGTTAGAGCAATTGTTCACAATATCCCTAAGTCTGCCTTAGTCTGACCAAGTTTCGAGATGCCTTTTCGTTACCTATTACTTGAAAGTTACCGCGTAGAGAATCACATGTATTATGGGTTGAGGTTTTCTTTCCATCGTACCAGCAATTCCAAGGGAAGCAAATATTTTCTACTGCCTTTCACCACACAGCACCTCTGTTTTGTAAGAATGTGTCTTACAGCCATTGTATAAATCCAGCTAAGGTTCTCCTTTGCCCTTTCCTTTGCATTCCTATTCCATAAGAGCTCGCTATTAAAGGCTACCCCAGGATATTTATTACACCCACTTCACCTTACTAGTGTTGGCACTTCTACAAACTCTGACTATATACTTCGCGAAAGAGAAGACTAGTTTCGTTTCGTCAAGGTTTACGCTTAACGCAACCACTGCCGCTTAGAAAGAAAACTTACCCAGCAGCTTCCAGATCATTGTAAGAAACCTTTAACTGGCTGGAATCACCAGATCGCTTTTAATTAAACTATCAAACTTTCTCAATAAACTGGTAGCTATTAGAACCGCCTTTGTGGTATTCCCTTCATCACTACTCCCCTGCGATCCACCTTCCTGGTTTTGAACTTATAAACTTGCCCTCAAGCTTTGGGGTTATGCATCTTGCTAAGAACTTTTTTACTTCTAGCGCCCAAAGAGTCTCATCGATTACCTCTACCTTTGCATTGTCAAAGGCTTCTTCTTTATTCAGGAATACCACTTTCACATACTAATATTTAAGCCTATAAACTAGCTGATAAATCGGGTATAATATATATAAAAAAAACTGGACAAAACCAACAATTAATCTATTTATATCAAGTTTGGAAAATAAGCTAGAGCCTTAAGCGTTTGAATACTTACAACTTTCTTCACTTCCTTCAGAGTAAAGCAATAAAATCCTTATCCTGCTTAGCAGGAGGAGCGTATGTTACTCAAACCCTACTGTACTTACGAACTACGAAGTTACTCGTCATTAAGATATCGATCTCTTATAAAAAAATCTTTACGTTATATTTTTCCAAACCTTAAAAGTAATGAAGTTTGAGTTTTTTATCGATTTTAAAATCTCTAGCTTAAAAAAAGCGGAAGGGGTATTAATTTTGCCTATATAAATAGAAATGTAAAAGGTATAGCACCCTAAAATTTAAAAAGCCGGTGAATTTACTTTTTTTTTGTATGTGCTCCAAGCCTTTAGTCTAGACTCTACAGTCAACTTACTCTTGGAAAATTTGTTATCTTTTTGTGAAGTTAATAAAATGCCGGAAACACAAAGCGTTATATATGAGTGAGAATAGACATCAAGCCCAACACCCTCCGTCATTATTAAACTTTTACCCCATGCAAGTTAATTTGTGTATTTCAAAGAACTAGTTATAACCTGAAAGGCTTTTTTGTAGAGCAGACATAAAATATTTGACAAGCCCATTAAAATGTAATTTTATAAAAATGAATGGAAAATCATAAATTTGTACTTTGAAAAAAATAATATAAATCAATAGATGCATCTAATTAACATTTCAAAAGCTTTAGAAATTGAGTAGCATTCTATTGTTCATATCAACAAACTATTGAATAATATTTTTATTTATGTTTTCTGGTAAGTGAATTTGTGTATAACGACAGCAACAACAAAGATGATAAAAATATACAACAAATAATAAATACAAAGAGTACCGTTTCTCTTAAACACAACTTTTGCCGTTTTTCATGTTTTGAATACGAGTAAAGGAGGCAAATATGTTAATTTTTCTTAAAATTTCATTCAACAGATTTTTTTTAATTAATCCAAAGTAAAAGCAGAATCAGCATTTTTAAAAAAGATATTAAATGGTCAAGACAAAAGTTTAATTTAAAAATAAATTTACTTTTAATACAACATTTACTTCATTTTCTACGGTTTTCAGCTTCTATTGTGTTTTTTTTTTTTGTTTTTTTTCTCATTTATTAGAAGAAAGAGATTTTCCGATAGAATCTTCATTTTTCTTTTGTTATAATTATTTAAATAGTTTATGCTTAAATAAGTTGTTGATAATATATGTATGTGTGTATGTTAATTGCAGGTTGTTGGTTGTTTTTTTCTTAATTTCTTATAAATATATTTGAGTAACTAAAAATGTTTTTAAATTATAAAACTAAATTCTATGCTTAACAGCAAATAAATTTTAGTTTTTTATGTTTAGCTTATTTTATTTTGAAAAAAATATGTAAATTTTTTTCGTGAATCTACATCAAAAGCTATTCAATTTGGCATCTACAACTTAAATAAAATTCTACATATTTCGATATTTGTATTGATTCTAATAGAAAATTGTATTGGGGTTAATTAAAAACTACATTTTTGTATAAAATCATTTTTGAGGCTTTTCTTTATTAAAATCATAAATATTTCTAAAATGAAGTTAGAACTAAAAATGCATGTGTTTTCACAAACACTGAAAAAAGTTAAGGTCTTTAAAAAAAATATTGCTCCTACACACAAAATTTCGTTGCATAATTGGAATTAACAAGGTAAAAACGTTAAGATAAAGCATAACGACAGTTTCTGATGCTGTTTTGGATAAATTTAAGATTTAAACTCTTAATTTTATAACGTGGTTTCTTTCAGTGTAGTACGGCTAAAATATTGTAAGAAGTCATGTGTCCTTGGTAAAATGCAGTTATCAAGCGGATCTAATCCTTATGGTACCATTTTAAGAGGGCCACCACCCACTAGCCATATTTAAAAATCTGTTGCTAAAGACCTACAATTGCGCAAAAATCAATGCTTTTCACTTTTAACAAGCATTTTGATGGTAAAAATGAGAAAAGAAAACAACTAATTTCTCTAGTTCTAACAAAAATTGTCCAATAAAGCTGGTGTCGCTTTCTAGTATATATTTTGTTTTAATTTTTTTCTAGTAAAGAAGGATTTTAAATAATGAACTTCCCTGATCCGTTTAAAGTGAAAAGGAGAAGTTACAACATGGTCCGACGTAATGCAAACATGGATCATGATGACTAAAAAAAAGATATTTGGCAATACTCGCAATACATGATTAAAAAAAAAATACAACTATGGTAACACTCTTACGCCATGTTTTATTTAGTGTGTGTTTTGACAAGCTGAATACTTAAAAGTTTGTTAATAATATGTAGAGTAATTACTTGGACTAGTTTTGGGCCTTCTCTGACGTAATGTTTTTTTTGATTACATAGTCCTCTCCTAGGACATTGTAATGTTAAATGGAGCATGCATTCCCATACATTTGGATTACTTTTGGACTAGTCTTGGTCCTTGTGGAATACTCTTTACACGCATGTAAGGAGTAGTCTTGATTTTTGCAGGGTTAAGCCAGAATAAAAAGCCAAAATTTTCCTTTATGCAATTAGTTCAACGAAAAATAAAATAAGAATATAAAATTGCACATGGCATGGTGCAACATGATTTTTAGTTTCAGTTCATTTTAGTTAATGAGAAATAAGCGGAAAAATAAATATTATGAAAGAAATAAAAACACAACAATAAAAAAGGCATTTCATTCCATCTGATAGATGGATAATCCTTAACCGTTAGTAAAGTGTTGTCAAAGGGACTTTAATAGAAAAAGTATAGCGTATTTGGGAAATATAAACTTTGTCCTAACTTACAAAATAAAAAATATTTCCGTTTACCTTTTTGGATAACATGTGAGTTAAATAAGTTATGTTTTGAGCCAAAAACACTACTACCGTTAGAAAAAAACTGATGATGAAATTTCGTACGTACTTAAGAAAATGCATTCTACTCGGCAAGTATCGGTAGAATAACTCAGTTTTCCACTTACGGTTCTTATAACATTAACGGAAAATATTAATTTCTTTAAGAAAGAAGTAAATTTAATTAAAAGCTCGAAGCAATTAATTTAACGACTAAAAAAGCAAGCGAAATTTGTTTTAAAGGTTTATAAATTCTACTGTATATCCGTTATAAGTATACCTTATTTAACCTTTTATACTCATTATTTCAAAAATTAATTTTTTCCCATTTAGTATATATTGGTCAATTTTCAGTTCTAATACTTACAATTGAAAAAAAAAACTCAAAAATGTAAAGATATATTTTTGTCCATTTGAGTTAAATATTTGCAAATGCGTCAAGTTAGACAGATGCAGTAGCTTCTTAACCAATAAAAGTAAAAACATAACTGGATGCATTTAATAGCTCTTGCTTTACTTTTAAAATTTTAAAAGGGATAAAAATTGGGTTAATATTATATATTGGCACCTTTTAGGTACTTTAGGGATAAAAGGGAAAAAATTATATTTTGGTCCTTTTAAAGATTCCTTTGTCAGTTTCTAAATCAAAAAGTATAGAAACGTAATTTGAATTGCGCTCAAAAAAAAAATAAAATGTTTGTTGGCTCTTTTTTGAATTTTAGACAAAAAGGGCTACAAAAAAGGTAGAAATGGTACCTCTTGGATCAGTAAAGATAAAAAACACAGTTCAAACTACGTTCCATTGGATAAATAAATACGAACAACCTTATTTATTTTAGAACTGTTGTGTTATTTATGGTTCAAAAACGGAATATATTACATTTTGTTACTTTGATGATGCTTTTTTATATTTTGAGTTTAGGAGTCTAAAACTCTAGAAACATAAAATTCAGGACTATTGACCCAGATTTAGGTTAATCAGGTTACAAAAAGAGCACAATTTTCACAATTGGGCGATTTTCGCATATATTGAGATAGTAAGCCTAGACATGTGAAACTTGGAAGCTTTAAGCCAGAATAAGGCTGAAAGTCATTTGGGCGATTAAAAAAGTTCTATTTTATATTTTTGAATTTTTTGGGGTTTTGGATTAACTGAGAAATGTACAATTTAAGACTGTTGGCCAGGATTGAGGCCGTAAGACAATAGAGAGGGGAATGTTCCTTTTTCAAATTTTTTTTATATGTTTCATATTTTAAGCTTACTCAGCAACATTTTAGCTTACTGAGGAAGTTAGCAAGTTATTTTTGGCCCAATAACTTATTATTTTTGTTTAAGTTGCTTCGAAATTCATGAAGGTTTTTAAAATATATAAATTTTGTAGGAAGTCTATGTCATAATCCTATTTTTTCACATAAACCTGCAAATGTAATTAATAGGACCTTTACCAATAGGTTTTTATTCTTATATAAAAACCTCATTACCTTATAACCTATGAAATAATGAGAGCCTATCACTCAAATTCAAAAAGGTATGGGTATTTTTTGTAGCTTTTTTCATTTTTTAAGCATTTAATTTTAGGTTCTAGGTTATAAAAACTAACTTTTTCATGCTTTCAGTTTCTTTTTTCTTTTAAAAGCAGAAAAAAGGAGATTCTGGATTAAGATTTTATAAACACTCGTGCAAATCTCATTTTATTTGCGCTTAGAACTTATGTTTAATTACTTTTTACAAATGCGCTTGCAAAGTACCGGCTTAAGTGCTTGTGTTTATAAAAACACCTTTAATAAACCTTAAAAATTTGTATGAATATTGTAGCAAACTTAATTTTATTAACAAAATTTCTTCTTTGGTAAGTTGATTTAATGGCTTTATTAAAAAGAAAACCTTAAAGATATTCCAAAGATTTGTTGCCGGGGGTGTAAAAGATTCCCGCAAAAGTGTTAATAGATCAAATATATACCCATAGCCTCATTTGTTTTGAACTACAACTCATGTGCATTTTAAACTGCTTTAATTTATTTTAAAACACATGCAATTTGTTTTACTGTCGACCGCTATTTTAAAAAATATTTATAAATATTGCATTTACATAATAATTTTACTTCTATTAAGGGGTTCTTGACCTTATAACATCTGCTTTCCCCATTTTTTTTTTTGTAAGCAATAAAGCTGTTTCCAATACACATACTCACATAAATGAAAACATACATACTTATACACACAAAAACATTTATTAATCTCCCAACATGCAATCAAAAGACTTAAGCAACAAACCTTAACCCTTTGTTCTATTTTGAAAAAAAATCTCTTCATATCTATTCTACTACAGATTATATTATTTTTCACAACATTCACATCCTGCCTAAACAAACATTTAATAAAAAAAAATTTTTTTTCTATATTACTCTGCTAAGCAACATCACACAAGGACAGGGGGTGCTAGTAAAGGATTACTTTACTATTGTTTATATGTTTTTGTTCATTTTTTGCATCAACGTATTTTTTTTTTCTTATTTACTATTATTTTCAAGGGTGTTGAACATAGTGAGGTAATACTTTTGCAATAGAAACGTGCTGGGTATTGAAAGAGATAATCTTTTTACGGTTAAAACAAAAGCAGGTATATTTAGTACGAAATTTTTTTAAAAGGACCTGTTATTTAACAAAAAAAAACTTAAAAATAATAAACAAAGGTTTGTTTTAGGAACACCTTAACAATATTTTATTATAGTTATATTTAAATATTATTGCAAATACAAAACCCTAAGCCCGGCAGGTTTGCGGTTATGAAAAATTGATGAATATGCAACAGGCTGCAGGCAGTAAAATGAAATGCTTACACACACATACAGACAAACAGTTAAACACACACTCATGCATACGAATAATATTAAAAAAATTGTTGAAGATTTTTTTTTTACAAAATGTTTTTTTTTTAATTTCAGTTAACTGCTTATTTGTTGTTCTATATTTTATAATTTTTTATTTTATTTTTAACAATTTTTTCTAACTCGTGTTAGCAATTTAGAGCTTAAGAAATTGTATCGTTATTTTTTGCAATTATATCACAGATCAACGTGCCTGGAATAATTAAATCTAATACTTGTATATAGCAGTGTCTCTTAAACGTTTTATCTAAGTTCCAAATTATACAAATTGTGCGGGTAATTTTTTTTTTTTTTCGTAATCAAGTCACATTAATTTTAGAAACACAATTTTTTTTTAAATGCACCAAAGATTTGTAAAACTACATTAAGATTTACTTCCACCAAGTTCTAAAGTTTATGTTTTATTTTTAAGCCCACACCATATACGTGGTAGGGTCCTCCTGGAATAGACATTTTCGGTTTAAGCCATCTTAAATACTACTTTAGCATTTCAAAGTGTGCACACGTGTTTATCTTTATGCCACCAACTATTATACTAAATACAAATATTATTGCTCTATATGTTTATATAGCCTCCATACCAATTTGGGGTACCAACTATAACTCCCTTACTTGTTTTTTATGTTGTTAAAATCTAGTTCTTTAAACAAAATATGGTAATAGGTGTAGTATTCAGTCACGTTAAGACAATAAGTTAAATAGCCCCAAAAAATAACAACAACACCACAAGGGGAAAATATTATACTTAAAGTATAAATAAGAAGAAGACACTTGATTTTTATATGCACGAATCAATTAATTCTCAAAGTAAAATATATTCAGAATAACGTTTTAATATCAACATGAAAATAACAACAATGTGGATTCACTTAAACAGTATGACAGTAAAGTGATGACAGTAAAGTGAATTAAAATTTACCACAAAATGTTTAAACTTTGATTTTTAAGAAAACTTTACAAGCTCCCACCATTTCCATCGCATTGTTTCTTTCTTAAATCAACAAAATCATTTTACTGCACTTTATTTTGTTTCATTTTTTGGATTCTGTTTCCCTCTTTTACATTATTTTGACATTTTAAGTGTTACCAAGTGTTCAATTAACCTATTATACTAAACAACGTCTAAAAATAAAATAACATTAACATGAAAGAAACAAAGTAAACAACACGTCCTTAGCAAACAATTAATTGTAATTTGCAACTGCAAAGAAAGAAAAAAATATGTAAAAAACATAACTGAAGCATGTAAAAAAATTATATTGACCAATCTCGACTATATGCTATGCTACAGCGATAATATTTAATTTATGTCAGTACAAACATCTTTGAAAATTGCGGTAAAAGGGAGGAAGAAGCTTCTGAAAATGGGACTTATATGGGGTCCAAGTTACGAAATATTAGGCGAAAGTAGTTTATGAAGAAAAACACATTTTCCAGGTGGAAAACTACTTTAAAATGTGGACTTAATATGGACCTTGTCATCACAAATTTTAGCAGTGTCCTAAAAAAAAGACTAATGCATGCGTGGTTATATCTCGATACTAGTTTTGTTTACATTATTTTCGGTGGCCTGTTCTCGAGAGTGCAACCTTCATAAGAACCGTAAAAAATTATAGACAGGATATTACGGAGCTTTAAAAAAAAAATTGTGCATGTACAATAACAATCCAATACCAATACCTTTTTTCAGCTAAAGACGATTATTGTGAGTTCCGAAAATTGGAATAATATAGTTAAGAAGTCGTAAAAAGGATTTATACAAATTTTTGCTATCAAATAGTTATTTTTAATGAAACTAGGGCGCATCAAGCTTTTTCTGGGAGGACATTTTAATGTAGGTTGATTATCGCCGATTTCAATAAGCTGGAAACCCATACTAAAAATGCTATTACAATAACTTCAAAAGGCAACCTTTATTTTGATCGAAATAATATGTGCATAGCTCGCAAGTAAGATGAACGAAAGAATGAAAGTTTTTATTTACTCGAAAAGTAGTTCTGAGATGGGGTGTATCTCAAATAATAATTTTTTTAACACTGCAAGCTTCTGTACAAATAAATAATACCCATACCACGTACATATGGTCAGAAAGACAGTTGGTTTGAGCCAAGAAGGCCAAAATTATATCAAAGCCTGCTTGCTCACATAACCCTAAACCTGTGGTTTGTATTGGTGTGCTGTTGAAATATTTCAAATTCACTTCAATCCTTTGTACGCTGTTTCTCTTTAAAACAACAAAGATTTTTAGAGACTCTTGGACATGGCCTCTCCCCGGAGCTTTGGTCTTTCCTGTTTAAATTTTCTTTTATACTGATCTTTGCATGATCTTCGTTGAGATGTTAAAAAGATCGCATAAGTGGCTGTCTCCGTGTATGAAACCAAGTATTACCTACGACATTATAATCTTGTGGATTTACATTGAAATTGCTAAAAAAACAACGTCCTCGGACATAGTTTAGGTTAGGTTAGGTTAGGTTAGGTTAGGTTAGGTTAGGTTAGGTTCGGTTAGGTTAGGTTAGGTTAGGTTAGGTTAGGTTAGGTTAGGTTAGGTTAGGTTAGGTTAGGTTAGGTTAGGTTAGGTTAGGTTAGGTTAGGTTAGGTTAGGTTAGGTTAGGTTAGGTTAGGTTAGGTTAGGTTAGGTTAGGTTAGGTAGAACAGGCAGCCGTTGAAGGAAAGGATACAGCTCACTTGGGTCCCCTTAATTCGGTCCCTTTGTGTTACCTGGAGAGGCAAATAGAATAATTTGAGATGAAAGGAAAGAAGAAATTTAGAGAAGGATAAAAAAGAAACGACAGAAGAATGAAGCAGACTTACCAAGGTCTCTGATGGGAATCGAACCCACAACCCCCAGACTGCTAGACTCGTGCACTTACCACTGATCTACCAGCGCACCCTGATCTACCGGGGCACCTTGGACATAGTTTAAGACACTTTTCTCCAACGAAGCGTAAAGGTCCGGTCTTTTGATGATTTGCCGGACTTTAAAAAGCGGTGCCCAACTGATATTGAGATTGCATGGGAACGTTTTTACTGTTTTTTATCTAAAAAAAACAATGCACTCTCAACCTGTGTTGTTGTTGTTTTTATTCGATTGGCCCGGTTTCTTATGGCTTTTGTTGGTCCTCATTTAGTAACACTCGATTAGTGCTCGGTCCCCAAATATAAACATAACTAATACTGGTCCGAAATCACACTTACATGATTTATATTTAAGATAAGATTTTGTACGCTATAGACAAAAGACTAGTACTTCGACAGTCAAAGCATTTGGCCTTATTCCTTTTTTTTTTGGTATAAAGCACACTTTCCGAGCTTTCGATCGCTAGAAATAATTTTGTTTTCCAGATAGTGCATGCCCCTTAATACCAGTACATCCGTTATCGTGCAGGTTAGCCGGTATACAATTGATGCCTGCAGTTCCATTCCTTTCATTTGCATTCCCTCAGAAAGATAAACCATCAGCCTTTAGACTGATATTTGATTTTCTCGCAAAATTTTCAGGCTTCATTTCTACCTCCATGCATTTTGAACTCCTCATTTTTCGTTTTTCTATAACTTTTATTTTCTCTTTTCTTCTCTTTGTACTACTTCACTACAGATCTAGGTCACTCTTGGAAAAAACATGGTTGGATGAAAATTTCATCATTGTATGGTTACTAAGATCATTATTATTACTGCCACAACCATACTATAGTTGTATTAAGTTTCTAACGAAAAATTCATATTATAATAATGATTAAAATAACAATTATATGTTTTTGATAATCATTATTTCAATTAAAGGTAACCATAGTCTTAATTATGGCTTATCATATGTAAATATATTGCTCTTAGAAAATGATAACCATATTCTAAGAGTATGATATATTTGATAACCGATTATCAAGGTAATGACTGCCCATTACCAAAATATTGATTACCACAAACATACAATTGTAAAATTAAAGTCATAACTATGAATGCATTTTTCGCAAAAAAACTTTATAGAACTAAAGTATGGTTGTGGCAGTCATACACTTAAAAAATTATTACAGTAACTGACTGTAAGTTATTTAGGAAGTATTCCGTAAAGTTGTTTTTAAATCAAAAAACAGTTAAATTTCCATATAATATTTGTTTTTAACTGGTTTGAAGGGTTATTCAAAGCCTCAAATAAACAAAAATACTGATTTTCCGTTGCAGTTAATTTTGTTAATTTTTTTCCGATACTTTGTGTTTAGCTGTAAATAACAGAAAATCTTGTTAATTTTAGACGAATATGTAAGTTATTTTTTTGATGGCTGAATTTGAATGAAATATTTTGTTGATTTTAATGAATATCTAGTTGGAGGGTTTTTAAATGAATATCCAGTTATTTTAAATACCATTTCCAGTAGATTTTACATTAATACTTTTTTGAGTGTAGCAATGATCTCTGTAACCATAAAAAGATGAGATTTTTCTTGATCATACTCACGTGACTATACTTAATTATATTTTTTCTCTGCGTGTAGCCACAATATCGAAAGTCGCTCTACACTCTCGGTCTTACCAGCTTTTCTCACTAAGTTGGGAATGTAATTATATTGCACTCTAGCGTCCCGTTTTGTATTGCTCTTCAATTTCTTTCTTTATTTGTGTATAAGTGCACATATTCTTCATATTATTCAATCGTGTAGGCACTTGGAAAGGATTGTATTTCTTTAAGACTAGATGTATTATTCCTAAAGTTGCAAAGAATAGAAAAAGCAACAAAAATAAATTTAAACTGTTTTCATCCCTTAAAATTTCAAATTAAAAAATGCAGACAATAATTTTTTAGTGCAAACAGACCTACAATCGTGCAAATCAAGCAAATAATACAAAAATACTATTTTACTTACTTAAGGAAACTCTCTATTATTTGATTTTTTTTTGCAAATATTAGATTTTGTTTACTCGACATCTAAAATTTGTACAGGTAATTTTAATCACAAAAAAATGTATGTATGTATCTTCAAATCCGTTTTCCATTAAATCCACTATACAACTTTAAAATCTTGAAGTGGCCATAACGTACATACACAGAAAGAAAACTCGCTTTCTAAAATCAAGAATTTTATTCTTGAATTTATCCAAAAATTTTTTTTGAAATTTTTAAGTACGATCCGTATTTACTTTTTCTTAAATCAAGCCTATTCGGATTGCTTCAATAAATCAAGCAGAAAAAAACCTTGTTGTTTTAATATATTATTTAACATTTAAAAAAAAAAGTTTCTCGGTCACCTAGAGGTAACGCGCTTGTGCTGCAGTGCAGAAAGTCCCTGGTTCGAATCTCAGCTTCGGTAAGTACAAAAAACTTAAAAATTTTAAATTATAAATTTTAAGTATCTATAAAAAAAAAATAAAATATAAAATTTTTCTTCTTTTATAAAACTCCATAAGTCAAAAAAGTGACATTTCATTTTCGAAATATTCCCGTTTACGGCTTAATTAAATCAATCCTTTTTTGGCTTACGTCAAGTACGGCTCCGAACTTAAATCAATCCTTTTTTGGCCTAATTGTGGCTAAAAGTAGGAAATTCGTACTTGAAAAATTTTACTTGGAGTATGAAATTTCGTACTTGATTTAAGAAAAACCGTACTCACCGTACTTTTGACACCGCTATGGCTTGATTTAAGTAAAAATTTCTTAGATAATTTTTTGTGTGTAAAAAAATCAAAAGACTGCCACTAAGCCCCACCATCATTGCCATCATCGTCATCACACTCGCAAGCCTCTGTATCAAATAAGAAATAAAGAAATGGAAAACTAAGCAGAAAGACTTAACGACAGACTGACAGACAGACAGACATGCATGGGACATACATATACTTTGACGAACCTACAACCATCAACTTACACTGATATAAAAATTTTTGGCAAATTTTGTGTTTCAGGGATAAATACCATAACACAACATAAATTTAATAAAATGTATTTGGATAGACACATCGCTGATTTTTTTAACAACGTCCTAACTCAAAAAGAGTAATTTTGTTATTGGTTTTAGGAATGATAAGATAATTACTTTTTTTTTAAATTTCGTATTTAAATATTAAAACTTATATCGGTAGATTCAACCCGGTTTTTTATATAAATTATAAAACCTTTCTTTTAAACTCATACGTTTTGCAGTAAAATAAATTAAGACTCCAAAAGTTTTATAAATTTTAGAAAAACTAAAGACTTGTTTTAAAAATTTAATAATCTGAGACTTGTTGTTGTGCTCAGTTTAAAATATACTATTTTTGAATTATGATGTTTTCTTAAAAAAAAACCATTACTTATGTGCCTTAATAGCATGAATGTATGTAAGTTTATGTATAAATATGTCGGTTTGTAAACAGTAAGTAAGTACCTCTATATACCGGCATAATTTGTATCAAAAATGTTTGGTAAGACTTAACTGGCAACAACAACAATACCAACCGTCACATTATGTTACCAACAAGCAAACAGAAACAGCAACGAAACAAGAAAAAAAGCAACAACATTTATAGCCGCCAATGAATAGTTTTCTGTTGTTGTTATTTGTTTAAGCCATTATTCGTTGTTTGGTATTTGTTGCTTTTCGGGGTTCGATCAACGATGACGACAATGATGTTTAAAGCCAAGAAAGAAACAGTTTTTTTAATTTAATTTCTTGTGTTTTTGTTTTTGGGGTTTTTGTTTTATTGTGTCTGTATGTCTGCAGTGCAGCACGTGAAACATTCATCATGAACTTGAATTTGAAGTTTGGAAACATTTTTTTTTTTTGTTTTTTTCTTTACTTTGGTAGTTTGTCTTTTTATAGGGTGTTCCATGGTAAGCAAAAGATATGCGATTTATGCAATAAAATTTTGCCAGTACCTTTTTACTTTTAGAAGATATAAAAATATTATTTGGCCTGTGACTTATACTAGACCTAAACGATTAAAAAGTTAATGAAATAATTTAAATGAAATTTTTGTTTGTAGGCAAAAAGGGTAAAAAAGAGACTACTTTTCTACATTTTCCGCATGGAACCATAAAACTTCGTCAAAATGATTTCATGAAGAGTTTAATCGTGTATGTTTAGTATTAGTCAGATATTTTTGAAACCTTTTGTTGCTATATTGTTTCTACCTACAATTGGGGAGTGTCAATCTGAAAGATACAAGGTGGGCCAAAAGAAATAACCTGATAGTGCTTGGCTCCCATTTTTTTCTAAATAAAAAACTTCGATTCTGGAACGGTTAATGCGGGCGATTTTGCGACCTAATGTAAATCGCCAAAACGAGAGATAAGGCGACGTAGGAACGCTGCCTTCAGAGTATTGCTTGGGGTTCGCGCAGTGTGTACCGATTGATTCCGTATAAGTAAGTTGATAATGCGATCGAAATAGGTTCCATCTAAAACTAATAAAAGCGTCCTTGAGGCATTTAAGGAGAGCCTAACAAATAATTTTTAAACGAGTAATTGTTTCTTGTGTGCGAACCAGCCTGTACGATTCAGATATGCGCTTATCAGCAATAGTTTCTTCTGCAATTAAAAATGCTAGTTGGCAGGGATGTTGGTATATAATTCTTTGTAATCGCCCTACGGGGAAGTTGACGGGTCCAAGACTATTGACGTGAACGGTTCCTTAGGGTAGGGACTGGTTCTAGTTTTTGCACTTTATATGAAGAGAACCTGTCACTTTTACATTGCGTTGTCAATGGATGGGACAATTGGTTCAAAACTAACACCTCAGAGCGGGTTACAGGCCAATCTTATAAAAGCTAATTTTGCATTAATTGTTTAGGATCTGTTCAATCTACCTTGTTAGTATATGTGCGTGCGTGTGCGTGTATATATAAACAGATGTACGTTTATGTGTGGGGACCTATATTTCTATTTTTTCCCCTAACCTCTTTAACACTTTTCAACCAGTTACTTGATGTATGCCTTTTTAACAAATCACAACCAATAAAATTTTTCCAATTCATGTTTTGTACCTGTAACAGGATGGGTATGCCGACCAATTGACACCCATTTCCCGCAGGGCAGTACCTACCCAGCCAAACTTTTCAAGTGCAAAACATCCCACAATGATCTGTCCTTCGCCAATTGTTATAGAATAAAAATAAAAGGCAACCTAAGGATAGAGCTACCGAGTTCGAAAAAGTTCATTGGGCTTGTAAACACCAAAAAATTGTCCGCATAGCAAAAGCCATCACAAAAGTGGAATCGATTGTAAGCGGGGCATTTTTAATTATCTACAATTAGCTCAAATGGTGCCAATTAAGATGAAAACGGGTAGCGAGACGATAAACTCTAGACCGGCAATCAAAAATCTTAATTTCTAAGTGAAAAAGACTTAATTTTAAGTAACACATCGAAAACGAATGAGCGAAGGTCACAGGTATACAAAGGAGTATTGCTATATTACAATCTAATATCAAATAAAATCAAGGGTCAGATTACAACACTTTGAAAGAAAATGTCCTTGCTACAAAAAGCTGGCGCCGTTAAGGATCTTAGTGCCATTAGGATGGTAACAGATAGAAGGGGCTGCACTTAAATGGCAAAAACTTGCAGAGGAGATTCAGATAATCTTTAACAGGCGAACGAACAAAAATCTTGTGAACCGAGAGCTGCGCGAGCAATATGCCGACATCAATGTAGTCAATCGCGTAAAAATCCTTAGACTGCACTCCAGCAAAAAAGTCGTTTAAATATGATCGTAAGATAAGAGATAAAAGGAAACGACTGAAACTCCGTTGTAAAGACCAAATCTAGAAAACCATTTCCACGCTCAACAAGTGATCGAAGTGCTTAAAAATCCATTCTTAGTTCGGCCAATAGTTCACATGGGTTACTATAAATGGCCGAATTAGTGAGTAAGTAAGTACAACGACAGACTTAAAGAAAACAAAACAGTCACAGCTGGAAAAGAAAAATGGCTACGAAGATGATTTCGTTACATTGACCAAAAACGATGGGCACACAAACTCATGTTAGATATTGAGGTATTGATAAATAGGGAAGCAACTGATGTCAAATATCACTTGACACAGTTTTTTTACGGACTATAACGCGTTTAAGCATAACCTACATAGGCGTGGTCATAAAAATGTTTCCGCCAGAAAAGGTGCTACAGAAAACTCGTGGTGTTTCTATACCTTAAATGCATAAGAGCAAGTGCAAACCTGACTGATCCTTTGGAATTTTTTCAGAATATGGAAAACTGAGGCAGTTCCGCTGGGATGTCAGTGGATTGCTTAAAAGAAGTATCGTTAAATTAGTAAGTAGGTGATTGAATCGGTGGTATGGGTGACTAGTATCTATGAGGGGCCCATACTACCAGCTCAAAAGCAAACAGAAAAACCTGAACTGCCAGGATCATGCTAAGGTGCCTTAATGTAAAGCTGAATTGGAAAATGTTTAATTCAAGGTATATGCCTAAGTACCAGTATCTTATTTTTATAAATATCTAAATAAAATGGTTGCCATGTATGGTCAATGTTCATCCATCGAACTTATCTTCAGCTCTATTTAGATGAATAGGTGCGTAGCAAAACAGACAGAAGCAAATTCATCCAGAATAAGTCAAAATTAGATGCTAATTTTGTAAGCTTTACAGTTTCATATAACGATAAGAGCCAAATAGGA
The DNA here is from genome assembly GCA_963583895.1 of Melanophora roralis. Taxonomy (NCBI): domain Eukaryota; kingdom Metazoa; phylum Arthropoda; class Insecta; order Diptera; family Rhinophoridae; genus Melanophora; species Melanophora roralis. Next base: position 23,514,956 of record OY757190.1, on the reverse strand, counting down.
AAAGTCTATTTTAGGGCTTAAAGAGCCTAAATTAAATCCCGTTTCTTTATCCCAAATTTACAGCCCCAATTTTAACTTTTGTCCCTCTATAGTTTATTGTATATATTTCAGCACAGTAACTTTGTTGTTTGTTTCCTAATTTTTAATTTTTATTTAATTTTTTTATTATTCTTAAATGAAAAAAAAAATCGTGCTCACACTGCCGGAAGCGCAAAAAGTTTACAAAAACAGAAACTTAAATAATTTTAATACAAAATTACTTTATATTGGCCTTATCAGTAAAGTATATACTCGTATTTAACTTTAAATTGTTAACTGAATTTAATTAGTATTACTTTGCTTAAAAGCTTATTTAATCTATGTTTATAAATAAAGTCTGATTTTGAAAATACATGATACTCTACAATTCAAAGTACAATTCAAGTGAATACGAATACGAAGAAACTTGAACATAAATACAAACTCACTTGAACTCAACACACAGTGACACATTTCATACTGACACTATTTACTATTCTAAGTGCTAAAAAAAAGAGACTGATGAAATTGTTTTTTTAACTAGAATTTATGTGCTTACAGATGGGGACAAAAAAGCACTCCTTTTAAAAATAAAATCTAAAAAGGGTTGAATACAATATATAGGTACTTTTTTGTCTTAAAATCTGGCATTTCAAAATAGGCTCTTTGTTACTTCTTTAATGTGCTTTTCTTAAGGATGAGCTAATTTCCTATCTTCTTCATGACATACTCCCTTATAGTACCGGTAAAATGGTAAAGTGCATCACACAATACGACGGCATTCTACTAAATTAATAGAGTCGTATACCATACTGCATTCGGAACTTGCAGGCGCTCAAGTAAATCAAAAAAACACCAGCAAATACTAAAAATGTCGCGACTTTGGGGTTTTTGGTACCAAAAGTGGGGAATAGTTGAAAAATTGAAAATTAAGAAAACTGAAAAAGCCCGTACCCTCGTACGGCCCACCTTGTATATGACTGCCTGTGTGCTCATATGGCTGCTTATGTGCTTTATGTATAATTTTTGATATCTGAGCCCTGACTTTTTTGTATAGAAGATCTTCGTCGAGTGGACACTGAGTCTACTATACACTTAATACATTTGCAATAGACTTGTTAATCATATCAGGATGTTTTTACATTCAGTCAGATCACTTTTTTGGGGATATTGATTATTATACTTTTACACCCTTCACATTATGATAAGGGAATATATCAGTTTTTTAATTCATTTGTAATTTTTTTGTTATCCATTTGCGACCCCATAAAGTATATATATACATATATACTGGATCCTAATAGATAGGGTAATCGAGCTAGCCATGTCCGTCTGTTTAAACATTTTTCCGGAGTCAATTAAGGTACTACGGATCAGGTATTGGTGTCAAACTATCAAAAATATACCTGAGATGATCGCTATTAAAAATTAGCAAGATCGGTTTACCACTGCAAACTACTGCGATTGCCCCAGTTTTTACAGTTTCCTTAGAACAACATTCATACAAAAAACGTAACAAATGTAATCAACTGGCAACGCTGTTAAGCATACATAGTTTCTGTATTTCGGCACACGTTTGGCAAATCAAACGCAAATTAAAAAAAAATTGTTTTAAGATATGAAAGGAGTTTGACAGTTAAAGCTTACTATCGCTATTAACACTCTGGCAGAGACAATAGATGTACATCGTATCATAAGTGCATATTGCTTTTGCTTAGTTTGTTTTCTTTTTTTTTTAAGGACCATGGTGGGGTGCCCCGGTAGGTCAGTGGTAAGTGCACGAGTCTACCAGTCAGGGAGTTGTGGGTTCGATTTCCACCAGAGACCCTGGTAAGTCTGCTTCATTCTTCTGTTCTTTCTTTCTTCCTTTCTTATCTATCCTTTTCTTAATTTCTTCTTTCCTTCCGTCTCAACCTATTCTACCTGCCTCCCCAGGTAACACAAAGGTACCGAATTAAGCGGACCCAAATAAGCTGTATCCTTTCCCCCAACGGCTGCCTGTTCTACCCAACCTAACCTAAGGGCCATAGTGTGTGTGTGTTTGTGTAATTTAATTTATACCCTTTACACGTTGGTAAGGATACACATCGGTTTGTCATCTCGTTTGTGATTTTTTTATTTCCATTTGCGACCCCATGAAGTATACAAATGCTGGATCCTTAAGGTTAGGGAAGTCGATACAATTTTTCAAATTTTGTATTCTGTTTTGAAACTTATGATAAGCCCACAAAAATTATTATATATGTTAATAGGTATATCGAATAAAAAAAGTTACACCCGCCACTATTAAAAAAAAATTTTTTATTTTTTTTAAATACACTAGGCAACAGCCATTTTGTTATTTGTTTCTAGCATACTTTTTCTCATGGATTTGGACCTACTGAACACGAAAATGAATTTTAAAAATTTTTCTGTCGATTGGTTTGCGAGATACAAATTTTTTAATTTTTTTTTTTTAATTTTTGGAGGTACACTTACTATTTTGAGCATATCTTTAGTCTTCTTTGACCTATTTTATCCTACTACTACTCAAATTAAAGACAATTGAGCCGTCTACAACTTATTCTCAGAAAATTTTCAAATCGGGTTAGTAGTTTTGATGTTGGCGGCTTAAAAAGGTTAAAAAACTGGGTTTTTTTAGTAAAAATGTGGCTGAAAAATTCATATAAAAATTCATATAAAATATAAAACGCGATGTTAACAGCGATTTTAATTTTTTTACGTATAGCTGACACTTTTCCAAAGAAAATAAGCCCTTACTTAACAAAATCTGATGACAAATGGCCGACTTATTATTTTTTTGGTAAACGACCGAAATTCCGCTATTTTACGATTTTTTGATTTTCATTATTTGCACAGCTTACCTACCCAACGCAAACGAATAAATACATTTGAACTTAATTTAAAATAAACAAATTAGTCTTCGTATATTATTTTTTAATTTATTTGAGTAAAAACAAAGATATAAGTGTACATTTTATGCCATGTGGAAAAACTGCTGACTTCTTCTTTGTTTTTTGTATTCGCTGCAATCGGTCTCACGTATTAGGGTCCAAATATAGTCACCCATCATAGCCGTGTCATAGATGCCCTGATAGCGTCGTTCCATAGCCTTCAATTCCTGATGAAAGCGCTCGCCGTGTTCGTCGCTCACGTCTCCTAAATTCTCAGGGAAAAAATCCAAATGAGAATGCAGAAAGTGTATTTTAAGTGACATGTGCACTCCCATGGCTTCATAGTTCTTTACCAGATCCTCAACTATGTCCTTATAATTCGGGCTTTTGTTGTTTCCTAAAAAGTTTTCCACAACAAGCCTGAAGGAATTCCATGATGCGGCTTCGATGGGTGATAACAGCTTTGGGAATTTTTCATCTTTCAAAATTTTTTTTATCTCGGGTCCTGCGAAGACTCCTTCTTTAATTTTTGCCAGCGAAAGGTAAGGGAAAATTGACCGTAAATAGGCAAAAGCTTCACCTTCTTTGTCTAATTTTTTGGTAAAATTTTTAATCAAACCCAATTTTATGTGCAGCGGCGGAAGTATTATATTTTCACGGTTCTCTATTAGTGGTTTGCGCTGAACATTCGCTTCTCCAACTACAGGTTTCGTTCGTACCGGCCATTTTTTTTTTATATAATGCTGATCATCAGCGCGGCTATTCCAAAGGCACAGAAAACAGCAATGTCGCGTATAGCCTCCTTGGAGTCCACACAGAATGGCCACAACTTTAAGGTCGGCGCATATTTTCCAATTGTATTTCCTATACTCTATGCATTTCAGCAAAATGTCCATAGTTTCATAGTTCTCCTTTGAATGAACCGCATGAGCAATAGGAACAGATGGCTTTTCATTCCCATTATGTAAGAGAACTGCCTTCAAGCTCTCTTTGTTGCTGTCAATAAACAACCTCCATTCGTTGGGGTTGTGAATTTGGTGAAGCTCTTGGAACAAGCCTGAAATGTCGCTGCAAAAACATATTTGGTCTTTCTTTGTATAAAATTTTGCATACTCCTTGTGACGGTTTCTGTACGCTGTTACTTTCACTTCTGAAGCCACAAATCCACACTGTATCATCCGAGACGCAAAAAGTTCGGCTTTCTCCTTAGTGAGACCAAAATCGCGCACCCAATCGTTTAGTTCGGCCTGTGACAGTAATTTTCGCTTTGCACCCGGCTCAAATTCGCTTGCATTTGACTCGGACTCTTCTTCTGACGATTCTGCTTTTTGAAGAGATGCACCAGGGCACACTGGATATGGCACATCATGCGAATGTGGTACTGGAAGCGCAAACGATCCCACTTGAGCGTAGTTCCATTTAAAAAATCTTCCTACCCCACTGTTTGTGGTGAGGCAAAAATAACAGTCTGTGGAATGGCATAGCGGCTTTTTCCACATCATTGGTGTATCGAATTTCATATGGCGGCTAAAATTAAAATAAATTACTATATTCGCTATGTATAATGTGTTTAAATAAAAATTCTTACCTTCCGCCAGCTGCCCAGTTGGTTAAGATTATATAGCAAAGATCACACAGCGACTTAGGTGTCCATGGTTCTGTGATATTTGGTGAAATACCAAAATAATTCAAATAGTGCAATTGTACTGCTGGAGTAAACTTGTGTGCGTGATTTTTTTTTATAAACTGGCCACAAACATTGCAGAAATTGTCTGGATCGTTCAAACACTCGAACACACGTAGTCTTTTACTCATTGTCTTCCTTGCGTTTTCTAAATATTAACTTCTTTACACTTTCACAGACAGTTTTGAAATGCAATTGATAACCGTGTCTCCTTATGTTTAAATATGTATGAGCATGTAGTGCTGTAAATAAATTAAAAAATAATATACGAAGACTAATTTGTTTATTTTAAATTAAGTTCAAATGTATTTATTCGTTTGCGTTGGGTAGGTAAGCTGTGCAAATAATGAAAATCAAAAAATCGTAAAATAGCGGAATTTCGGTCGTTTACCAAAAAAATAATAAGTCGGCCATTTGTCATCAAATTTTGTTAAGTAAGGGCTTATTTTCTTTGGAAAAGTGTCAGCTATACGTAAAAAAATTAAAATCGCTGTTAACATCGCGTTTTATATTTTATATGAATTTTTATATGAATTTTTCAGCCACATTTTTACTAAAAAAACCCAGTTTTTTAACCTTTTTAAGCCGCCAACATCAAAACTACTAACCCGATTTGAAAATTTTCTGAGAATAAGTTGTAGACGGCTCAATTGTCTTTAATTTGAGTAGTAGTAGGATAAAATAGGTCAAAGAAGACTAAAGATATGCTCAAAATAGTAAGTGTACCTCCAAAAATTAAAAAAAAAAAATTAAAAAATTTGTATCTCGCAAACCAATCGACAGAAAAATTTTTAAAATTCATTTTCGTGTTCAGTAGGTCCAAATCCATGAGAAAAAGTATGCTAGAAACAAATAACAGACAAAAGTTTGTTATTTGTGACCTAGTGATATTTAAGCTATAACTGAAAAAACTTTAAATAAACGATGATAATAAAACGATTTGCATGCGTTGCCTCACATACTTTTTCAGCCCAGCGGGTCATACAATGAAGCTTCCAATAAATTTAAAAATACTAATAAACATTGCGGTGGCTTTTCAAATACCATCATTACCTTCCATAAAAATAAGCATTTAAAAACTGTCGTGTTAAAAAAAATCTCTAATAATCCATTATACAATATTTTTTAGAAACACATAACATGTCAAAAATCAGTTTATTAAAATTTATTTTGATTTTTAAAGTCACATTAAGCGCTAGAGCTTGTCGAGGTTGGGCATACCATTAACCACCATTTCCAAAATTTATTTCATATTTTGTTCCTTTTAAAAGAATCTCGGTTACAAAAAAAAAACGAAAAACTGCTATAGAATTAACCTCAACTGTATGATTATTTGGTCTGCTCATATGTTGTACATGTTTGCATTATCGTAGTCCAACTAAGTACGTTACTTGTATAAATTCTAATTTAATTAGCTTGATGTGAAAAATTACCTTTAAACATACAAACATATTAATACCAGCCATGTAGTATTTAAAGTTCTAACTTAGTTACTTCTTACTAACGCATAGTTGTGAAGAAACAAAAACTACTTTAAAAAAACCAAGTTGTTACTTCTCAAAAATCATTCTTCAATTGTGTTATAGTCACACTAATTTCAGTAAGAATTTAAGATGGTTTTTGTAGTGTAATTTGGTCAACATGAAATTAAACATCATAAAAACTTAACTTGTATTTAAAAAAGTAATTCAACTTTAATTCACACTTAGAACTATATTTTTTATAGTTTCCTTTTTTATAATTTTTTTTTAACGAATTTCAGTTAAAATCCACTGTTTTTGTAAAATTTAAGTCACAACATATAATGTTGTTGTTACTTCATAGTTATATTATTTTAACATTAGCTTTGCGATTATGAATTGTACTTGTAGTTGAACTTGCCTAGCAATGAACTTCAATATTTTCGTAGAATTTTAATTAACCACAAAAACTTTAAACAAAAAACACCAAAAAACAATTTGACTTATATTTTTTGTAATGTCATTAACAAAAACTATACGCGCTTTGTTGCTTCCTGAAACAGTTTTATTAGCCAAAATTAACGTTCATTAGGCAAGAGCTGATTTATATAGACCTTTAAGAGTTGTTTTTTTATTTTTTGTTTAGAACAGTAAGGCGCTGAAAATTGAATGATAATAACATTTTAAAACTTATTTTGTTATTTTTTAATTTTTTTAAAATAATAATTTTAAAAGACAAAAGTATATCGTCTTATATAAAAAGCGAACAATAGATATTTTGCTGTTGCTTTGTATAATATGTAGAGCCTGGTTATTACTTGTATCTATTGATGCACAGTTTCTTATGAAGTTCCAGAGCTTTTTTAGAAAAACTTTTTTCTTCTTTTTTTACAATCATGACGCAGCCTGTAGCAGACCTCCTCTACATTTTATCATCGTCAACTGAGCTGGCCTATGTGTTGTAGGAAACTGTAGCCAAAGTAAGGTTAAGTTAGTTAGAACAGATAACTGCGAAAATAAAATGGATTGAAGCGCAGCAAGAAGAGGGGAAGCATGAAAGCAACATAAATTTAAGATTGATGGTCAAAAAAAAGTAAAGTCTAAGATATATGGGCGACAACAGTCGCCCCTTTCATAGACCTCATTCGAAAACTAGCCGCTATCCACGATAAAGGATGATAGATCTGACAGGTTTATGTTAGTTATATCTGACGAACCCTTCAGTTAGTTTTTTTTAGGCGCCGGACCTGAAATTTTTCCAATACCGGACAGAAGTGGAGCATCGCCAAAAGCTATTTAAAGGCAGTTGCACTCTCCTGGCGTGATATCCAAATAGACAATGGTTGGTAATTGTGGCCACAGTTTCCTGCAGCCTTTACTTGTCAAAAGTACTATAAGACTTTGAACGCTTCAGATCCAACCTCAACCATGTTGTTTTTGTAGTTTGAATAGAACGTCTAATCCCAGTGAGTCCACTAGGGTATATTTCTACGCAGATTTCGCAAAAAGAGAGAGGAAAGCCACAAAAAAGTTAGTTGCCTCATCATCTAATTCAGTACCATTCTTGCCCTGTATTGCTTCTGTGCTCTCACAGTCATTTAAGCGCATCGTCATCCAATGCAAGGATGATCGGCATTCGCGGAGAAGTAGCAATGTTTAGTATATTTCAGCAAAGGACCCAATTCTTGGGTTGGCTATCAGTAAAGTTCACGATATTTTTGCCAAATATCTTGTTGTACCCCAACCAGCTAGTCGCTCTGAAAAGCATCAACAATTCATACTACATTTGCATACACACTGCATTTATAGCGTAGCCTTAAGTCTGAATAAAATTTAGAGTCCTGTGTGTGCAATGAATATACCAGTTCCCCTCTTAGACCCTGCCATATTTAACTCTACACATTAAAAATAAACCAAGTAATCGTTACTAAAATCAAGCAGTAGCGGCTTCAGAGGTGGGGAAAATATGGATTTTCTTAAACTAAATAGAAATTTTTCTAAGACCAAGTAAGATTTATCTAGTACGAATTTGTTTCTTTTCGCTCTTCTTTAGCCCAAAAAAGGATTATTTTAAGTTCGAAACCATACTTGATGTCCATTAAAAAAGATTGATATAAGCGTAAAAGGAATTAATTTAAAAATGAAAACTCATTTCTTGACTTACGGAGCTTTATTTAAGTAGAAAAGTTTTATATATTTTATGTTATCTATTGACTATTTATTAATTTAAAAACTTATTTGTACTTGTCTTAGCTAAGATTCGAACCTGAGACTTTTTAAACAAACCCTTAATACGGATCATACTTAAAAATATCAGGTATGATTTTAGACAAATTCAAGAATGAAATTCTTAATTTTAAAATGTCTGCCTGTATGCATAACTGCACAATAGCTAAATGAAATATATAAGAGAGCTTTTAATATGAGTAAAATAAAATAACAGTTTTAAGGCTTAGCGTTTTTTAAGTCTGACACGAATAAAGATATCGTAATAAAATTTCCTGTTTTTTTTAAATGATATTATTCCTAAATTCAGTCAAGTGCACTATACTAGTGCAAAAATAGAACAATAAGTATTGCAAAAACAGATATAACTTGTACATACTAGTTCTTTTTGGTAAAAATAAGTGTAACTCACTCTACTCTTAAAAACAAATATTGTTGTTTATGGTTTTGCATTGAGTGCGTAATGTATTTGTTTTTTTTTTGTGCTGAAAAACAATTGTATCATGCATGTTTTCTTATAACTGTTGGTACAACAAATAAACAAGATCGTTTATATAAAGGGATGTGAATGAAACAAAAATTTGATTTCTAAATTTTATTGTAGCGTTAGTGTTTAAAAATGAGTAAATAAATTAAAAAAAAAGACTTTTTTTTATCTCAAGCTCGAAAATAAGATAAAATAATATATATTTAATTTGTATTCTTTAAAAATTAAAATTTTAATGTAAAATTTGACTTTAATATATATAGTAACGATGCAGTCTTAATTTTTTTAGCTAAATTTGTTTTATTTTATAGGGTTTGTTGTTGGTTAAGTTTGTCTATATGCATTTCGTTGATTCTTACACCAACTCATCAGTAGACTTCAACCCAAATTCTTAAAAAACTCATGAATATTTTCTGTCTTTATATAATAATCTCATCAAACAAAATGAGAATTACTATAAAAAAACCAAAACGTTCAAGTTTTTTTAAGAATCCAACAAACCATTATTCGCTATTCGCTTGTTTTGATTTTCTTTTTCCCCCTTACATTTGAATAACCATTGGTTATTACTAAATGTATTGAGGGGCAACCGAAAACAAAACCTTGTTGTTAAACAACACAATTTTTAAATTATTTAGGATTTAATCCCAATTTTCTTGTTAATTTATAGGGTTTGTTGTTGGTTAAGTTTGTCTATATGCATTTCGTTGATTCTTACACCAACTCATCAGTAGACTTCAACCCAAATTCTTAAAAAACTCATGAATATTTTCTGTCTTTATATAATAATCTCATCAAACAAAATGAGAATTACTATAAAAAAACCAAAACGTTCAAGTTTTTTTAAGAATCCAACAAACCATTATTATTCATTTTGTTTGATGAGATTATTATATAAAGACAGAAAATATTCATGAGTTTTTTAAGAATTTGGGTTGAAGTCTACTGATGAGTTGGTGTAAGAATCAACGAAATGCATATAGACAAACTTAACCAACAACAAACCCTATAAATTAACAAGAAAATTGGGATTAAATCCTAAATAATTTAAAAATTGTGTTGTTTAACAACAAGGTTTTGTTTTCGGTTGCCCCTCAATACATTTAGTAATAACCAATGGTTATTCAAATGTAAGGGGGAAAAAGAAAATCAAAACAAGCGAATAGCGAATAATGGTTTGTTGGATTCTTAAAAAAACTTGAACGTTTTGGTTTTTTTATAGTAATTCTCATTTTGTTTGATGAGATTATTATATAAAGACAGAAAATATTCATGAGTTTTTTAAGAATTTGGGTTGAAGTCTACTGATGAGTTGGTGTAAGAATCAACGAAATGCATATAGACAAACTTAACCAACAACAAACCCTATAAATTAACAAGAAAATTGGGATTAAATCCTAAATAATTTAAAAATTGTGTTGTTTAACAACAAGGTTTTGTTTTCGGTTGCCCCTCAATACATTTAGTAATAACCAATGGTTATTCAAATGTAAGGGGGAAAAAGAAAATCAAAACAAGCGAATAGCGAATAATGGTTTGTTGGATTCTTAAAAAAACTTGAACGTTTTGGTTTTTTTATAGTAATTCTCATTTTGTTTGATGAGATTATTATATAAAGACAGAAAATATTCATGAGTTTTTTAAGAATTTGGGTTGAAGTCTACTGATGAGTTGGTGTAAGAATCAACGAAATGCATATAGACAAACTTAACCAACAACAAACCCTATAAATTAACAAGAAAATTGGGATTAAATCCTAAATAATTTAAAAATTGTGTTGTTTAACAACAAGGTTTTGTTTTCGGTTGCCCCTCAATACATTTAGTAATAACCAATGGTTATTCAAATGTAAGGGGGAAAAAGAAAATCAAAACAAGCGAATAGCGAATAATGGTTTGTTGGATTCTTAAAAAAACTTGAACGTTTTGGTTTTTTTATAGTAATTCTCATTTTGTTTGATGAGATTATTATATAAAGACAGAAAATATTCATGAGTTTTTTAAGAATTTGGGTTGAAGTCTACTGATGAATTGGTGTAAGAATCAACGAAATGCATATAGACAAACTTAACCAACAACAAACCCTATAAATTAACAAGAAAATTGGGATTAAATCCTAAATAATTTAAAAATTGTGTTGTTTAACAACAAGGTTTTGTTTTCGGTTGCCCCTCAATACATTTAGTAATAACCAATGGTTATTCAAATGTAAGGGGGAAAAAGAAAATCAAAACAAGCGAATAGCGAATAATGGTTTGTTGGATTCTTAAAAAAACTTGAACGTTTTGGTTTTTTTATAGTAATTCTCATTTTGTTTGATGAGATTATTATATAAAGACAGAAAATATTCATGAGTTTTTTAAGAATTTGGGTTGAAGTCTACTGATGAGTTGGTGTAAGAATCAACGAAATGCATATAGACAAACTTAACCAACAACAAACCCTATAAATTAACAAGAAAATTGGGATTAAATCCTAAATAATTTAAAAATTGTGTTGTTTAACAACAAGGTTTTGTTTTCGGTTGCCCCTCAATACATTTAGTAATAACCAATGGTTATTCAAATGTAAGGGGGAAAAAGAAAATCAAAACAAGCGAATAGCGAATAATGGTTTGTTGGATTCTTAAAAAAACTTGAACGTTTTGGTTTTTTTTTTTATAGTAATTCTCATTTTGTTTGATGAGATTATTATATAAAGACAGAAAATATTCATGAGTTTTTTAAGAATTTGGGTTGAAGTCTACTGATGAGTTGGTGTAAGAATCAACGAAATGCATATAGACAAACTTAACCAACAACAAACCCTATAAATTAACAAGAAAATTGGGATTAAATCCTAAATAATTTAAAAATTGTGTTAAATTTGTTTTATTTAATTAAATAAAATTTAAAAAATAGAAAAGCTCATGTAGCAAGAATAAGCAAAATAACGAAAGTACCTATAGTTAACAATCATTATTTGTATTTATCTGTTTCAATAAAACATAGAAAAACTAATTTGTTACTTTTACTCTCATTTTACCAAACCACACCATATTTAATTAGAGAAAACACCAATACCAACTTATAACAAAACACGAAGCTACTTATCAATACGCACTAAAAGCTGAAAAAACACACAAACTGGTGTAAACAGATATATCTTTGCACATCTTTAAAATATTAAAAATAAAATTTCTGGACAACTGTTAACCGATTTTAACAATATTAAAAATGTAAAAATATTAAGAAAGTTTTCTTTCTAACCGGAAATAAATTGCGAAAATATCTTAGCCAATTCAAAAGTTACAGAAGTTTAGCCGATAAAAAATGATTTTCAGTCACTATTCGCTGTAAGGTCTGCTGTGAGTACCTTATTTGGAGTCAACACGTAAGCAAATTAATGCAGTAACAAAAGCCTTCTATCACACTCTTACCCAGTTAAATAAGAACCTGTTGCTTAACGCCAAACATAGCCAACCCACATTCCGGGAACTAAGTCCTCAGGTTTCATTGAACATTTTTACACACAAGCACATGTTCCTTTGTTTCTTGTTTATTTTGTTTTAACATGGATAAAAAGAGGTAATACAAGGTAAGTCAAGAGCTGGCCATGTATATACTGAGTACATACATTACTGACTCTGTAGAAACATCCAACGATGAATTCTAACAGATCACCCGAAACAAAAAACGCTAAATATTGCGTTTCTTATTGCATAACAAACTTTTATGAACAAATTGACAACTTTTGCTACTTAAGCAAGGATTTTGTAAAACAAATAAAATCAACGAATAATGTTTTATATTAAAAATTTCTATACATTGAAACAAATAACAAAAGAACCCTTTTTGCAGCCATATTTCATATTTATTAAGATATTTTATCTTCTCTTGCAGCTACCTAGCTTCACTTCTTTATCCTTTCCGAAATGTAACTAACTACCCAACTAGTACGCTATTCCGCCACATTTATTTGGATTTCTAATAAAAACTGTAGGGCTTGACGTTTCAACCTTCAAAACACTCTTGCTGCTTTTTTTCTACCAGCCCTCGTTTTTTATTTTTTGCAGCACCACTTAGATATTTTTATTGGAGGTTCTCTATTTGATCATCACTTGAAAAAGTCGATTCTAAGCTTCAATACAAAAACGAAACCAAATTAAAATTTATTTTAGCTTTCATATACCCTTAAGACCAAATCTATAAAATTTATAATATGGCCACTGTCAGCAATTGTCTACATATAACCCTTGTGGAGATGCAACCGACAAAGGGCTTTCAACTGACACTCAATTGGAAAAGAAATAACATTTGACTTTTCAAAAAACAAAAGAAAAATAATTTTTGCTTACCTACTGCTTCGACAAATTCCAATAAGTAAATACGACTTGATTAACCAAATACTAACTACGTTAAGAACAAAACGCAAACAGATCTTTACAAAAAAAAAACAATAAGAAAATCGATCATGAAATTGAAAGCAAAAAAGCCCCTTTCTTAAAAGGTATTCATTTAGGATGATCATTGAAACAAACACAAAGAAATACAACAGCAATAGCAACACAAATTCTAAGCACTATTTATGTTCTTTTTTGTTCACAAAGATGCAGACGAAACAAATAAGAGCGCTATGTTCGGCTGTGCCGAATCTCAGATACCCTTCACATTAGGCTTTCGAAACCCCGAACTTTTTTTATTTTTATCTATTTTTTTATGAAATATTTATAATTTTTAAATAGAAGTCGGTGTCATCTTTAATCCTCTTAGGGTGACTAGGGAAGTTGTAGGGGTTCTTACCTAATTTTTTTTAAATTTTTTTAAAATTTTTTTGGCAACCCCTGAAAAGGGTGGAGATAGGGGTAAGTATGTTCTAGGAAAATGTTCGGAAGAATAAATTAGTTGGGACCAGACCTACATTTGACCTATCCACGGGCACCCTCGCAGCTGTAGGGGGATATATGTTACAATTGAATCAAACTTTGTATGAGAGCCCCCTTAGGCGATGGAGATAGGGGGTAAATATGTTCTAGAAATATGTTTGAGAGTGGAAAGTAATAGGGGTCGGTTGTTCACTTTATTTCTCTAAGGCCGTTCCTGGAAAAGTTATGGGCATTCTTAAATCGTTTTTGTTAATGTTTTTTTTTGCAGGGGATAGAGGGTAAGTATGTTCTACGAATGTATTTAAGAGGGAAAACGAATGGGGGTCTGGATATATTATTTCTCTAGCGGTGACTCCGAAGAAGTTCTAGGGCTTTTTACCTTATTTTTTCAAATCTTGCATGGCAACCATGTTAGGAGCTGGATATAGGGGGTAAGTATTTTTCATAAAAATGTTTGAAATGAAAAATCAATTGGGGTCACATTTTGCTATTGTAGGAGCATTCTGGATGCTATAAGTGCGATTTAAAAATATAAAAAAAAAATTAAACTTTGTATGGCAACTGGGCGGAGATAAGGTGTACATACTTACAACAAAAATTTTAGTGGGGAAAAACTAATTGCAGTCGGCCTTACATTGCACATTGTACGTTGCAAGTCGGCGTGACTCAAAGAGATTTTTAAGTACAAATTTTAGAGGAATAAACAAAGGTAGTCTTGGTTTTTACCTTATATCTCGGTGAGTTAATGGGCGATTTTACTGGATTTCAATAGCGATTTGCTCGCAGGTATTTCTAATAGTTTGATGTCACTTGCGGGTCTATGCGACATCGGGGGAATTCAAAAAGTTTATTTCAGCCATAACACGGACAGACGGACTTCACCAAATCGACTTCTTTATCTAAAAGGACCAAGCAAAAATATATGGGGTCGCAGATGAATATTAAAGAAATTACAAAGGGAATGATAAACTTATATATACCCTTATCACTTATGCGAAGGGTATAAAAATACTGCTTTAAAAGGCAGCATCCATCAGTAGATACAACTCAAAGCACATACACACACATACATACCACACACTTATAAGGAACAATGAAGAGGAACCACAAAAGAACAATTCTCAACAAAAGCAGCCATATACGAAGAAAGACATGAAAAAAAAACAGTCACGACAATGAAGAAGAAGACGCAACCATCGTTTAAACCAAATGAATCCGCTATAACAGTGTTAGTACGTTAGTAGGTATAGAAACAGGTAAAACAGGTATTTTTTTTAATTTGTTGTTCTGACAAAAAAAAAACAGAAAAAAAATAAACACAACAAATACAAAAGGAAATGTTCACTATTTCTACTTGTAAAAGGTACATTTCAATGTGTACTACTACAACAACAGTAATACAAAGGAAAATAGAAGCAAAATAATCTAATTTTTAAACACACGCACCTACATGCAGTAACTCTTATAAGAGCATCAAGAGAAATAAAAATTAAGACTAAAAATAAAATATGTCCCAATAAGAACATTTGTTTATCTAAATCCAAAATCAAGGGAAAAACTATAGCTAAAACTAACTAGATTAGGTAAGACTGCGAAGGGTAGTGACGAAAAATATTCTTCACTTTCAGAAGAGGAAAGGGAATAGTTGTTATAAAATTGCTGGAATCTGTAAGTAAACGGATAAAAAGATGCTGCATGGCAAAAGAAGGAAAGGAAAGAAAAAGTTAGTATGTATCCTGTTCCGGTTGAGAAGAAAGTTAATACCCTTTCTATTCAGTACCCTTTCTATTCAGCCACAAAAGCCTAGAGACCTTTACCCAGCCATATCTGTTCAGGCGTGACATACTTTGTCCGAGACCATTGTCTCTATTAAACCATAAAAAGCACCCTACTTCACCGGCCCCGAATCACAACTTAATATTTAAGATGATTTCATCCTCGTGGCACCCAACTGATTCTAAAATTGCGTATCGCCATGCTCGCGCTAAGAGAGCGTTTCCAACTGTTTAAAAGTCCTCAAAGCTATGAACATGTTCACTTTCTCTACATAGATTGTCATTAGTATTCTAAGCGCCAGTTTGCTTGGAATTTACTTTAAAATTTTACTTAAAAAGTCACTATGTAGTCACCACTGAATTATTACAATTTAATTGTAAGAGCTGAACAAAGCGAAGGGCAAACAATTTGGTTGCGTCGACTAATCTGCTCTCTGAGCGTATCTAGTTTTTTTTAAGCAAAGTATATTATCAGGAACAGAGGATCTTCGATGCGTTTGTGGAATCTAGAATAGAGACCTGAATCAAGTCCTATTTTAGCTAATTCAAGAACCGCATAATTTTCTAATTCTTGTGTTGTTGTGCGGTTAAACTATTAAAGTGCTATAATGTAGTGTAGCTTCCACAGTTTCTTTGATGCAATGTAGTGTAGTTAAGAATAAAGAGTGGTGTCATGCACTGTTGTTGATACAACTTATATACTGTCATGATGTGTGGTCGATAAAACAAATTACTGTGATGATGTGTGGTCAACAACAGCAAAACTGTGTGTATTACACACAATGTTGAATAGATACAAAAACAAACATATAAACAAGCAGGCAAATCAATGTAAAATTCATACGTAATTACATTACATTACATACAATAAAAATCAACCCCGGTTTTTTAAACTAAAACACCAGGAACATCCCGTCAACAGTAAAGTTTCGAGATGAATTGAAATTGAAGTGTGTAATCATGATGAATTGATGTGCCGTTGTTGTTTACTTAAGTGTGCTTAAGTGTGAATATATTTTTCATTTAAGTTAAGTTAAGTTAAATTAAGTAAACAAAAGAGATGGCGAACAATACAACGCAGCACTTATTGTTGTGTGTGCACACGTAAGGTATATGAAATGAATTGAAAATTCGATATAATGCCTTATTTAGTGTCGTCTTGAGCTGGCCTCTAATCTAGAACCACTGTTTTACTTTAAATTATAGTAACGAAATGTTTCATACCAAGTTTACCACCTTCCAACCTACACAAGACAAGCTTTAGTATACAAGTTTTGTCCCCAATGTCCCCGATTTGGGATGACCGTACGTGTATTTTCAAAGAAGAACTTAGCATCAACCCGAATTTAAAATATACAGGTTTTCTAATACCAATTGTATCAAACAAGGCTCTGGTTATCGAGAAATATATACCTGTCTATCCCTACTAAGTTTAATAAAGACACTAAGAAGGCCACCATAATCCTAAAAGTGCTTTGCCAAACAGATAACAAAATAATTTTTCGTTTCTGAAGCATGTGGCAAGCGACATTAGTATAAATGTCCAGCGCAGACTAAACCTGAGTCTCCACCAAAAGAGGGTTAAGCTTCGTTCTTCAAAAAAAGACTTACATCTCATCCACAAACAACACAAGGGTTGAAGGCGGCAGAGATTTAATTAAAAGATGTTCCTTCTCTTCAAACACCAGGGCAGGAAATTTTCGACCATGTCTGTTAGCCTTCCAGATTTAATAAAAAAATAGCCACTTGATTTTCATTACAAGTAAACATTGGCTTTTTCTCTGATTGAATGTATATTCAAAAACTTTCCTTCATCAGGAAAAAATTATCGAGAGCCACAGGCAAAAATAAATCATAACCCATTGATTTCAATTTGACTCACTGGATGTACTTCTATATCCTTTAGGCTAGGTAGAACAGGCAGCCGTTGAAGGAAAGGATACAGCTCACTTGGGTCCGCTTAATTCGGTCCTTTTGTGTTACTTGGAGAGGCAGATAGAATAGGTTAAGATGGAAGGAAAGAAGGATAGATAAGAAAGAAAGAACAGAAGAATGAAGCAGGCTTACCAGGATCTCTGGTGGGAATCGAACCCACAACCCCCAGACTGGTAGACTCGTGCACTTACTACTGACCTACCGGGGCACCCATATCCATATCCTTTACTAAAATACAAAGTGAAGTGAAGCACTAACATTCCGGGATACTGTCAAAATAAGCCATTTCTTCAACTATTGCAATAGCCTTATTACACTTACATACATATATGTGTGTTTCCGAACACTGAATTTTTATTTTTGTCTTACGTCACACAGCTTACTAAGGGATTTGTTGCATGCTTGGAAAACTGAGGAAAATATAAATTTCGCAGAGATTTCCTTATTAGCTGCCTGTCTATATTAAACATTTCATTTGAGAATTCTCAGTTTGACGACAGGGCAGCGGCTAATTTGGCTGCTAAAACCTCTGCCTGAAAATCCTGCAGTCATAAGATTTATTAGAGCTCTCTATTACTTTTTCTCCAAAAAGCCCGCAACTTCGACAACCCATTATACCTTAGACCTACCTGTAAAAGAGTTTTGGATTCTGACGTTTGTACGAAACGAAACAAACCAGTAATATTTTCCGGTAATTCAACTTGGCTTTGAATGATGTTCAGTTTTAAGGTCCCTGCAAATTTTTTTACTTCCAATAACTCTGCCTTGTCCATAAGGTATCTTCGTGAATTATATTCCATTGTTCTAAATCAAGTTCTAGCCCGCCACCTCTTATATTGCATTATATTGCTTATTTGAGCTTGTACACAGAAAGAAAACCTGCTTTCTAAAATCAAGAATTTTATTCTTGAATTTATCTAAAATATTTCTTAAAATTTTTATGTACGATCCGTACTTACATTTTCTTAAATCTAGCCTATTTGGATTGTTTCAACAAATCAAGCAAAAAAAGGAGGGTTGTTCTTTTAATATATTATTTAACATTTGAAAACAAAGTGTCTCGGTGGCCTAAAGAAAACGCGCTTGTGCTGCAGTGCAGAAAGTCCCTGGTTCGAATCTTGGCTTCGGTAAGTACAAAAAATGAAATTTTAAAATTGTAAATTTTAAGTGTCTATAAAATAAAAATAAAATATAAAATTCTTCTTCTTTAATAAAGCTCCATAAGTCAAAAAAATGACATTTCCTTTTCGAATTAATCCCGTTTACGGCTTAAATCAATCTTTTTTTGGCTTAATTGTGGCTAAACGTAAGAAATTTATACTTGAAAAATTTTACTTGTAGAAGTTAATTTCGTACTTGATTTTAGAAATTTCATACTCATCGTACTTTTGACACCGCAATGGCTTGATTTAAGTAAAGTTTCCTTAATTTATTCTTTGTGTGTATTTCTTTCTGAAACAGGCATTTTTAAGTTTTAACAGAATTTACTTTAAACATCAAGAAAAAAATTTTCAATTCCACAAACTAAATGGGGATTCAATTTAAATTAATTAATATTGTTAAGCAAATAGAATACGGAAAGTTTAACATAATTTGTGGTTTTTACTTTAACACTATTGTTATTCATAAATAATATCATAGTGTAATATTTCAAAAAAAAACTAATTTCCTTTAGTCAATTACTATAAGTTTCAAATAGCTTAGAAGATTATTCTATTATTTTAAAAACATTTTCTTCTTAATACCAAAATAGTTTTCTAAACCTCTAATAGATTTAAAAACTGATTATAGTTAAGGTTGTCAATATATAATGCCGTAATTACAAAATCACATATAAGTTGTAAAATATTTTTATTTATTTTTCGTCAATGGAAAAATCATTATCAGATCAACAAACTTTCATTGATTTTAAGCATCATTTCAATGACGGACTGATTATCTAAATGACATGCTAATGTTAAAATTATGCAGGTTTCATTTTAAGATAACCAGCTCATTATCGATAAAACCCGATGCATTTTATACATCTAAATATAAACTAACTTATTCTAAATTTAGGTTTATAGTACAACTTTTTTTTAATAACTTACACTCGTGTTGTCAGAAATATTTGTCGCATTAAATATTCAAACAAAATTATCAAAAAAAAAATATATTTAAGCGTTAAATATTTAAATTTTCTTAATCTCCAGAGTTTTGGTCTAAGCTTAGGGTTGACATATTGAAGTAAAATGAAAATGAATTTTTATTTTCAAAGACCTTAAAAAACTTGTTTAATTAAGAAGCGTATAAAATGTTTAAATATCAAATTTCTTTAATTTGAAAATTATAAGAAATAAATTATTTTTAATATTTTTACCATTATTGAATTAGTCAGTTTACATGTTTTTTAACAAATTTCTATTAATATTTGTGAAAGCTGGGCTATTGTAAGGGAGTAAGGAATGTATTTAAAAGCCAAATTATTTTTAATTCACCAAATGGGCCATTTGTTACATCGCAAAGTGTCGTGTGGCAAATTAGTGAAACTAGTCGGTGGCAAATTTTTGACAGGGCCGGCTGAAAAGTTTTTAATCGGCAGTGGATGGAATAAAATACAAACAGCGGCTATAAAATGTTTGCTCCCTTAAATTTTTTAAATTCTGTAACGTGTCGGATGATGCCGATAAAAATAGCGTTGAGAGGGCTGATTAGAAACAAACTGTCAGTGGCTCGCCGTTGGCTTGAAGCCTGTCGATTAGTATTAAGTACTGAAGCAAACCAATGCTTACCCGAAGATTTTTTTAAAGGTTTCATAAGGTTTTTAACAACATCGAATCAAAATGCTATAAACAGTTAGTTGGCAGTTCCACATGCAATAGCCCTGAACAAAAAAAGTTTCTTATTTAAAAAACAAAATTATTATTTAACAGATAATATAAGGGGTGTCTGATGGCAAATTATAATTTTCAGACTTAAGAAAACAAAGAAATTGGCACAAAGTTTTTTTAAGAGCATTGAACGATAGAATGGAAATGCAGATTTTTTTTTTAAAGGTGTCTTCCGTCGAATTGAGCACACTATTCAAAACGGAGCCTTGTGTTCTGCGCCACACGCTGCAGTAAACTTGGTTCAATTCAGCAATATTCTCGACGAATATCTCCTCTAAAAGCCACCCAAGGTGACTCCATAAAAAACCCCATGGTAGTTAGATCGCGCGACCTCGGTGGGCATAAGATGTCCCCAAAGCGACTGATCAATTTTTGGGGAATATTTTCTCAAACAAGCTCATCGATCCCTTCGTTGCAGTGCCTCTAGTATTTTCTAAAAAAAATGGTCCAATTATCTCATGAGTGGATAAGGCACACCAAACAGCTACCCTGGGTCAATGCAATAGTTTTTGATGTTTCAATCGAATGTTGCGGGTTTTTGGAAACCAGTAACGGCAGTTTTGCTTGTTTACGTAGCGGTTTAAATAAAAATAAACCTCGTCGCTCCAAAAAAATTGGATTTAGAGTGCAAAATGATTCAACATCGTTTCACAAACATTTTTCCGTAAATCAAAGTCACTTTCTTTCAGTTCTTGAACGACTTGAATTTCAAAAGGATGGAACTTCAGGTACTTTTTTAAAATTTCATGAACAATCGTCCTTGGAAGTCCCAGTGAGGATGCTCTTTTCCGTATTGAAACTCGCGGTTTGTAACGTAAACTGCTTTCAACCAGATCAACGTGGGACATTCATAGCTGAAGCAGTTGCACGAAATTTCTGCATCCACGAACGATTTAAATTTACACTCGGTCCATCACTTATTCGCTGAATAATAAACTTTGTTGAGAACAATCTGAAGTTTTTGACCTTAATTTTTAGTCATAAATTGAAAGCGTTTACCTACCGCATAAATTGAAGTTTTATGGTGTTTAAATCTGCCCTCCAGGTCTTATTCTTGCAGCCGTCAGCCAATTTAGCTTTTTTTGTTCGATTGTAAAAGAAACTCCAATCGAAAAACATCGAAATTGACAACATTCGTTGTCAAAAGTTTGCTAAACACGTTTGTTCTAAATTTTAGAACAGATGGTGTCAATTTTTAAGAACGCCTGGTTCTTTTTTCTACAGCAGCCGTTCTCTACATGACAAGAGAGCGTTCTTCATATGATTACAGTTTGTGAGCACACTAACAAAGTCTTTATTATTTTGTTCCTAATTTTACCACTTTATTTGAAAATGTCTCGCATTTTGAACTGTATTTGATTTAATAACATTTTGTTTTACATATGTATGTGAAGGGATTCTATTAAAAAACAATTTGACAGCCGTTTATGATTTGAGAACTCATTTCTCCCTTTGTGTAAGCCCCATATAAAACAAAATTCTTTTCAAACGACAAAATGAGGACTGTGTATCTTAAAATATGTCCAATGCAATCCCTTTTTTTTCACACAGCTTAAACATAATTTTGATGAGCAGATGCGGAAGGGGCAATCTTTTTTCACTCCAGCGTTGGTATTAAATGGTTGCCTAATGGTCGGTTATGACTACGTGAAGGTCGAAGATGGAATACATCGTCCGAATTATGTACATTATTTTTGCAAGTCTGCATTTCGCTCTAAAATTTTCCATATGGATCTCCGTTTCGTGGTGACGGAAATTTTCTTGGAAACAAAATATATAGTCATATTCGCCACTAAATGAACTGCTAAGTTATAAAACGAATTTTGTTTGTTTAATCTAAACCACTTCTCTGTGGTTTAAAACTAGTCTGTCCATTTCTCTTAGACTTTTTTTTACTCTATAAACTGTATCTAATGACAGTTATAAGCAAAATTCAAAACTTTCCAGTGTCCCATTAAACTTTTCAAATTTTATCATACTAAGGAGCCAAAGAACAGTTTTGAGCAAAAATGTGAGCAAAATGGGCACACCCGTCACATTGGGATTTCTTATGTGTAATTCAACTGAAAGCAAAATTTTGATGTTACAACTATTTACCGAAGTTTTATGTTAAAAAAATGTATGTGTGTACTTACCCAGCCGGCAAAACTGCTCGACATCTGTAAGATGTCTTACTTAGGCATGGTGGCCAACTTCTTTACAATTTTAAGCAGACTTCATACCACGAAATATATAAAATCTGTAAGACATTTTGTGGAAAATTTGAAGCCGACAAGTCCAACAGGAATCTGAAAGAAATCTGTTAAAAGAAAATAAAAATGTTTAAATATGTTTTCATTTTTAGGTTATTTCTATTAATTTTTTTTAATTAAAACCAGTTAAAGAAATTTCTTTACAAATATTGCTTTAACATAATGTGGGTTAAGTCATTTACATTTATATATTTTTGACACAGCTTAACTTGCCTCAAAATGGAGTTGAACCAACTGACGTCTTCTGTTTGCCAGTCCAACGCGCTACTACCATACCATCCAAGTCACTTTGTTTTAAATGAAAATGTCTCTTTTGTTTGCATTTAAAATAAAATACTCGAACAAAATAAAAGGAAAAAAATCCTATGACCCATTTTGTACCAAATTTATAAAAAGCACAATTAAGCAAAGATAAAAATCAGGTTTTGGATTCAATAGCAAAGACGTAAACTAAAGCAAAATCGAAGCAAAAGGGACTGAAAAACCAAAAAGATATGTCTGTTAAAAATCAACCAAAAGTCCAAACAAAATGTCCAGACATGTCTAATATAAATTTGAAGATATTTGTAAGGATCAAGTCAGTTTTCTTATCAGACTTGTCTGATACAGACATTGTCGGCCAATTTCGTTGGCTGGGAAGAGTTTCTCTCTATTTCAAAAACAATTACAATGATCATTATTTAAATGATGATCATGATGTAATTATTGTTGTTGCCTTAAAAATTTTATATTTTACAATAACAACAACACGAAATAAATATTTGAAACAAAGAAAACACTTAAAGGTAATAAAAGAACAAACTTAACAAGAGGAACTAGCGATAATATTAAAACCCAAGAAACGACTAAAGAGAACCCTAGTTAGAAGAATAAAAGAAAATACGTCTAAAGTAAGTAGATTGCGTGTTTCTTACATATACATTAGTCGGCAAAAAAGGTACTTGCACATAAAACACACTTGGAAAAACAACAGCAAAGAAGAAGAAGAAGACATACCAAACCGTACTTGCGCATTTAACAGCAACAACTAGAAGACTTCTTGTTTAGGCCGTTGTTTAGAAGAAGAGTTGTTGCAACATTTCTGCACAAAACATCTTGTTTATCCAGTTGGAACATATAAAAGAACATATAAAAAGAAAAAACTTAAATAAATTTAAAAGCAAGAAATACTCTATGATAAAATGATAATGACGATGATGATGGCGATGAGGATGAGGATGGGTACGACAAAGGTTTACTAAAGATGAATGTTTTATTTTTATTACATGTTAAACAATTTACCAGTTATTTTTAGACAACAAGAATAACAACAATATAACCCACAGCAAAGCCTTTAAATATTAACGAATACAGGATGGTAAATTAAAAGTCCTTCTTCTTAAAAAGAGTTTATGAATGAGTATTTTGTCAGACCAAGAATATATGATCAATGTTTGTATGTTCATAGTTCATTGGTAAAATTTATAATTTAAAAGCTTTCGATAATAACAGGATGACATGTTGTATAATGGACAGCTTAGTGAGATAATATACTGGAAGTATTTTTTTGAGCAGAAAACTTGTTTTCCTTACATTACCGATACCAAAATTACGCCTTCTTAGCTCAAAGATTTTAAAAATAGTCAATATTTTGTCGGAATATGTTGTCATCTCAAAACTTAGGGGAACATTAATTTTGCATATTCCACCATGGAGAATATTGCAAGCCCAATTGGAGGTCTGAAGGAACACAAATATTCAGAAGTTAGCGAAATCTATGTTGAGCTCCTGAAGTCCAAACTGAATACTAGTGCCGTAATAATATTACCAACCATTGGAAGTATCTGGAAGACCGAAAATGTGAACAAAGAGCTGACTAAGGGAATGATTATAATATATACAAAAAAGGCTATCTCGCAAATCCGAATAAGCTTAAGTCAGGAACAAGCTGGACTAGCACCAATAAAGTTCTAACAAGGTCTTTAAAAAAGCCCTAGATAACGGGAACGGTTAGTATGCTCCTTGAAAGAACAGGGTGACGATCTTGAGAACGCAGAAAAAATTCTTTAATTGACTTAAAGCTTACCAGATCCAGCGGATAATCTACTGAGCGTAATGTAAACGTTGGAAAAAGCGGGCTTCAAAAACAAGTTTTTCAAGCCAAACGTAAAGAAAATATCAACCAATATTTTTAATTTGGGAGCGTTTTGTCCAAGGACTAGGTATTAATAAGGATATCGATAGTCGTCTGCAGAAAGCACGTAAAACATTTGGGCATACGATCTACTTGGGAGTTGTTCGCCTGATCACTTCGCTAAAAACTGCAATCTCTAATGGGCACGGAAAACCTACCCTTTTGTACGACTGCGAAACCTGGAACGCAGCCACTCGTGCCATACGAAAAATAAAAGCAGTCGTTAACTGCTATCATCGCAAAATTGTTCGTGTGCTCTGGCCAAAGCCTTGATCAAACCTCTCTTGCTCTGGCGCAGAACTGAGCAGCACTAGCCACCTCCTTAGAAAGCACACTTATGACAAAATCAGAGGACGCCTAGCAAATATATGAAGATAGAATTTGAGCAAACAATTTTTAACACTCGTCAAAGGAAATGGCGTACAAAAACACTGGACTGCTTCAAAGTCACAACAAGCTGAACTCTGTAATTCGCATCTAAGGATTTTAACTCACTGTTATCACAGTGTAAAGCTATTTGTAGCTTAAGTTTCATTTGCCTCAGTTTTGGCTCCGAGTTTATGCAACAACATGTATATATCGTTCTCATATTCCATAACTTTAAGAAACCCATAAAAGTGCCAGTTTATACTTATTGCTATTGGTGTTGTTAAAAAGACGCATCCTTGCACAAGGAGAGTTTGGTCGCTAGATTTTCGATGAAAACCAATTTAAAAGGCTATGTCTTACGGTGCTCTTACCATGTGCGAAGAACTTGGCATGGGCAATCGCCTTTATTCGACTTGGAAAAAGCCAACACGTGTTGAAATATTTTTATTTATTAGGAAATTTTGTGTATATTTAGCACCTCGATACATATCTCGGGCTTTCTAGTTCTCTGACTGACAAAAAGACTGTCCAAATATTGGCATACGACTACCCCTATAAGAACCGTTGGCCAAAAATCCATTGGACTTAAAAAATATTAGAGGGTTCTGTTAAAGTTGCAACCAGGTCTTTGTTGACTCAGCTTCAGATATACTGAGATATTTTCCTGTTACTTCTGAATGGGACAGTTCATGTGAACAACTAAGTTTCCTTACCAAATATCTTAACTGATAACTAATTCTAATTGGACCAGACATATAATTTGGTCAGACACTAGCGGGCTCCAACGCAACCCAGGCCTGCCTTCCTTTTCCTCTGAAATATATGCAAAAAGGTGTAGCGGGTTTACTAATATGAAAGATTTTATTGTTAATATATATGAGAGATTTTAATTTACTAGTTAGTTCTAAACCATTATACATAATACATAAAAAAACTCCGACTAAAAATTTTGTATATTCTTTTTACTATCACAACAAAAGAACGCCATTACGCAACATTTTTCAGTTGTTCTTATTATTTTCAATTATGTACTTTCCATAGATCTTACTTACACTCTCTTTCTAACATAACTATGAATACTATAACAGAATATGTCTACAAAAAAAGCAAGAAGGTATAAAACAACAAAGAATAAATTACGTAAAAAATACTAAGCGAATAGCCAACACATAAGCTTGGCAAAAAGTACTAAAACACACGAACCATAGCAAAAAGAAGTAATTTTAGAAAAGTTAAAAAAAAACTTTAAGCATAAAACTACAACTACAACACTTTTTCTATTTTTTAACTTCTTGTTAGCATAGGTTTCATCATATACATATGTATGTATGATGTGATGTACCTATCTAAGCCACAAGTTGTATTGCCCCCTTATTCAGGTTTTATAATATGTAAAGAGTACTCTGAAACAAACACACATACGCACTCTTGTATCTGATGAGTGAGAGTGAATGATGTTTAATTAAACTTTAATTACAAATCTCTACACTAAATTGCACACTCTAACTCTCACCTTTCCTTACATATGATCATGCTCTCATACTACACCGTTTTACACCTGAACTACTATACACATACACAAAGCATACACATACACAAAGCATACACAACCCAGCATACCATTATCGGAGCGCTCTTATATATGAGCTCATATATGAGCGATTTTATGAGCCTCTGTGAGTGTTTCCTGCGTGCATATTTCTGAGCTCATAAACGATCGATTTTATGTGCTTTTTATGAGTAATTTCTGCACTCTGACAGATAACGGTAAATTCCAGCTAAGCAGAAGAAAGAAGTTGCTCAAATTGATTCATTAGTGAATATTTTTGGAAGCGTAAAGACAAAATTGTGAGTTATCTTATAATAAATACAAAAATAATACATAATTAAAATAATGAAAAGAGCAAGCCTAAAAGAAAGCAAATTAATAATAAGTAAACTTTGTTCAAACAAATTAAGAAAAGAAAATCCAAAAATAATAGTGTTGTTGAAGAAAATAGTGAGAGTGAACGTATTTTAGAAAGAGAGAGTGCAAACGAAAACTGGAATAAGAGCTCAAAATGCGTTTTAAAAAAAGAGTCATAAAATACTCTTTTATGCATTAAATTTAGAGCTCTTTCATGAGTGACCAGTTTAGTGGAAAAAGCCACTCAAATATGAGCGTTTTATGACTGTTTATGATTATTTTATGAACTCTTTATGAGCGTCAGCGTTCCGACAAAAGAGTCTTTATGAGCTCATTTAGAGCGCATATGGTATGCTGGGAAATACCTGAATTAAAAGAGAGAATAGTTTTTCTCGTTGTCAGTTAAAATGTAAATAAAAATAACAACTGGGTAAATTCAATCTCGGCTTACTCACACTCATACACAAATAGCTGTAAATTTGTTGCGAGAAGTTTTACAAAATCATTCAAACAAACACACAGTTAAACACATTTCAAAGTAAACACAGGTGTTCTTTCTCTTCTAGTCACGTACTTGCACACTCTTACTAGTATGAGTGTATTTGTTTGCATGAGAAAAATAAATGAATTCGCCGTTGCTTTCTTTGTAAGGGTGTGCAAGTGTAAACAAACGGTTTTGGGTAGTGTGCGCAGAGCATTTATTCATACCAATAATATAAATAACGTTAGTTGTGAAGTCAAGCCGAAAGTATTGGCAGCGTTGCCACTTTAAAAATATTATTCATATATGAAAGTTAACATGGAAATGTTGATATTTTTTTATTATTTTAAAATACATTTGTTTTTTATAAAACCAAGAAATCTTTTTTTTATATATTTTCAATAATTTAAAATGTTTATCTTAGAAATTTTTTTAAATATTTTCCTTACTAAGAAAATAGGGTTAATTTGTGACAATTTAAAAAAAAAAAATTTAACTTCATTATATAGATTTATAAAAATGCTGTACTTTATTTTTTTACAGGTGGCAACACCAAGCATAAATGAAATTTTTAGCCAGAAGCAAAGAAGGGAGAGAACCAGAATTTAACGATTGTATAATTCAGAAGATATTATTAGAATTTCTTATGGCCATTTTACTATAAAAAAAGTTCATAAAATAATAAAGTGTATAAAAAGCTAAGCATATATGTACATATATTTATATTTGTGTATATACTTAAAATTCCTTAGTGTTGCCAACCAAAAAAAAACAAATATATAAAATATGTACATATTATGTACATATGTATGTAGCTACATATGCATATAGCATAATAATGAAACCCAATTGTTTCAATTTTTAAATTTAAAAACTTGGTGAATGGAAAATAATAAGAAATAAATAATTAACCAAAAAGCTAATAAATATTTAAACTCGAATATTTTTATTCTTAGCAAATTCTTATAAAAAAAATTTTGGCGATCAACAATGTATTTAAAATATTTTTTTATAAAAATAATTTTTTAGTGAAATCTCAAAATAAATACTAACTTATAACTTTAAGGTTTGTAAGATAAATTTTCAAATATATAAAAAAATCTTAAATGTTCATGTTTTTTTAAATATGTATTTTAATAAGCAATTTTTTTATGTCTTAAAACAAATCTTTGACAAAACAGTTCAACCTTCATGTCTGTATTAATTTGTACACCAATAAAAGTTTTTTGGCGGCATTTTCAAATAATTTTTTTTTATTACCCTTAAATTAATTATAAAGTAATTAAAAAGGTAAAAGTTTCAATATACCCCTAAAAGCTAAACATGCTTTTTTAATAACTTTAATATAATATGCCACACCTCATGTTCTTTATTTCAAATTTTTTTACTCTTAAACAGAACAGGTACTTTTTTAAAGAAAGAAGATGTCATAAATTTTAAAAAAATCGATTTTGTATGCTTATTTTTATTCAATTTTGTTTAAATTCAAATTTATTTTAATATGAGTTTATTGCAAATAAAAAGAATTTGCAAAATTTCTTTTCATTTTTATTTAAGGAGAATTTGGTTCTTTATTGTTAAGCAAATATTCTTAATAATTTTATATATTTGCATGCATAAGATATGGAAGAACCCTTTTAAATATAATACAAAGCAAATTTCTCTAGCAACACAATCATGCTTTTAACTTTTTGTTTTAAAAAATTTAATTGTCATTTAAAGTTGGCATTCTATTCTATTCATTTAAATGTAAATACTAACTCTTTAATTCAGCAAATAAAGGCAATATATTAAACAAAATATAAAAACTTCTTTTTTCGCTTCTTCTTTATAACAAGCAAATTTAATCAAGACAATAAACCTTTTTTATTGAATTTAATGAAAATGTATGCACGAAAAGATAAATTGTTGAACCAACTTTTACGACCATATGAAGAACTAAATATAAATTGATATTATATATGACTAATTTCTCAAACAAAATTTTAAACCAATTTAAATGTATAATTGTAACGAAAAATTATTTTTTTTAGTTTCCTAAATTTAAGTAATTTAATATCTATTCATTTAAAAAAAATCTAAACAGTATAAATTTTTAAAAATCACTTTTCTATGGCTGATAATGAAAATATTTATATTATTTTTAATATAAGCTGTTAAAGCAAATTTAACAATACAACAACAGTATTTACAATTTGATTTTTAATATGACAATAGAAATATTATTTTAAAACAAAATTTTATTAAAAAAAATTGTTTACCTTTACAATTTTTTAATTTCAAATTCAATAATTTTAAAAACATATTCCCCGGTATTTTATTATCGGTTACTGTATTATTATTATTCTTATATTATCGCTTAATTCAAAAGACTTTGAACACGAACTTGATCATTAAACACCTTAAAGCAGAAATATTTTTTCAGTCACCATAAGTCTAGCAGACATTATTTAAAACGTAATAATAACAATTTAAAAATTTTAAACATCCTACAACAAAAACCCAAACATATAAAAATAATAAAAAAAAAACAAAATTTGCAAAAAACATGTTCAGAGTCATAATCAAAAAAAACCAATTATTACTTTAACTAACAAACTCTCACATAGACAACAATTACCCTAACACTCTTCTCAAAAGTGTTTTAGCCAAAACTCTAAGAGAATAGAAGGAATAGCTTTAACAAATAAAATAAACAAAAAAAACTAAAGACAAGAATACGTAACTAAACTAAAGTTAAACAACAAGTACTGAGTGCAACATGTTAAAAAAGTACAACAAAAACCGGCAAACATTCATGTTTTTGCCAAGTAGTTGTTGTTATTTTCAGTTACCTCTACCTTGACTCTGAAAGTCGTTTATATGTTGTTTTTTGTAATCTTCTAAGTATAGCTCAGTACATTAGGAGCATGTGCACGTAAATTTAATATTATTTTAAAACACACATACACACATATGAAATCTTTAATACATGTAAATAAAACCACAAAGCTAACTAAGAAATAAACAAAAACAAAAAAGGCGAAAAAAAATGCATGAGAAACGTTATAAATAAATATTTGATCAGAGAGTTAAAGCAGAAGAGAGCAAGTGTTTGTATAACTAACCTTTATGTGTTCATCTGTTACACAAATACCTGTTATACCTACATATTCTCTTTGAAAGCAAAAATGTCTATTATTATGTGTACAATTACGCTATTATAGCTATAACGAGAGGGGTCTTAGAAGATTTTTGATTTTTGAAAAAATATATTTTTTGCCCATTTTTTTTGTAAAAAAAATTTGTTAAATACTAGCACTCAGTACCTGGAAAATAGGTGATTAGAAAAATATATAATGTGCTTGTGAACATTTAACTTGAATTTTTTTATATTAGAAGTGATAAGAAAGAGAGTTTTAGGAAGTGGTAAAGAAACAAATTTACCCTTTTCGCATTAATTGCAAGACGCCTCTCATGTACAAAATATTGTTTCGGGAGCAACTTTCTTGATTTCAGAGCACATTACATTACAGCATTGATATAACAGTTTCCACATTACGACGATAACCGAGAGAATTAATGCAGTTAAATACCCTAAATTCAATGTGAGTGCCTCATCCAAATAGGCTTTGAAACATCAGCTCATACATGGAAGCTGTAACCATTTTCGTTGACATATAGGTGGTATAAATATTAAAAACAAAAAACCACGCCACTTGGGTGTTGAAATAAGTACAAGAAAAACTTGTTCCGTCAATATATATCGCACCGGCATTTAATTGGCAAAACATTGAGGGTTCCTGTCTCTCCCACATAGGAACCATCCATTTACACACACAATGCAGCATGGTCAACTGTGTGCTTTATTTCGTCTGTAAAGAAAAGATGGGATTTGAAATTTAACATAAAAGATTATTCAAAAAACTGAAGCAATAGTTAGGAGAAAGATAATAAGATTTTGTATTTAACTAGAGTGGAAGCTATAGTTCATTGTGAAGGAGTTGTCATTCGTAAGGTTTCTTTTTAACACGTTGAATTTCCTTTATACTGGAGCCATACGTAATGCCTTATAAATGTTTCTCATAGCACAAAGTTGGTTTTTGAACCGAATTGTAATCGAGACACAGCACAGATTTTTTTACTAATGAATTTAAGTAGCTTTTAGTTTTACTTTTGACAAATTGGCAACTATATGTGACTTCTATATGAGGGAATGATTCAGGTGGATTCCAAGTTATTTCATACTATCCTGGCACTATCTAGTTATTTATTAGAATTGGGGAGCACGATTATCTGTGTAACATAAATTTAAATTCCTCATAACTTTGACCATTATTCTACTTGGATAAATTTGATGCTTTAATTGGCTCGAGGTCTTTTCAGGGTCCTGGTGACTACTGAAAAAAACAGTTGTAGCCATAAATTATGAGGAACGTATTTATTTTTTGGATATTTTCTATGTAGATCAAGCGCAAAATTGATCTTTAAATACTACTTTTAGATACGACATATCCTTTGAGCTTAGTACAACCTATGTGGTTCCTCTTATAAAACATAAATTGTCATTCAGTTATATTATTTCCCAAAAAAATTCTTAAAGATTATTTGGCAAGTTCAGCGTTAGTTTCGCTAAGAGCAATTTATGCCACACATTATCAAAGGCTTGAGAAATACCACTAAAAAGGGCTAAACAGTATTTTTTTTTTGAACTAACTTGATTTTAAGAATTTTTTAGAACCAATTTTGGCATAGTTGGTAACTTACTTACAGGCCTTTAAGTAATCATCTTCGTAGGATCTTGCTCTGCCAGAGAAATAATTTTTGCCAAGGCAACTTTCCATATTGGCAGAAATAATTCAAATGAAATTATTCAAGAGTATTTTAGTTTTCATTTTAAGAAACTTTAATAAGGAATTTAATGGAACTTTTAAATAAACTCTCCCCTAAACAAAGCAATAAAAAATTGTTTAATATTGTTTTTCAAATACTTGTTAATCCTAATAGAGCATTTTTACAAAATATTTAAGTCTTTTTTTAAGTTTTAAAAAGATTTATATTAAAAAGATTTAATATAAATAAAGGAGCGTTATGAAGTTTTAAAAACAAGCAACTATTAATTGAACTTTAAGTCTAATAATATTAATTTAAATTAATAATATTTAACAAAAAAATTATTACGAATTATTTCTGAACATAATGGGGCATAATCACAAACAATTTAAAAATCTCAAATAGGCTTTAAAATAATGTAAACATGGAAATTAAATGTTTATATATGTGTGTTAAATTATAAAATTGTTTATGAATATTCCCTAATATTTGCAATTGCAAACAATTACCTCTTTGTTTAAAAATATTTTTTTTAATTGCTTATAAAGTTTTATATTTAATATAGAATTCCAAACAAAAAATATTGGGTTAAGCCTTTTTAAACTTCTACTTAATAATATAATGTTATCTTTAAACGAAATATATGTCAGATTTCAATGTTTAAAAAGGAATAAAAATTAAAATAATTTTTTAATTTTAGTAGACATTCTTGATATTTTAGGCAAAGAACAAATCCGTTTGCCCTCGTATAACAAACAGTAGGTAAAACCGTTGCTTTGCAGATACGGCAAAAAAACAACGAACCCCACTAAACAAAATGTAAGTTAGTATGCGAACGTTTCAACAGAAAGCGAATTAAAAACGAACTGATATATTCACACAACAACTACAACTCGGCATGGAAATACACTAACACATATGCAAGCAAAAAAATTTACTCATCATTTTATATGATCAATACCCTACACATGGGGCTTGGAGTTTACGGCCAATATCATAAACAAATACATTGGAATTTTTATATATTTGTGTGTGTGTGGCTAAAGGAATAATAATGTGTTGAAAGTAGTTTACCAGTGTGTGTTAAAAAATGTTGTTGCTAACGTTTATTTTCGAGCGGCTCTTTAGTCATTCGTTATTAAACGTTACTCTGGAAAACAACGGTTTACGGTTATTGTTTTTTTCCTAGAAAAAAGACACTCTACTAAAGCGTTGCTACAACGTTTAGGTATGGTTAAATAGTCGTTTGTTAATAGTTTTGTTGTCGTTGTTAGTTTTTCTAAGATCGGTTTCTTAGCTTTTACTTAAATCTACCTAAAAGAAAATTACGGCACTCTAAAAGCGCCTGGGTATGATTAGACTAAAGACATTTTCAATTAGTTAGAAATGAACCACCGCAGTGGATACAAGAGTTTTTCTTTTGCAAACACTTAAAGAATTTTTTATACAAAAAAATTATTAAGAAAAAAAAATTTTTTTTAAAAAAAGTTTTTAAAAATTTTATATTAATAAAAATCTGTTAATTAAAAATAAAATTTTTAACTAAAAACCCCTTTAAAATAATTGTGCAAAATGTTTGCCAAAATATTAAAACAAAATCTAAACATATATGTTAAAAAAACAAAAATTTTTATAAAATTTTAAATATTTCAACATTTAACTAAGACAAGTGCATTTTATTAAAAATAAAAAAAAAACAAACATTAAATAAAAAAACAAAATAAAACAAAACAAACAGTATTTTAGCATTTTAACACACCAAGGATTAGTGTTCTGTGCTAAAATTTTTTTTGTGGAAGTGAAAGAAAATAAATTTATTTTTACAATGAATAAAATTAAAAAATATTTAATTCAAATATTTGCCTAAAAACATAATCAGAAAAAAACCTAAATTTAATACTTTTTTTTTGGAAATGTTTAAGTTAAACAAAGAATAAAAAATGCCTAAAATATTTCTTATAAAAAATCGTCTGCATCAGCAGCAACAACGTTTGTTAGAATCACAAAACCTTTTACAAAATAAACACGACGATGATCGTTTAGTACCACCACTAAGTCCCACACCCACAAATCAACAGCAGCAAATACAAAACAACTGTCCACCTGCGCCTTCTCCTTCTCCCCCCTATCACCCACCAAACTCTCCCGAACCCCAGGATTTAAAATCACCGTCTCCACTTAGTGCAAACAAAACCCCATTTTCTTTAAAAACATTACACATACAACGCTCACGTTCACAGTCACCCCACGACAAAGTTCTTAAAGGGCACAACAATGAAAATGAAAAGGTTTTGTCTGAAAGGAAAACGGAAGAGGAGAAAAGGGAGGAAAGTAAGGAAGAGGAGGCTGAAGATCAACAACAACCTTTAAGTTTGGTCTCCAGCCTTACGTATTTGGGACGAAAACGTTTTCATCAATATCATCAGCAATTGCAACAAAATCGTAATTTAAAGAGTTTGGAAAATGAAACAAAAGAAATGTTGGATAAAGAAAAGGAAGAGTCAGAAGAAGGTAAGTTTTAAAGAATTTGTTTTTATTTTTTTTTGCATTAAAAAAAGAAAATGGCATGAGTAGTAATGATAATTCTATAAAAAGGTAAATTTTTATGAGGAAAATTTATGAAAAATATGTTTTTTTAGGATTAAATAAAATTTTTTACGAAACAATTTTTCAAGTCATATTATATTAAAAAGTTTGTATTAATTTCCATTTAAACAAATTAAGGTTTTGGATTTTAATAAGTTTGGGAAAACATACAAATAAATTATTATTTTAAGTTATGCTTATTATTCAACTGTTCTGGCTTATTAATTACAATAAACTGACAATAAAGACTAGTAAAATAGTTTTTGGCATTTCGACTCACAAATTATTTTTTTTCTTTAAAAATTTATTGAAATAAATTAAAAATTTTACTAAGAGGTTTACTTGACAAATTTCTATGAAATAGTTGTCAAAAAAGCCCATAATTAAAATCAATGTTAATTTTTAAATCACGTTTACACAGGTTACACGAGCTAATATTCAAATATTTTTAGCCTTTTTTTAAAAGAAACTCTAAAAAATGCTTTAAAAAATATTCAATTTTTGTCAATTGCCGGACTTAAATAATTATTTGATAAAAACTTTTTTGCAAAATAACCTGTAATTTAAAGTACATAAATGAGTTCCGTTTTATTTTTCTTACAGTATTTATATACTTTTTTATTTATATTTATATTTTTTTCTGTATTTTAACTCGTCCTCAGGTTTATTTTTAAAAATCAACAAATAAAACAGGAACAGTAAATAATTATTATTTTTTAATTTTAAATTAAAAAAAAGCACGTATAAAAGCATGTAATCGACTGTTTGAAAATTAAATGATTTTTAGTTGTTTGATCTTGATTTTTTTTTTTTTTGGAAAAAATAACAGTTATTTTTGCTGCATTTTCTTGCAGAAATGATTGTTTTTTTAATTAATAGAAAAAAACAAAAAAAAAATTACGATTATTTTATCATAAAAATTTTTTTTGTAAATTTGAAGGTAATAATTACTTCTGCCAAAAAAAAAAATAAAAATCCAAAAATAATAAATATGCTAAAAAATACAAATTTAAAAATTATAATTACTTTTCGAAAAAATTTTATATATAATAAAAAAATATTTTTTTAGATGTAATAACTTTTTTGTTTTTTTTTTTTAATTTGAATTTAAAAATGTTTTTTACCTTATATTATTATCTTTTTTTTTTTTTTGCTTTAAAAAAATTGTTGTGACAATTGTTAGGCCTTAACCCAACCCAGTTAACAAGAATTTAACGCCTAATTAGTACAAATTTGTCAATTTGCACTAATGCAGTACTTTAGGTTTCAAATTTTCCTTTTTATATAACCAGTCGTATAAATAGTTTTAAAACCCAAAAAAAAACACAATAATTTAAGCTATGTTAGTCTCATGCTTTGTAAAAAAAATCGAATTGGCAATGTATTCGGCTACCACTTTTTAGAAAATGTATTTTTACTCGTTTTCAATTTTTTTAATAATTTAAAAATAAAAAAATTTATTTTTATTAAAAGAGCAACAAATACTTTTTATTTTAAACTAGAAAATTAAACCCTTTTAATCTTCCTTTAGAAAACTTGTTTTGACACTATTTTGGGATTTAACTTATTCTGTCTTTACTTCAGTTGAGGCAAGCAAAATAAGTTTGTTTTCTAAGTCTTTCGATCTACAAATCACTTTTTATTTAAATGTAGCTTTGTTTCTTAAGTCCATAGTTTTTCTAAGGTTTGACTTAAACAAAAAAGTAAAAAAGGTTTTTGCGGAATTAAAAATGATAGTTGAAGAAACAGCTTAGGAAACCTAATAAAAAAAATTTACAAAAGGATAATGTTTGTATTCTTTACATAAATAGAGGGCAAAAAATTTTAAGTAATTCAAAATGTTTGGCAACCAACTAAAATTTCGGGAATTTTTTTGTGTAACTAATTGCATTTAAAGGTATTTTGAAAATTTCCCATTTGTTTTTAAAATTTTCAAAACACAGTTCATAGTTTCTTAAAACCTAAACAAGTTAAAAATGGCATATGTAAGTAACTGAGATATTTTACTTAAGAATTATTGTTTCATTAAAAATATTATTGGTATTACTTTGTAGTATTTTTATTTTACTGCTATTGTATGAAAAAAACTATATATCAACAGCAATGAAAACTACTATACATTGAAATATATTTCTGTGATTTTGCCTAATCGATCCGACTTTAAAATTAAACTAATAGCAAATGAACAAAAACAGCAACCTAAACTGCAACAGCAAGAACAAATTACTTCCAATATTGTTTTGGGCTTACTTTTTTGTCAAAAATTTTTTGAGGAAACAGTATAGCAATAGAAATTTTTATTAAGTAAATATTAAAAATTATATTAATTTTTTATTATAAAATATCATTACTTTTGTTTAAAAAGTGTTAAGAAGTTTGTTTTTTAGCATTTTAAATCCTACTTAATATGTCTCCTTAAGGATTCTAAGGAAACAAAAAGAATAAATTAATCGTTAAATATTCCTTATTGTCAGCTTTTTATTAGAAACATAAATTTCAAAAAAAAAACGCTTTATTTCTTCGAACTAATATTTTTATTACCTTGTTGAGGTCAATTATTTCTTATTTTTTATTTTATTGCAATATCTTGATGCTAAGCAATGAGAAACTACTCCTCCTTTTGATATAGCGCTACAACTATAAGAATAAAGTCCTCTACATATCGGCAGGAGAATTATTAAACATTTCTCAGGCCATCAGGTTAGTTATATACCCATTCTAACCTTTTAACATTCAACCTTTTTCACTCCAATTTAATATGATCTTATAAGCCCAACGTAAGTTAACAGATTATAAAAAAAAAATCATGTCTAATATTTAAATCAAGCATTTATTTTTAAGACTCATATCCAGTTTATCTTATGTTTTAAAATTGCAAATATCCGCAGTACCTACCTTTTTTCACTTCCATAAAAAAAGTTATTTATTTGATGACAAACTTAGCACCATTCACTATCAATGTTAAGTGATAAACATTTTTTCAAAATCCCAAAGGACATGTAATACCACACACAGACCTTGCTAAATTACTTTCGTTCTTATTTGGTTCGCTTGAAGATAACCATAGCCAGCATGTGCACTTTAGAAAAAGTCCTTGTCATTACTCAACTGTAAAATATAAAAACTTTCTTATTTCTCGGGTGCCAGATAGAACGGTTGTAAGTCAACATTTACATATATCCTCATACAGCATACACACATCTATCCATTTAATTGCGTTAAAGGAACCTTATGGGCACTGGTGCTCTTAAGCTGTAATCCTCAGCGCAGAGATTATTAAAAATCTAATCGACCAGCCTTCTAAAACAGAAACCTCCATGTCAGTATCTCTTATTACTTTTGAAAGTTTTCGTGATTAAATGTAGAGCCATCAGACATTTGTTGTTATCCATTTTTTTAGGAGCATCTCTATTTCTTTAGGTCTTTTGAGAGAAGGCCATGTCTTTTCCTCTAACATTCAGGAAATGGTAGTTAAAAATATTTCAAAAAAGTAAACATATTAGGTTAGTTTAGGCAAAGGCTTAAGTCTCGCTAAACATACACGTAAGCCAGTGTACTCAAAGAAATAAAAATTTAAAAAAATTTAATAATAGGGACCTACTCTGTCAACATTTTTCATTTCGTACTTCTCATATGAGCAACATTTGGTATGACATCAAAAAAAACGCCTTTAGCTCTGGTCTATACAAAAGGGGGATAGCTTAAAAAGTAAGGACTTATTGTGTGCCCCAGTAGATCAGTGGTAAGTGAATGAGTCTACCAGTCTAGGGGTTGTGGATTCGATTCCCATCAGAAAACCCTAGTAAGTCTGCTTCATTCTTCTGTTCTTTCTTTCTTGTCTCTCTAAATTTCTTTTTTCCTTTCATCTCGACCTATTCTAGTTGCCTCTCCAGGTACCATAATGGGACCGAATTTAGCGGACCCAAGTGAGCTGTATCCTTTCTTTCCTTCAACGGCTGCCTATTCTACCTAACCTAACCTAAGGCTTCATTGTGTTGATGTCCTTCCTACATGCCCACCAATTGCTGTTCCTTACAACACCCACCAAACGGAGGTTTGCTTTTTTAGTTTTATCTTAATTAGAGTCGATTTAGAGTAACTTTTTTAGTCCTTTAATTATATAATCACACCATTAAGCACTGTTTGCAGTTTTTGTCTTATTTGTTGATTCGGCCTCCGTTGCAATTAAAAGCTTTGGGGTACTCAGGTTAACTGCCTGGTGTTTTCGAGCTTAGTTGCCAGATTGCTTGTGCGTTTTTTCATTTATTTTGAAATGTACAGGGGCCTATATAATGCATACTTGGCAATACTCCTTAGTTTTACTAATATATTTTTTTACATTGGAACACTGTCTTGAATTTCTGCTTCTGGACGTATCGACCTCTATCGACCTCTATCAACCCTTGGCTATTCCTACAGATTTAACTGTGTCTTCTCAAAAATCTGATGTAAGACAATGCGGTGATGAAGGAGACATATTTAGATCTAAGTCTTCAGGCTTTAAGTATAGATGTCCAGTAAAATAAACCAAAGAGTAAAAGCAAGTGATTAATTATTTTTTTTTATTCCTTAATAAATTAAACAACAAACTAATAAAAAAAACTTAATTAAAAATGTCTGCTTGAAAACTATATTTTACCAGTCGGCTTGCATTATATTCTGGACCACTTGTTTTAACAATTTTTTCTCTACTACAATATATTTTACTTTCT
This sequence comes from Melanophora roralis, assembly GCA_963583895.1. NCBI lineage: Eukaryota > Metazoa > Arthropoda > Insecta > Diptera > Rhinophoridae > Melanophora > Melanophora roralis. Next base: position 23,475,453 of record OY757190.1, on the reverse strand, counting down.
TTTCGTAAAATGACAGCACATTGCAAATAGTTTACAAATTTTCTAACTAACAAAATTATTAACCAGCAAATATTGAAGAAAGTTATGGCCACAACAAATTTTCCAAATTTCCCTGTATTTTTCTCATTTTGAATTATTTTTTATGTCCCTTTAAGTTTAATTATCAAATCTAGTGCCTCTTTGGTTTTATTTAATTTTACTTTTTTTATTTCATTTTTTTATATCTTAATTAATAAATCATATAACAAGTGAAGAATTTTATATTTTTCCTTTGTTTTTCTTTACTTTCTTTTCGAATTTCTTTAAAAACAAAATGAATTGTTATTTTTAAAAAATTGCTTTTGATTTATGATTTTTTTATGTGTTTTTTTTCACTCCCACCTTAAGAAAAAATTACATATTAGAATTTAATATCCCAAAGACTTGCTCCCCCAAAAAACTGACTCTAACCATAAACCATATTAATGTGGCAGTAAAACAAATTAATTATATAAAAAAAAACTTTTCCTAATGCCTACTGAATTAAGCTTATAAATATTAAAATATTTCTTTATTTTCAGTTTCGGCTCAAATTTTTTTTTTACGACAAATTTCTAGACACTAATGTCTGAGTTAAAACAAAACTGTAGTGACCTTTAAACATATATCAAATTAGAATTTAGTTACATAATTCTAGAGTTAAAAAATAAAGAAAGAGAATTTAATTTTTTTTGCTTTCACAGTAAAAGCTACATCTCAAGTAAAATATATAAATATATAAATAAAGGGGCCAGCAGGGTGTAAGAAGAAACAGCTATTAGTTACGCTAAGATATTTTTTAGTTTTAATTAAAGATTTATAACATTAAGCTTCTTAGAATACATGTCATGTTTATACAAATTCTGGAATATCATAAATACCTTAAAAACTTTTTTTTCGTTTTTGTTAAACATTTGTCGTTTTGCTGTTAATTTGTTCTGTCGGCAGAAAATGAGATGAATATGATTCATGTTTGGTTTTTAAAATTTTATACAAAATTAATTTACGTTTTCTGTTACAGCTGCCCACACAAAGTGTTTATAATTTTTCTTCTTTAGGTTTTAAAATATTAAAACGTATTTATGATTTTTAAGATATTTCATTAAATTTGTTTTATCTGTTTTTATTAAATGTTCAGTCATGTTCAATTAATTTAATTAATATATTTAAGAGGTTTTTTTAAATTAGTCAAGCACACCTTTTCTTGATAATATATGAAAGCAGCAACACTTCTGAACTTTAAATAAAACAGTATTTTAACAACTGAAAATCCAGAATTATTTAATATTCATTTACCAATGTTCAATAATTAAATCCAACTAATGCAAAGCTTTGTAGCGACATGTCGCGACATGTCACTAAGTCTATATATATTTACCAAATAAAACAAGTAAAGCAACTCATGGGAATTTTAAAAAATTTTAATGTTTTAAGCAAAAACTTAACAACTATAAAAAAGAAATTAAACCCAAAATAATATTAAGAAATATAAAGTTAATAACAATAAATTCAAATTTAATTAGGGTCTTTAAGAAAAAAACGTCGCTTCAAAACAAAGCAAAATGTAATAAATAATTTTTACGTTTTACTTCGAAGTTTATTTAAACATAAAAAAGATTTATTATTAACAAAAAGTAACTTAAAGTTGTTATAAATATAAAGTTCTATATTTAGAAACAAGACCCCACACTCAAATGAGCCGCCCTCTGTTTTGTTGTTAATGTTAAAGATACAAGTTCGCTACTTAAGTCTTTTGTAATTTTTAAAAATAATTTTAACAGTTCTGTAAGTAAGAAGAAGAAAATTTATAAAGCTTGAAAAATGAAAACAATTGCTCTTAATTTTTTTTTTTTTGTATTTAGTTTTCAATTTAAAAAAACTAATTTTGTTGTGTTGAAATATTTGCGTCTTAAGTTTTTTGGTAAAAAAATATTTCCAAAATTATTTATGTGAGAAATAATACTAATTGTTCTATAAAGTTGGCTATAAAGAGCATACAAAAAATATAATTTAGGCAAGTTCTCAAATATGTCAAAAACCCAAAGGGCTTTGGGAAACGACTTAACACTAATGTGCGTCCATAGACTGGTAAAGATATAATAATAAGGCAGCAGGTGTACTTGGCCAAAAGCAATTTTTCGACCATTTCAAAATGATTCAAAATCCAAAGGACTTATGCAGAAAAATGGCAATGTTAAGTATTTGTAGCCAGGTTTTCGTGGTACTAAGTGACGCAATTTGCAAAAAATAATCGAAGGTACTTTGAGATCTCAACAAATAACTTTTATTTGGCTCAGGAAGTGATTCTGAGCTCATCGGTGTTATTGGTATGACATCTTTCAATAATTTTTTTCAGTTTTAAAAATATCTGAACAAACGTATAAGAGTTGGTACAATGCGGTGAATGTGTATTCAAATGGCCGGCGTACTCGTCCTGTTACAGGTACAAAATATGAATTGAGCAAAAGTTATTGGTCGTGATCGGTTAAGAAGGCACACATCAAGTAACTGGTTAAAAGGTGTTAAAAAAGTTAAGGGAAAAATATTAATACTGGTCCCTACACATAAACAGGCATCTGTTTATATATATACACACACACGCATAAATGCAAACAAAGAAGACTGAACAGGATCTTAAACAATTAAGGCAAAATTTTCTTATATAAGATTGGCCTGTAACCCGTTCTAAAGTGTTAGTTTTGAAACAATTGTCCCCTCCAATGACAACGCAATGTAAAAGTGACAGGTACTCTTCATATAAAGTGCAAGAACTAGATCCAGTCCCTACCCTAAGGAACCGTTCACCTCAATAGTCTTACACCAGTCCACTTCCCTGAAGAAAAAGAAATATAAGGCCTCACCAAACCCATTTAACTAATTTCTAAGATGTGATTTTCATAACCGTTTTTTTTTTTAAATTTGATTAGATTAGAATTAAATGACAACAATCAATACAATAATTCTGCCACTTTTTATCTCATCAATTCAAAAGCAATTTATTTTGAATTATCTGCTTTCCTTCGGAATATTTGTCTTCCTTGTTTACACACAATTGAAATAAGAAATCAAATTTATGCTAAACAATTTAGAGATCCTTATAAAACCACATAAAAAAATTTAATGGAAAATAAATTTGAACAAATAATATTATACAATAATCAGCATAATATAAAATGGAAGAAAATCATAGAAAATCACTTTAAGCCAAATAAAGCTTTTTGCCTTTAATTCAACAAACATTAAAATACAAAACAAACAGCCATCAGTCGGGGCAAAACAAATCAAATGTAATCTTTATAAAGAATTAAATTTATTACAGATACAAGTGCATAAGTAGAAATAAAGAAAATTTTACTTTGAAGCTTAAAACACAATATATTCATTAAAACACTCTGGGTGTTGCATGCTAGCGATAGTATAAATTTGCAAAAACAAAAACTATACACAACCTAGACTGAATCAAAATTTTATTGCTGTTGTTTTTCTTTAATTTTTGTTCTGTTATTGCTGGCTTCTTTTGTTTCATGGTAAAGGTTTGGCTTAACCAAGAAACCAACAAACGCGTTTTTTTTTAATAATTTCCTTGACTTTGGTATGGCTTTGAAAAATGCATTGCGGCTGCTTGGCTGGTTGAGCTTGGGATACAACCAATGCCATATTACGTGCAAGTTTGTAATAATGATGATCATGATTTTAAATTTAAAAGCATAATTATCATTTAGTTCATAATAATTATAAATAAAAATTTTTTCCTAACTTTTGCAAAACTGGGAAAAAATCACTTAAATCTTTTATCATTTTTCTTTGTTTTCTATTTATAAATCTTAAAGTTCTTAACCATTTTTTTTTTTTTTTTTGCTTTAAGCTCATCTTCACTAGACCATGGAGCATTAAAAATATAAAATAATTTTTAAAACTTGTTTTGTTGCCTAGGTTGGGTTATTATCTCATAGAGTAAAAGCTTCAAATTGTTATTATAAGTTTTTAATATTTTACTTTTGCAAAAAAAAAATGTTTTTTTTTTAATTCTAAGATATTTTACTTTAACTTGAATAATAATGGGTGTATATGTGTTTGTTTTTAAAGTGGCAATGTTCAGTTAATATATTTTATATAACCTGAGTATGGCGAAAGCAACCAGCCATGAGCTAAGAATTATAAAAAAAATAAAAATACATAATATATTAGAGAATTTTCTTTATACTCATTGTTATCTTGTTAATAAAGCAAAAACTATTCTCAAGTTTAAATTGTTGGTCATAGGATTTATTGTTTCACATTTCTTTTTTTCAAAAATAAAACCGAATTAAGATGGAATAGATTAAAGTTTCAAATTCCCCAAAGGACTTAAGATAAACTTCCATTTAGCTTTTTAATTTATATTTTATTATTCACTAAGAAATTGTCTTAAAAATTTTATTTTATATACTCTTATACAGTTTTTATGATTTAAAATATTTTGAAAGAGAAGGGATAAGTTCATTTCTTAAAAAAAATTGTTCTTTTATCCTTTTGTTTAGCTAAAAAAATTTAAAATAAAAATTTGAAGTTTAAAAATATAAATAAAACCTTAAATAGCAAATAATATCTTTAAGACATAAAGATCAGCTTTTATAGAAATAATTTTACTTACCATTAACATTGCTATGGATTTATGTAAGTGCTAAGTACGTATTTATGTATATAAAATAATTCCTAACTAAAAATGTGTGTTAATTTATGTATTATTTATATATTTCTTATATAAAAATTTTTAATAAATATCTTTAAAAAATTTAAAAATACAAATTTTCGCTTTTTAATTTGGCTTAAGTTCATATTATATTAATTTTTTCTAAAAAAAAAAGAAACAATATGAACTTAAGCCAAATTAAAAAGCAAAAATTAAAAACAATTAGTTCAACAATAAGTAAAAATAGCAAATTTAAAAATATTTTAATCTTTCATATATGTATATCTTAAAATTAGCTCTAAATTTTTAATAAATATGATATTGATCAAGCACAGCGCTGGTTAGCATTTTAGGCTAATTTTTTGGTAAAATTATTTGTTTCCTTAAATTTTTTATAATTTTCTTCTTTACATAACAAACCAATTGTTAAATACACTTCTTAAGTGTTTTTAATTTTCTTGGATTTGCTTCTTTTTTATTCAGTACACAAACATTTTAAGCATTTGCTTAATGAAAAAGTATCAATTTATTTTTGTTTTAATTCTTATTCATTCTTTTTTAAACGTAAATTTATCGAGTTTTTAGGAAAACTATTTTCCCGTTTTGCGGCATTTTCAGTAGAAGTGCCAATAAACATACTTCCTGAATGTTTAAATTGTAAAGGAATTGCTTGATTCCTTATATAATCAAAAGACTTAAGCTGCAAACTTTAAAATAATTTCGTTCTCTCTTGCTCTTTTAACGCTTGTTTTCTAAGTCTTTTAAGTGTTGAATCTTTCATTTTAAAAGTAATATTTTAATCTAAAAAAATTAAAATTTTTATTTATGCCCGATGGAAAATATCTATTTATTTTTTGTTTTTCTTATTTTTTTGTATTGTTTTTTTTTCAACTTAAAATATTTAGGGGCATATTCATAAAAAATTTTTAAATTGAAAATAGATTTAGTATAAAAATTTCATTTGAAACGCCTAATTTTAATTTAAAAATTGTTTATAAATATGCCTTGTAATATTTAATTTTTATGGGTGTAACTCCACTTTTATTTCATCTTCAAAATTTTGACATAAAAAGCAACCACTTCTCACACAAATTCCTTAAATATCAGAACCCCTTTTGAGGCTTTAACTTTTGTTGCATCATTCTCTAGTTTGCCTCCAAATTTTCGACATTAAAACTGACCAATATGCAAACAAACTTTAACGAAAACTGATGCAATAAATATACCTGCATAGAGACGTATCATTGCGTAGTTTTTGCCTCCAGAATTTTTATGTAAGAGGCCTTTTTGTATGCGAACAAATCTTTAAAAAAAATATACCGCAATAAAATCCACCCACCTTTTTTCTGAAAATTTTGATCTTAGAAGCCATCAAACTCATTAAAATCAGTGCAGTAAAATTGTCTGTATTAAAAGTTTAAATAATTTTGTGGGCGTGGCACCGCCAATTTTTTGCCTCCAAAATTTTTACATCAAATTCGACTAACATTGAACTTATCTTCTCTTTATTAGTAGTTTACATATTTTTTCCTCTAAAAACTCGACTTCAAAATCGGCCAACATTAAACCCAAAATTTGACAAAATCGATGTGGTAAAAGTGCTTTCCAAGAGACTTTAGTTTTTGTAAGAGTTTACCCTCAGAACTTCTGCTTGCAGTAAAATTACCATTATTAGGATGTTTTAGCATGAAACCACCTTCTTTGCTCACAAATTTTTGTCTTTGTAAGATTCCAATATGTAGACAAAGTTTTAAATAAAGAAAAATGTCCGGTATCAGCACAATATTTTGAATAAACATAGAAAAAATTTAAAATACAAATTTCCTTAACTCTTTTTGAAAGAAAATTCCTACGGGAATTCGTTCGTATTCATTTACGTACTCTCTTCTTACGGATTTAGTTTTTTTCTTTTTTGTTTTGTTTAACATCTTTTTACAAATCATTGGTTTGCTCTTTTGAATTCAATTAAAGCTATTGTTCCTGCATGATTAATTACTTAAAACCGTAAAACGCGTTTTGGTTATAAGAAAATATATAGTCGAGACTTGGCTAAAAAAAACTGTTTTTAAAAAAAAATTTTCAAACCTTTTTTTAAGGTGTAACAAATTCTTGATTTATTTAACAGAAAAAAAAAAATTATATTTTGTTCGGCTTTGTTTATTAGTACGAGTAGGAACAAAAAAACATTTTTTTTGTGAGAAATCCATTAAATTCGAGTAGGGGTTACAGGTACATTTATGTACAAGCACACACACACACATGTAAACACCTTTCTTTGGTGAAGTGTATACAAGAGCAAGACGTTTTTTAAAACTGGTTTTAAAAAACAATCTCAGTACGATGATTCAGTTTAAAATTAAATCTGTTAAATAATGAACGCATCATCCAACCAGACAAACATCCATCCATCCCAAACACACAAGATATTCTCGGGATCTTATTTTATTATAAAATATTTTTCTGGAGATATTTATTAAAACAAAATATTTTTTAAACAATAAAGAATTAATGTGTTTGAGGGTGTGTTCAATAAGCGTTTCTATAAAAAAAACCAACAATATCTATATTTTATGCACCAATACTTTGTAAGGAAAAAGAAGAAGAACAAATCAAGTAATACTGCTCCTTAATTTTTTGATTGTCAAATTTTTAAATGCACACATACACATACAAAAATCGTAAAACGAAAACAAAAGGAACTGTAGATTTTTGTGAAGGTTGTTTGAAAAAAAAAATACTTTTTACCTGTCTTCTTTAAATGACAAGAGCAAAAAACTGATAAAAATTAAAGCAGGTAGCCAAATATGGAATTGTACTCAGGCAAAATGAAAAAGGTTTTTTAAGAAAATATTTAAGAAACCACATTTAAATGTTTACGCAAATATATTGGTTTCACTTAAGTAACTAAATTAAAAGTGAATTTTCCTTTGATTTATGAATGTAGATTAAAAAATCATTAAATAATGAATGAATTAAAAACCAATTGGACATTTACTGAAAATATATATGTAAATGGATTTTTAATTATTATTTATGATTTCAAGCGAATTATTGTCTTTCTTTCATTAAAGACATCTGTTTTTGGACGAGATAGAAATTGTAACGTATACAGATAGAGAAATTTATTGGCTATTAACTTTTGCCTAAAAGTATTTAAAATAATAAGTAAGAACATTTTTTGCTAAGGTAACCTTTAGCTCAACTAACTGTTCTTCTTTCCCTTTTTTTCTTTTTTGATTAAGAACTAAAAGAAAGAGAAAAGGGCTGTTGCAGAATATAAGCGGAAATTATAATTTTCTTCCTACGCCTTACAGCTGTCTGTAAAAGCTGCCAAATGTAACTAAATAATAAATAGAGCAAAGAAAGTTTACCTAAGCGTTTGACAACTATCAATAAATGCAATAAATTTAAGCCTAAACAGCTGTTAAGCTAAATTATTAGCTTTCAAATCTTAAGGGAAACAAAATTATTTCTTCGTTTATAATTGGAACATTTAAGATAATTTTTCTTTTAGAATCTTAAACGACACTTTAAATTCTGGTTCCCATTAATAATCTTTCATTTTTATTATTTTTCTTAAAAAGGTGCTAAAAAATTGCTGTTTGAAAATGATTTCCCCTAAAAAGGTTAAACCTTTTTATTAATAATTGAAAGATCAATTTTATATTTGAATTTGGCAAAAATTTTTATTCATTCTTTTTATTTATTGATTTTATCTTAATCTCTAAACTTAAGGTGTTTGTTTGAATTTTTGTTGGACGATATTTAAAAGTCAACCATAAACTGTCATAAGTATAATAAAGACAGGAAGTTATAGTTATATTTATTGTAATAACAACTAATAAATGGACACACTATCAAACAAACTCTAACAATAACAGATATTAGCAAAAAAAAGCTTTGGCAAGAGAAAAAGCAGATGTACAAACCAAATGTTAGACACCATAGCACAACAGATATATGAATTTAACAAATAAAAACAAAAAATACCGGTAAATGGTTTTAACTTAATTTCGAACTTAAAAGAAAGAGGCGAATCTTGAATGGCCTTTAGCAATACCAAAAAAATTCTAAAATATTGTGAACAACTACTTATAAGCACACATACAAGAATTCTATCTAGTTCGCTACTCCGACGATGATACTCCTGAAGAAAAAAGACCTAAAGTTTTGTAAGAGGGTAGAGAATTCCCTAAGTGAGACTTTTGCTCCAGAAAAATGATTAGAAATTGACTTTTAAGCATCAGTTAAGGCTCAGTGAAGTACGTCGGGCCTAATTGCAAACATGACACACATGCTAAGCAAAAACGTAATTAGACCAGTTCTTACCTTTTCTTAGGTTTATTGGTGGACATCAATAGACAGGACATTGGCATCCTTCAGTATATTGTAAATGTTACCAAGAGATATGGGAGGTAACTACTACCACTCCAACAAAGGCACTAAATACGATTTTAAAGATTATGGAGAAGCGCTTACAGGCAACGGGGGATATGCTTATTGGGTTCATAAGTCTAACCATCAACACACTTAAGAAATACTGGATATTTATATTGAAACAGCAGAATTATCTAAAAATATTGCTCCAGTGAATTTCAAGGCTAACTTCATTGCTCTGGTGCCAAATCAGCAGTCTAGGTTGGATGGAACTCTGGGGCAGCTTCCCACAAAAGTGTCTTGTTATAAGTACGGCCTTAAGGCGAAGAGGAGGATGGAACTGTGCAGCCTTTTTTAAAACTTAAAGACCGAAATCTACTCTCGCCTCAAAGGCCAAAAAAGTGTCCAACAAGCGAAGGCGACAGTACTCATGAAATGTTTACATGGGTCAGGACCAACACATAGTCCGTTGAGATGAGTATGGATAGCCAGGGTCCATAAGAGCAGTCTTGGCAGGAAGCATCAAAACTAGAACAGTGGTGCATGCAAGAGGATGACGGATAGTAACTCAGAATATGAACAAATCTGATGAGCCCCAAAGCCTTCTTTCTTAAAAAAAGATCAGTAAAAGGAGTTTGCAAAGACTTTGCTAATAGAACGCTGTAAAATAATGAAACAGTTGACAGAATAATTAAAATTCTTTGGTGCAATCCAAATGAGGATAACAGTAGTGGATCTCGAAACTTGGTAAACGTGAATTAGGTCAGATATTGGGTGTGCTAAAATTTAGAGGCACCTCCGTTTGAAGGAGGACAAATAGTGATTGCAAGACATGCAGGTCTGGCCCTCTCGAGAACTTTGGAATGGGAAATATTTAGAGAATTCATCGGCATCACCGATTTTCTTTGTATATTTTCCTTTAGATTTTTTTCATTGCTAAAATCTATAATTCAATAGCTGGCTTGGGAGTATGCTCTAGGACACTTAAGGCATTTTGTTAATTTTATTCTGCTTTCAAACTATCCTAACCTAAGTCGAAGCACAAGTTAAAAACTTGTGTATGATATGGTGATTTAGGGTGTGGGATCTCTATTGGACCCCTGAAAAATTACTTATTGATAAAAAACATTTATATAAGGGCTATGTAAAGGAATAGAACGACCGAAATGCCTATTTTTAGGGCCGGGTTAATTGTAAAAAATTGTGCGATAGCTTATGATATCAGGACTTTTACATGTGCCTAATTTTGCGACAGCAGAGTAATATTTGTGGCAGATGTGTCCCAAAATATAACTTCTGAGAGAAAATTTTTATAGGACTTACTGAAAAGAATACACCGTTCCGAAAGAGTTTAAATATCCTTCACGAAAATGGGTATCTGCCACAAAGGTTTTCAAATAATCTCTTAAAATGCGACTGGTACTGCCATTACAAAAATACAGACGAAAATGCCTTCATCGATGACGAAAATTGTTCCGGACGATCAGTAAAATATAAGATTGTTCCCGCCCTATATTTAACATATCTTGCGTGGGCATAAAAACCAATTATTTTTGATTTTTCCCCTCGAGACTGTAAAACATTGCTTTTTATGAAAAGCCAATTAAGCATTTCAATTTTTGAAAATTAAAATTATTAAATGAATTATTAACATAAATTGTTTATAACAGAAATATGCCCAAATTAACTCTCTCATACATTTATATTTATGTTTCAAGCCAACCAACAACAATAATAAAAAGAAACGTAAATGAAAAACGTCACTTGTTTATAACTGCATTTAATCATTTAATGCAGTCTTTGTTTTTTTTCTCTTTTTCTCCTTCTTCTCACCATCTATAAACATGTATTTGTTGTAAAATAATATTTAAACATTGCACCGCAACCAACAACAAAAATGTATACAAAATTAAATACTTTTCCAGGTCAGGGTTAACTTGTAAAATATATTGAAACATATTTTTTTTTAAATAAATGTGCATTGGATTATAGGTAAGAAAATGAAAAAACAACAACAACTATAAAAGACACTTAAAAGACGGCTGCTGCATCAAAAGAAATAAACGTTAAGATGATTAAATAACGTTGCATATCGTTAATGGCGCTTTTTTAACACCAAAAAAGGTTGACTATGTGTAAAGGGTCAAGTCGTAGGTAAAGATGTGTTATAGGGAATTTCTTAATATATATTTAAATTTATTTTTAAAGGTCACTTACTACCTATTTTAAAACATACCTGATTTAAGCGTTTTTTTTTTCTCTTTTAAAAGAAAGAAAACCTGGTGTAGCGCCTTAATTAATTTGCAGCGACTGTGTATTTTTCTTTAGCATCCAGCCCCTTAATAAGTTTATTGTAAATATCTGCCCGCTTATTAAATTGCTGCTTTTAACGTGTTTTTAGGGATCTACAAAAAAAAACTTTTCAGACAAGTGGTTATGTATTAAAGCATTTTAGCTAAAAAGTTGCGTGTCTGGTAGATAAAATCCCGTTTCCATTGTATACCTGCTAGTAAGGAAGTTTTGTTGTAATAAAATGATTACAACAATATAATAACAATAATAATGACGATGATGGCAATGTCTCACCTGAGTAACCCACATGTGTCACTGTTAAATAGATCTTATTTCAATAAAAACATATATGTACATACAGACATTCATTGTATGTACATTCATATGTGTATTAAATACATAGATGTTTTGTACATATATGTAGATACAAATATAATCATTAATGGTCTTCTCTTTTAAACTTTTTTGTTAATTTTTATTTATTATTTTTTTTTTTTTAATATGTCTGTTGTCGTTTTTTTTATTTTTTGTTTTGTTTATTTTTCACAATATATTTAAGGATTATGAAAAGTCAATAAATAAAAATATTTTAGCCAATATTTGATGTATTAGCAAAGTGTTTTCTGTTTTTTTTTTAACAAAAACTGTTGCAGCAGTATTTTTTTATTAAACTTTAAATGCAATTTTGACAAGTCTTTTTTGTTTGCTCATTAATATTTACTACAAAATTTGCATAACAAGCCGTTCGATTTATAATTAAATTTTTTTCTTTGTTGTTTATTACAAAAACTTAATGTAACAAATTATATATATTAACTTTGAATTCAATCGTCCTCATTTTGGACAAAGTTTCTGATTATTTAAATAAATTTTATTAATAACTTGTATGTATAATGCCTGTTGCCAAACATATATAAAAAATACTTTTTTAAATAATAAGTTGAAATTAATAGGCAAAACGATTTCTTTCAAAAAAAGGGTTCTGAGAAATTCGGACCATAAAGGGATGAAATGGGTGAAAAAGATGAAAAATGTAATTTACTATCTTCTCAAGTTTAAAAGATAGATCAAAGTTCTACTAAAAAGCAACAAGATCCATGTGTAGTACTTTATACGACTTTCTGTAACATCTTTACCATTAAAGATAATAAAAATTGTTTGCAAAAAATCTTGAATAATTATTCTGTTAAAATATATTTTTTTTAATTTTTGGCCCTAGAGAGCAAAAAGTACTTTTTTACATTGTTGGTACTTTTTTAACTTGTTTAAAGATTTTTTATAAATTAAGAACAATTGACTAAATTGGATATCAAAAGTCAATCAAGTGGTCGACAAGTACTTTTTGCAATATATTCTTACCATTTTGTTTTGTTCTGATTTAGATTATATGAGTCAAGAAATATGAATTTTAGGACTATTGACCAATACTGAGATAAAAACTGGACTAAATAGATAAGTATAAAGGGGGACAATTTGTTTTTGATCAAAAGCAGAACGCATTTTATCTAAATCCCACTTTAATTATAGCCAACGAATTAAAATCGATTTCTGATTTGATTTAAGCATGTTTGTCCGTCGGGGTCTATATATTCTTGTAATTAAAAAATAGGTGGCGGGTCAATATTTGATTCCGATAATAAAATAAAAAAAATATATAATACTTTTGGGACAGTTGCGAATCGATAAAAATAATTCTAATGCACTTTCTGTTGCTATAAAAATGCTTTATTTTCTAGTTTTGCTCTAATATAACAAATTTTTCAAAGAAAATTATTTAAAATATCAAATCATCTTGTAAAATTAGTACAATCAGTACTTTTTCCCAAAAATCAGTACATTACAGTACACGAGTTTTTAATCAGATATAAGAACATGTTCTGATGAAATCAATACGAATGGTCACCCTACATATATAGCACTTTTTCAAGATCATGAGTTTAAATATTTGAGATCAACACTATTTACGCATTTAGTTCCTTTTGCCTTTAAAAATATGAAATTAATAACTTTTTACCCATATTAAGGTCAAAAATTCACTAAAAGAACAACAAGAATGTGTTTATATTTTTAGTTATTTTTTTACCTTTTTAAGTTTTTAATTCCAGATATATGAAATTAATGGCAACTGACTAACATAGAAGTCAAAAGTCCCCTAAGTAGATAAAAGCTACTGTTCTTAAATGTTTATTTTTCTAATTTTTTGAGACTATTAGGATATATAAAATTAAAAAATATATATTCCCAGATAAAGATCAAATGTCAACTACATAAGTGTACAAAAAAGAAGTTGTTACATATTTGATACTTCTTTGAGTTTTTTTTTTAAACTATGAGTCTTAATATATAAAGTGTAGAACAATTGCCCCAAATTAAGCTCTAAGTTCAACTAAGTGTCCTTCTTGTATTTTTGGGGCTTTTTTTAGGTGTCTTTGAAATTTAAGACAATTTACTCATATTGAGGGCCAAAAAAACTTTGATTTAGTTATTGATGCTAAATTTTTTGAAAAACAAAAATTAGACTAAGGGCAGTTTGTGTATGTTGAGATCCAAATTTAACCAAGTTAACAATAAACATTAAGTATGAATTTTCATACTTGTGATCATCTTATCTTTTATTTATTTAATATTTCTGACTTTGGCAACTCTGTTCAAGGGTAAAGGCCTAATACCTGGCATAAGCAAGGGAATTAATTAATATTTTACGCCACATATATACAAGTTTCCCATACTTAGTAAAAATAAAATAATAACAAAAATAATAAATTTTAAGAATAAAAACACTTGCATGCACTTACACATACATACATATATATGCATACATATATACAGACGTATATTTAACATATAGAAAAACTATTGATTACATACCATACAAAAAACTTACACAAAAGGCAAACAACAAATAAGTATTACTTTAAACAATTGAGCACTTTGTCATAAGAATTAATGAAAACAAAATTGTCCACCTACATAAGAACAAAAATAATAATTATATTCTCAGGTATTCTAAAACAAACAGCTAAAAGCTCCCGGTGGCGCATGCCATAACAAATTATCGTGACACACGAACCATTTTAAATTATTGATGACAGATTCTTTTTTTGATATAAAATAATAATTTTAAAATAAGCCTCCAGATTCTTTATAAATAAATAACATTTATTTGATTTTCTCTGTCTCTTACACAGAAAAAATTAAAATTTTATTTAAAAATGCACCTACATTGATTTTTATAAATACAAACATGAAATGTGTAATTTATGAAAAAAATACAATTAAATTAAAGCTGTTGTATGATTAGTAAGGTAATCTGTTAGTTTAAAAAATATTTTTTAATAAAATTTAGTGCTATGTTAATGTTTTTTTTTTTAATTAAAATAATTTTTATATAATCAAATTTTTTGCTGAAACCTAAGCGTGTTGTTAGGTTAACAGAAGAATATGTTAATACTTTGTTTATTTCAAATTAAAACATTCATGTGAAAATATTTTATTAAAAATTAATTTCGTTGAGTCCTTTAAAACTATAAAAAACTAACTATTTAAATTTTTTTTTAATTGTAAGACTTTTAATCAAAATTAAACAAAATAATTAATTTAAAGCATTAAATTAAAAAACTATAAAATTTTTGGAAAGACACACAATTTCTTTGGTCTTATAAACTTAATTTTTATTTAAAAAAAACCTTAGATTTTAACAAATAGTTCTTGTTATATATTTTGCCAAAAAATCGGCAAAGATTTAATTAACCCATTTAATTAGGTTTTTTATTGCATTTACGTTATTTTTACATATGTATATTATAATATATTATAATTCCTAAATATGTGCTTAAGCTAAAAATAAATTTAAATAATTTGTTACTTTAAAATTGGTGATTTTTTTTCTGTGTAGGCATTCCTTTTTGTTCAGAAATAGAAACGTATAGCAAAAAACCTTCAGTGTTTAGCTTATTCTTGACAATGACGCCAATACTATTTAAACAACAATGAAATCTTTGTACATGACTGATTGTAATGATGACATTATAATAAATTTTACGAATAAAACAATTTCGTATAATTAACGACGCGAAGATGCTATGACGATTCATTGATAAGAATGTCATAATAATGATTTCCCTCAAATTTACTACCGGGCTGTTATTGTTTGTTTACTTATTATGTATTTGTGTATGTATTTTGTTGTTGTAAATAAAATTGCAGTTAACTAACACCACTGTGTAGGTTGTGTCAAGTGTACAGGGGTTTGTTAAACACTGCATCTATCGTTCGGATTAAAACTCTTAGCAAAATAACGTTTATTATTGTAAAATTAACTTTTAAGCAAAGTACTAACAAAAACAAAAAAAAACTAATACATTGTACTGTTTTTAAAGTAAATAATAAGCCAAGACCAAGGTTAATCTTAGTATGTATTTTATTTGCAAATATTGTTTTTTAATTATAAAAGTATTTTTATATTAAATTTCAGACTATACATATGCACATCTGTATATGGGGGATTTCATGTCAAGTGACCCAACTTTTTTTTCGATTGGAAAGAAATTTGGACCAAAGTAAGTTCTTGCAGAGAGTAGCATAGACACAATTTTTTAACACGATCGGTCAAGAACTCTCTGAGCTAGAGGGGTTCAAAATTTGACGTTTTCGGCAAATAGGTGTTTTTTCTCATACATGTAGTTTTTTACTTTTTGCTTTTAACAAATTCGTCCCAAATACTTTCGATAGCTTTTTCTTCAATCTTCCAGAAAAAAATATTTTTAAAATTAAAAAAAATTTTTTTTTTATTTTTTTTTCAAAATAATTGGAAAAAAATTTTTTTTTCCAAATATGCCCATTTTTTTTTTTTTTTTTTTTGCTCAAAAGAAAGCTTAGGTCTTTTGCTTGAAGAACTTGGAGGTCGCTTAGTGGGATGCGAGTGGGATATCTATAAAAATAAATGTTTTGTAACTCAAGGCAGAGGTTTTCCAATTTTCGCATATATTCTGTTTGATTTTTTTGCTATTTATGTAAAATTTTCTCTTAAGCTAAAAAAAAAATTATTTTATGCTTAGAAACAAAATAATTTAACCTTTCCGATGGTATGCAAGTACCAAATAAAGTCTCATACACTCGACACTGCATTACCAACAAAATTGTAGGCCTCTGGAATAAAATCACTTTTATATGGCAATGTCTGAACACATTTTGTTAATATTTTCAATGCATACCGTCGGAAAGGTTAAATTATTTTGTTTCTTAGCATAAAATAATTTTTTTTAGCTTAAGAGAAAATTTTACATAAATAGCAAAAAAATCAAACAGAATATATGCGAAAATTGGAAAACCTCTGCCTTGAGTTACAAAACATTTATTTTTATAGATATCCCACTCGCATCCCACTAAGCGACCTCCAAGTTCTTCAAGCAAAAGACCTAAGCTTTCTTTTGAGCAAAAAAAAAAAAAAAAAATGGGCATATTTGGAAAAAAAAAATTTTTTTCTAATTATTTTAAAAAAAAAAATAAAAAAAAAATTTTTTTTAATTTTAAAAATATTTTTTTCTGGAAGATTGAAGAAAAAGCTATCGAAAGTATTTGGGACGAATTTGTTAAAAGCAAAAAGTAAAAAACTACATGTATGAGAAAAAACACCTATTTGCCGAAAACGTCAAATTTTGAACCCCTCTAGCTCAGAGAGTTCTTGACCGATCGTGTTAAAAAATTGTGTCTATGCTACTCTCTACAAGAACTTACTTTGGTCCAAATTTCTTTCCAATCGAAAGACATAGGTTTTAAAAGTTGGGTCACTTGACATGAAATCCCCCATATATGTATACAAACATATGCCTTAGTACGGTTAAATTGTGTTTTGAATTGAAGAAAAACATGTTTTTTATTTTAAAAATAAAATTTGTTTATATTTGATATTTGTTTTAAACTTGTTTTTGAACGTTCAACAACATCATCAGAACTGTCATTAGAACAAATATTTGCGCTTTTTAGCATAAAAAACAGTTATTGATAAGCAGTATTTTTTCTTAATTTAATTCGTTAACTAATTTTCAAAATAAAAAATAAATAAATAAAAACCTGTTTTTTTTGGCAAATTTAAAAAAAAAATATTTATTGGCTTAAACTGGTTGAATATAGGCTTTCATATATTTAAACAGATTTGCTTAAATAAATTAATTTTTTTAACAAAATGTTAGACAAAAGTTAATGACATTTAACTAACTTAAATACAAGTTTAATCATTGCCTATAAAAGTTTATAATTGAAAAGTTGTTCTAAATTAAATTAATTTAAATTTTACGGGTCAATAATTGCATGAGATAATTTCTAATAAAACAGATTTAAAAGTCCAAGGTAGTTGGTTTATTAAGTAGAGGGTAAACGACTTTCATTTAGTTTTAAATATAGTTATTATAAGTTTCTAAATTAGAAGCGATTAAAAAGTTAAAGAACTTTTTTTAAAAGTTCCTGCTAAAATTATAACATAAAGTAACGGAAGTTTATTTCGAAAACTTTATAAAACTTTCAAGTATGTATGAATGTATATAAAAAGGAAAATGTAAGTATGGTAGGTGTGCCTAATAATTACTTATATTAAAACTATTTACAAGTTGACTTTAGATTATTAGAATCTTGCATTTGATGTTTAATCAATTACTTCCGTAACAGACTGAAAGGCTTTATAATATATTCTAAACAACTTAAGAACTTATTGTTGTAACTAACAGAGAAAATGCATGAACTTTTAAGTGGATGCGTGAACCTTTTAAAGTTAAATGTTAATCATCCGCTCTGAGGTCACACAATTTTTATTGTAAACATTCTCCAGTTTCACATACAGCAATTTAACTAAGCAAAAAAAGAAGTTTGCAATTTAAATGCAATTCAATAAACAAAAACCTAATTTATTGCAAAATTATTAGTTTCAAAACCATTTTCAAAATCAGCAAAACAATAATCTTTATATAAATTATTTGCTTTTGTTGTTTTTTTATCACATTTTTGCTTATGTTTCTTCATGTTGCACAGTGGTCTGAATGACAAATTTAGCGCGAAAAAAGTGACAACTCTTTTTTAAAAGCAACCATAAGTATATAAATTTGTACGAACAAATGACTTGATGAAGCACGACCTCATGCCAAAAATGGGCGTACTCTATAGAGTGGGCGTGGCATGTATTTTTAATGTATAAAACCTTTAAAATCCTTTTCTACACACTGGTGTTCCTATTTGTTCATTTCTGTGTTTTGTAGAATTAAAATGTTTAAAAATTAACTGGAAACACAAAAGAGGAAGTTTTTTGTGTTTTTAGAGAATTTTTATTTAATTTTATTTAATTTTCATAATATATCATTAGGGTATTCACAAGGTAGTCATAAAATTATATGTCTTAAAAAAATAAAACGAAAAAATACTACTGTTGTAGGCGTCCGCTCATAATTAAGTGTGCTATTTTAAATTTGAATCAGCTGCTGGAGAAAACAGAAAAATAAGAAATTTTAAAAACATTTTTAAATTAATGACTGCGACTTGTTAATTATATCAACGGCTTCACTAAAGAGTTTCTACCGCCCGGCTCAGGCTTCTACTGCTTATGGCAAAACAATAAGCACAGTTCAAAAAGTCTTATTATTATAGAATTTTTTCTTTTAAGCGCAACAACAATTTTTTTAAACTATTGTAAAATATTAAATCTTTAAGACAATATGACTTGATGGTATGCTATGTTTGAATACCTCAAATATAATACATAAAGGTTAAACATGTTTTATCCATTTAAGCCTGTATCAGTACGTAAAATCAATTACAAGAATTAAAAAAATTTTTACCTAAACTATATTAATAAAACCAACAAATAATACAGAAAATGTTTTCACTGCATTTTATAAGCTCTCCAAACCACACAAAATTGTTGACCTGTTTTTACTTAAACGAAATTAAGAAATTACTCCTGTTTGAAACAATAAAGCTTTGAAAATATTGGCATTTTGTAAATGTTAACCGTTCTGCACGGTGGAGACTTGTCATTAAAAAACTAACCAAATTTTTAACTTTTCTACCATCCGACACCATAATTTTTTTTCGCGCTAAATTTGGTATTGGGACCGTAGTGAGTTGCCTGTAGAAAAAGGCAGAAAGAGTTGGAGAAAGGTAAAGTTAAAGGGTAGAAGAAGGTAAGAAAGAAAAATATATAAAATAAAACAAATTAACCAGAGTCTCTGGGGGAAATCATCTCGTAGGCCTCAGACTGTCTAATGGGATACCATATTTTATTCTTTAAAGCATTCTAAAAGAGGAAACTTTAGAAAATTTGAAAACTGTTTTATAAAATATGAAGAAAAGAAAGATCATATTATTTAACATGTTTGGGCAATTTGTTCTATGTGTAAAAAATTCATTTTGCCAAAATACAACAGACGGCAAAGCAAAAAAATATGGCAACTTTGCTTCTAGTAAATACATATTTGCATATCTGAACGATATTATGACAGCATCAATTTGCGGTTTTCAAGACATTATCGTAACCAAAAGTTTTTACTTTAAAAACTTCACGCTGAAGCTTCCCTGCGGGAAATGGGTGTCAATTGGTCGGCGTACCCGTCCTGTTACAGGTACAAAACATGAATTTGACAAAAGTTGTTGGTCGTGATTGGTTAAAAAGGCATACATCAAGTAACTGGTTGAAAAGTGTTAAAGAGGTTAGGGGAAAAAATAGAAATATAGGTCCCCACACATAAACGTACATCTGTTTATATATACACACACACGCACGCACATATACTAACAAGGTAGATTGAACAGATCTTAAACAATTAATGCAAAATTAGCTTTTATAAGATTGGCCTGTAACCCGTTCTGAGGTGTTAGTTTCGAACCAATTGCCCCGTTCAATGACAACGCAATGTAAAAGTGACAGGATCTCTTCATATAAAGTGCAGGAACTAGAATCAGTCCCTACCCTAAGGGACGGTTCACGTCAATAGTCTTGGACCAGTGCAGTTCCCCGAAGGGTTATATTTGTGTTTTATTTGTAATATAAAAATATGCAAAAATGTACTAAAGTAATAGTGAAGTACTCTTTATATATCTTAATTTCGTAATAAGCATCAAAATTTAAAAAAAGGCAAATTATTTTGAAAACTAAGAAAAAAGTATTTAATGTTCACTAAGTTCAATTTTGGCCTCAATCTGGGTCATTGAGCCTCAATTTCGTACCCCAAAAATAATAGTCTCAAAAAATTCAGTTAAAGTACCAGAAGTGTGAAAAGTACCTTCTTACTTACTACAAGTACCTTTTGTCGTTTTTTTGATTTTCAATCCCCATATCTTACTTTAATGTTTCTGGACAGGAAGTTTAGAAAATATCCAAAAACTTACGAAAATGTAAAAAAGAGCTTTCTCAAATTAGGGACCTTCAAAGCCCACTCTGGGTCGCAATTACTTAATATCATATTTCCATGCTCATATCTCAAGAAGTCCAAAATTCGCTTGAAACTCAATCTGGGTCAATATAAAATAAAAAAAGAATTTATTTTTCATTTAGTTGACTTGTAAACTCAATTTGCACCAGTATACCGATTTTCCCCTTTTGAACCATTTTTACCGCCCAAATGTCCCAACTACCAAAATTTCTTCTTTCATCGGAGAAGGTGCCCGCAGTCCAACTTTTAAGCTGATAGCCTTACACAAATCAATCAGTGCCTTATTTATATAAATTATATTTTGGTTGTACAAATATTAAATTTTCTAAAGGTTTGTGCAACATTTTTATTAAATATATTAAAAATAAATAAAAATTAAATAAAAATGTAACGGATGTAGCAAACAAGAAAACAATTAGAAATCTCACAAAAAACCTTCACTTTATACCAAATACAGTGCAATTAAATAAACACGCATTCGTTAGAATCAAATGTGTAGAATATTTTTTTATTTAATTAAATGTTCACAACGTAAAATGTGATAAACACATGCATGCAACACCATTTATGCAATGACCATTATTTGGCTGACATTTACTTACTGGCTGTGCTTGTCCAAAGAACATCACACCCCACCCCTTCCCAGCCCAAAAGCTTGTGTGTTTTAGCAACAGCGGTATTTAAGTAACTTTTTAGCATTTAAATGAAAATTGTTTAAAAAATAATTCAAATATCTATTAAATACATACTAAATCACAAACTAATCATAATGACGAGCTCACATTTTAGGTTTAAATTTTTATTTTTTTTTTAATCACACAATAAGATGACGATTTGTCTGTCTATTGATTTGTATTATTATTTAGCGACACGCTGTTGTTGCTTTTTGCTTTTATGTTTATTTGTTTCTGTTTGGTTTTTCATAACTATTGCAATTGCAATATTTGTTTGTTTGTTTGCTTGTTTGTGTTTAAAGTAGTATAAACAATAGATTTGTTTAACAATAAAATTTAGGTCAACGTATTGGTGTTTGTCCATATGTACAATAAGTCAACATGTTACAAAGTTAAAATAAAAACTGAAACTGAAACTATAATACGAAATTGTATACTAAAATGCTGGTTGTGCACTGATGATAAGTGATGTCTAACAGGAAATGCATAAAAGGTGAACGTAATTAAAATTAACTATAATAATGATGGACACAGTTCAAATTAAAGTTAATGAGTTTTATTAGTATTTAGATATAAAATTAAATTAATATATAATTTTTTAGCCCCTAAAGTGGGCGGTCAAAAAGTGTAGGTTTTGAGTTATGTTTTTATTTAATTAATTTCTTATTTATTTTATATTAATTTTTATTTTTAAAATAAAGTCATAAATTTATATTTGTTTGCTTAATATAGCCAAAACAAAATGTTTTTCGTATTTTTTTTTTAATTTCCCGTCTTATGTTCTTATATAGTTCTAGACTTTCCACCAAACTTTTTCCCATAAAATTAGTTCCTATTTTTGATATTTTAAAATTTAATTCTACCTTATCTAGAGCCGGGAACACCTTTTATTTTGAAAAATTAATTTTGTTCTTTTATATCAAAAAGCAACAATATGCACAATATGCTATTTTTGTACGCTATTTTATATTATAATAGTTCAAAATCGGATAAAGGCATTGTCTGTGTAAACAAGGTGTGTTTGGAATTGTGTGACTTTATACTTGACGTTTTGGGATCTTTCCCATGTTTTTTTAATTTATTATATAATACAACCACTTCTAAAATTAGTTTTATTTTTTTAAACTATAATTCAAAATACTGGAAATTTAAAAATATTATAAGAAACCAAATGAATTCAAATATGTAGTATATTACGAATGCGTATGAGTAATAGGGGGTGAAAGTACTTATAAAACTGTTTGCAGAAAACTATGTCAGTAGACTTATAATTTGTTCAGTTTCGTGATTCACTGTCTTATTCGTAATTCTATTCGTAATTATCAAAGGAATAACGATATCTTCCAAATTTTTAAAAACGAGCACCAGTTTTTTCATTATTTCGTTTTTTTCATGGTAATAGTTGCTGCCGAGGAGGAATTAGAAGTCCACAGCACATGTTATCTTACTTCTTCTATTGGTGTTTGCAATAGCTATGTAAGTGTTAGATCAGGAAGGTAAAGGATTACACAGATTGGTTCTGGTCTTCACCATATTGAAGACGGTCATATATTTTTCTTGGTGTTAAATACCGCTGCTTTAATACCTAGCTTAATTACGTGTCCTTAATTTCATTAAAAATTATATGAAAAAAGTAAAAAATAAATACTACTAATACCACCGAAATTAATAATTATTTTAAAATTGTGAGAGAAAATAAGGTACGCAAAGACCAGGAAACGTTTTCTATTTTGTTCGTAACAAAAATACTTATCAATAAAGTTCAAAACTTTTTAAATGTACAAACGAAAAAACAAACAAAATATCAATATAAATATCGTTCAATCTCAAAATAATGAAATTTATAAGATGAAAAGTTTTTTAAAAGCAAACCCCTACAAAAACTTTTTTTTATGCATATGAATTGTGATATAAAATTTCAATTACTGCATAAGAATACCAGCATATCTTTGGACTCACCTTTTAGAAAAGGAAAAGTTCAGACGGTTAAGTTGAAAATGCAAAACAAAATAAGTTCACCAATGTATTATTAAAACTGCAACTTAAATGAACCATTTCGAACTTCCAAAATTATTACTTATAGTTTAATTAAATTGTTTTCAACACTTTTTAAATACTATTTAGGATTTTATCTAAACTTTTTTTTTTTGTATATTTTCAGAGTTTTTTGTAGGTTAAGTTTGTCTATATGCATTTCATTGGTTCTTACACCAAATCATCAGTAGACTTAAACCAAACTTTTAAAAAACTTCATGAATATTTTCTGTCTATATAATAACCTCAATAAAATATTGAGAATTACTATAAGCAAACCAAAAGGTTCAAGAGTTTTTTAAGAATCCAAAAAACCATTATTTGCTATTCGCTGTTTTGATTTTCTTTTTCCCCTTTACTCAAATAATTATTCAAATAATAACCATTGGTTATTACTAAATGTATTATAAGGGGAACTGAAAACAAAACCTTTTCGTTTTATAACAATTTTTTAATAATATTTAGGATTTTATCCCAATTTTAAGTTATTTCCTTTATTATTAACCGTTTTTTCCGAAGTATGTTCATACCTATTTTATGTTTTCTTTAAAAAAATATTTAAAAAAACTAAAAATCAGCCAGGTTTTAAGTTTGGTTTTTATGTACAAAATAGTTTTATACTTAAGTTTTTCCATTTCGAACAAATAGAACAAGTTTTTTTATTTTGTACACATATGTACTTTATTTGTTGACGAACAAATAAAATTTTAAGATTTTTTTTGTATTTTACGGCCTCTGCATTAGAGTGCCAAGTAAAGTACATCTTGATCACCATTTTTTAATTTTTATTTTTTGTGCAGAAATAAATATTATTTTCTGATTTTTATTTTTTACACAGAAATCAAAGTAAGATATCGATTTCTAAATAACTAAAATAATTTTGAAAGTTTTTAATATCTGTGCCTGAATTGAATGTGTTTGTGACTTTTAAGTTTAAAAAGTCTATATTACCAATAAAGAGTCCTGATTTAATACACACTTATTTTATGAAACATTAGACAATTTAAAAAAAACATAGGAAGGATTAAAATTTTTTACACAAAATAAATACAAATATGGGTTAAAATGCTTACTAAATTATAACAAAGTTCATGCAAGTTGTTGGCACAAAGTGCTTGAGAATTAATTTAATTTAAAAATTACTAGGGATAAATTTCTATTTTTGGCCGATACAATTTTGTCTATGCACATTCAAAAAAGCAACTTACCCACACCAAAAATCAAAGATTGGCAATATTACCTCAATTAAAAAAGTGAACATTTATCCCAAAAACGCAAAAATAGTTTAAAGTTTTTGTTTTATTTTTTTTTTTTTAATATGAAAATTGTTGACCTTTTTTAAATTTTTGCCTTTGGGGTTATTTTTCTCTTAGTCTTTTGTGGCCATTTTTCACTTTATAATTTTGCATGAAAAAAAGTTAAAAAGGAAAAAAAAGCCATTAAAATTTAAAATTTTTGGGTGATTTTAAAACTGATGCCAACCAAATTTCAGAGATGAAAAATATCACAAAAACTTAGAAACAATGTTTTCAAAATTTTGTGTTTTTGCTTTTAATATGAATCTTTGGGGCCTAATTTCATTTCCATTTTGAAAACAAATTTCATTAGGGTAATTTTTCATTGAGGCCAAATTTTTTAAATTATTTTGGGACCATTTTTAATATATAACATTTAAGGCCATTTTTCATTTTTTTTAATAATTTTCATTTAGTGTTTTGGGACTTGTTTTCATTGGGACCATATTTCATGGAAAATATGTTTTTATTCTTACTTACTTACTTAGATGGCTATCGCAGAACGTTTGTTCCATTAGCCGAACTTAAAATTGATCTCCACGCGCTTCGATCTTCTGCGCTTCTTCTTAAAAATTGTTTTGTTTTTTTTTTATTTGAAAAGCACATATTTAGCTTAAAAAACTTAAACAATTTAAAAAAAAGCTACATAAACTTGGCAACATACGCCAGAGTTATAAATATTTTAAACCGCAACAGCTAAAGCTAATAAAAAAAAACGGCAAAATTCAATGTCATTAGAATTACATATTAATGACATAATGACAAGAAAACATAAACGCTAACACTTTGATTTCAATCTTAAGTATCTACTTTTCAAGTTGGTTACTGTTCACGATTATTATTATTTTTATACTTTAAAAAAATACTTTTTACTCTTAAGATTGTTAGATGACGCTAGTGAGTCTTAGCAGTGCTGTATTTTAATTATGCTATTAACCAAAGCTTTGTAGCGTAAGATTAAGTTTAATTCTTAAATCCAAACATTATTGTACAGGTTTAAGTACGACTACAAATAGTTTGCAAATTAAAAAAAAAAAAAATTAAAATAACACAAATGACCTTGGATTACTGCAAACACCATGAGTTAAACATTTTTAAATAAACAAATTACACATAAAAATAAATAAATAACTTTAACGACTTATTCTTAAACTTGTAACAAATCTCTTAAATGGAGAATTACAAACACAGCTAACACACCAACAACAACAATTAAGATTATTTTTCAATCAATGCCTCCAATATGACGACTTGAAAGACAATTTAAACAACTTTTTGAAAAGAAATATAAGCAAGTTTAATTTTTCTAGGTTAATGTTAAAGCCTACTTACTACCAAATAAATATTTTACTATTTTTTGCCAAGAAACAAAATTTTAAAGTGACGTTTTTTTTTAAGATTTTGTTTAAATACTTGGTGGCATTTTGGTTATTTTATTTTTTAATAAATTTAATGTAACGTTAGTTTTGCTTGATTTCAATTTGTTTTGACATTTCTTAACCATGTGTGTATAGAATTTAAAAAAAGTTCTAAATTGTTGTTATTTAAAAAAAAATCAAAGAAAGAATTGAGCTCATGGTTAACATAGTTTTAGATATTCTTATATGGAATTTTGTTTGTAAATCTACTGCAAATACTTAACATAAAGTACTGATCAAATTTATAGCGCACTTTAGAATTATTTATGAATTATTTTAAAGATTATTTTTAAAACTTTAATTTTTTGTATTGTTTAATTAGTTTTATTACATATATGTACATCCAACAGCAAAAAAATAATTGAAAACTTTTTAAAATTAGAGAGAGGTAAATTATTTTGTATCTCTTGCCAATCAATAATTATAGCGCGCTCTTTTTAAACATTCCTAAAAAAAACCTAACGGTTCTTTTTTCTTATAAAAATTTAATGCAAATGATAAAATGCATTTAGTGGTAGTCAAAAGCACGAATTAAGTGTGTATTTTCTTTATATCGGTCAAGATTTTTTTTAAATTTTCGGGGTTTTATTGTGTTTAAGGTTATGGGTCGTAAAAGTGTTGCTTTGGAGCAAAAAATTGCTATAAAGACTCTGCTTTTAGAACATTTTTCCCATATTGAAATATCTAAAAGACTAGGTGTTTCGCGAAAATGTGTTTACAATATTGCCAAAAAGGTTTTTGCTGGAGAACCACTTTCAAATAAGCCGGGCCAGGGACGTTCAAAACGTACAACTCCTGCACAAGATCGGTATTTGTTACAAACTTGCAAGCGAAATCGATCCGCTGGTAGTCGCGAACTAGCTTCCGAATGGTCATCTACTCTTGAAAAATCAATTAGCGCAAGTACAACCCGTCGGCGTCTTGTTGAGCATGGTCTTAAAAGTTACACCAAAAAACGTCGCCCTTACCGCAACAAGCTCCAGACAAAAAAAAAGACTTAATTGGTGCAAGACTTTTGTAAACTGGGTAGAAAGAGAATGGAATCGGGTTGTTTTTAGCGATGAATCCCATTTTGAGTTTATCAATCTAAAAAATCGGTCATTTGTTCGGCGTATAATGCAGGAAAAGGAACAGCCATTCTGCTTTCAGGCAAGAGCACAAGGTGGTGGTGGATCTGTTAGCGTATGGGGATGTTTTACAGCTAATGGTACCGGCTTATTACTATTAAATGAAGAACGTTTAAATGCTAGGAATTATATAGAACTGATTTCTGATAAATTACCTGCATATTACGAAAGAGTTTTTGGGTATGAAACGACCCAAAGTTATTTTCAGCAAGATAATGCACCGTGCCATAAGGCAAAGTTTTCGATGGATTGGTTTAGAAACCAAAATATAGCTCTGCTAGATTGGCCACCAACATCTCCAGATATAAATCCAATCGAAAATATATGAGCTATTATTGATCGTAATATTGAAAAATACAAGATATCAACGAAAGATAAATTGAAAAGTGCCATTAAGGATATTTGGTATAAAATTACTGTAGACGAGTGCTCTAAATTAGTTAATTCCATCCCAAAAAAATACAGTGTATATTAAAAGCTAAAGGTGGAAATATTTCATATTACTGATGTTAACTTTGGACGAGTATTTGTTTAATTGATTTAAATTAATTTATAATGAAGTCGTGTGCTATAATTTTGACTGCTTAGTTTTTAAGTTGTTTTAAAAAAAAATTATATGTTATTTTAATTCTGTATTTCTAAACTGAATTGTGATAATAAATAAATAAACTTGAATAAATACGTTTAATTAGCTCCGAAAAATAATTTTTTTAAAAACGTTTTGACGGTTTCTAGTGAAGTTTTATAAGTTTATTAGAATCGCGCTATAATTTTGAGCAGTACTTTATGTTTACACATAGTCAATATCAACTTATCTTTAACATTATTTATTTTATTTGTTTGTTGGCAAATATAATACTTTAAATCAAAAACAAAAAAAACTTTGCTCCTATGGCTTTTTGGCTAAAAATATATTAGCGGTTAAGGTGAATCAAAATGGCAAACTGTCATGTCGACTTAAGGAAATTGTCAAATAAAAGTTCATTATTAATGGTTGTCTAAACAATTAAAGGCAGTTAAAAGTCCAAAATTACAGACAAATTTACAAACATTTGTTTACAAGCAAATGAAAAAATGTTAAAAGTTTTTTTATTTTATAAATGTATGTATGTATGTACCCTGTAGGAAATGTCAATAGTGAAACGCTAGCGATTTGCTATTGACATTGTCACCAGTACCACTGACATGCTATACTCCAGGCAATGTTTTTTTGCTATAAACATTAAATTTTTGCGTGTCATTGAAATCTTTTGGGGTCCTATACGGGCATTGGAACCACTGATTCATTAGTACCTTTAAGCAATTTAAGTCCACAGTACTACTGGCTTTATCTTAGGAATTTTTTTTTTTTGCTATAGGCATTTAACACGTGTCGTTGATACACTATATGCTTTGGTGGCGAACTAAGGCGTCCATTTTATGCTGACAGCTATTTTTCTTTACATCAAAGCCAAATATAAAAATGTAGATGCATTGTTGACAGTGTAGACAAAAAGGCAGCAAAATAGTTGATAAAAGTGGTGACATGGGGACACTTGTCCTTATCTTTTCTTTAGGGTAAATTACCCAACAGACCATATTTAAAGCAAATTGTAATTGTATTGGAGAATTAACTTATCATAAGATATTTTATATAACTTTTAATAAACATTTTTGATATTTGCTCACTTATGTAGAAATTAATAACAGTTTTTGTATATACATGTTTTTTAGTAATAGCTTAACGAACACAACTGAAGACGTCTGGTGTCTTATATTGTTTAATAATTGTTTTTATATAAAAACTATGCCCCGTTTATGGCGCCTACGTAGATTTCATACTGTTTGCAAAAGGCTTAAGTCTGACTTATTTGTTTAAGGAGTGACAAAAGAAATTTTTGTAACATATTGTATTCAGGCTTATTTTAATTATCATTGGGAAACTACTTTTTTGCAAGCTTGTTTTATCATTAGACTTCTAAGCTTTTTATAAGCTTCGGCAATCATCATTATGACAAGGCATCGATTTTCTTCATTAAATAACTATTATCAAGCTTTTTGCAATAGATTTCAAAACAAATTCATAACTTAAGACTTATGTTAATAAGCTTGCTATACGCTTTTTCTATATAGTTTTGATTTATTGGGTAAGTTTTAATTATGGAAACAATTCTTTTTGGTATAAATACCACACTGTCACATTTTCTAAAGGGGTTTTCTTAAAGCAAAAGTAGTTTTTTGTAAAAATAAAGTACTAAATGAGATTTAAAACACTTTAAGTTATCGCGTGAATTAAAACAATTAAGTCGGTTCTTAAAACAATTTTACACAACACAATCCCAAAATCAATATTTCCTAAAATTTTAATTTAAAACATCACCCCCGTAAGACTCTTCAAGTAATCATTGTCAGCATAAATCATGTTTTCTAACTGTTCAGTTACTACTAAAAGCTTAAAAACTATTATTCCTGGAAGTCTTAAATATTAGAATTTTAAATTGTTTGAGTTATAAGAAACAATTTAAATAAAATGGCCACACCCGTCACAATTTAATTGCCTCGTCTTAAGTCAACCATAATGTATAAATGCTAGATTTAGAAAACTGGTGACCAAGATATAATTCTGAAAGAATATTAAAAACCTTTGGGCCCAACGTAATAAGAAATATAAACTTCCAGGCGTTTACAAGTCCACGACATATGAGCAAATCAACTAAGATTTTCAAAACAGTACCTTTGGGTGAATCTTGTTTTAAATATTACTAAAAATGTCGACAGATGGTCAAAGAACTACATCCAGATGGCGTTAGTGCATAAAAAGGAAAAAAGACAAAGCTTTGCTTTACTTAGTGTTAAATGGAAAAAACTTTGTGCCTACTCACCACGCCACAATAGACGAATGGGTTAAACGGCTGATGTTTACAACCAAATATAATAACTAACAACCGAACAAAGAGTACTGATGATGAAAATCGTAGCCGTTTTCGAAAATGCATTCTACTCGGCTAGTATCGGTAAATAGAAACACGTTTTTTCAATACAAATTTTTTCCTTTCTTAACTAACGCTAGTAGAGTAAAAACCTAAAATACTTCATTTGCAAAATAATGAGAATTTAGTAAGCATTAAACTTGAGCCTAAAAATTAAAATTAAAAATTGTCGTAAAAATGTTACTATCAGAGAGGTATCGAAAACCTTTTAGTATTTTTTAAAGAGCTTAAAATGTTTTTTATTGGTTCTATACTATGGGGCACCTAAAACTATTTGACCATTTCAAACTTTATATCTTTCCCTTAATAATCTTGAATTTTTGCTAATTATGAATCACTAAATTAGTACTCTTACCCATCTTCATTAGTTAATTTTATATTTTTTATTTATATGTATGTTAGATGAGCATAAACAGACCTACATACATACCTATATGAGAACATACTTTTTTTAATTATTTAAATGTACCCCTACGCTTTATTGTAAAAAATAAAAAAAAAATTTAAATTTTAAAAGTTAAAATGTTAGAAAAATTGCGCACTAAAATCTAACACTTTGAAAATTTTTATTTTGTTTATTTATTTATCTAATTTGAGACTTGATCCATTTCTAGAATTCCGTTGTTTCTTTAAACCGTTTTTATTGATTTTTTAGATATATTTACATATATGTGCTATTTTTTTAGAAATAAAATAATAAAATAAAAAAAACCTTTTTGGGATTATAAAAAGCTACCGGTTTTCAAGGTTAGGTAAGCTCACATTTTATATGGAGACACAACAAAACAAAACAACGGTATACGAAATGTGTCATAAGTACAACAAAAATCGCTTAATGGTGTTGCTGTTTTCTTATTTACAAATTTATTTTTTTCCATGTGGTATAAATTTTATCCACTGGCTGGAACTTGTATGAACTTGCTTTAGTACAACAGATACAACAGCCAGTTAGCCTATGTAGTTTTTTCTTGTACTAAATTTGAATGAGGAGACAACAGCGACAACTCTCAATTGTTGCGTCATTTTATTTCGAGAGCAAAATAAATAACAGAAGAAAAGTAAAAATTAAAAAGCTTACTATTAGTAGGTAGTGTATGTACGTATGTACTTATGTATGTAAACATAAGGAGACACAAACAACTAAAGCACATGGTGTCATTTTTTATATGAAGTTTATTATTTTCTATATTAAAATTAAGCAAAGGTGCTACCAGCTTAATAATTTCAACAAAATATCTGTTAAATGTTTTATAACTTATTAACGCTAGATTTTAACGTACATATGTAAAATTAATTTTCTTTGCAAACCAATAATTTTTCGCTTTGTTAACATTAGGACTTATAAAAACATATTGAGATTTATTTTTATATGTTTTTATTTAATTTTATGATATAAAGTGGGAGTATTTGAACAAACTAAATACATACATAAATATGTTTAAAACATATCTATTAACAAAACTTTACAACTTCGTGTAGTGTAAATAATTGCTACCTTTATAGTTTAACAATTAAATGCAAAATATTACTGCAACATATTGACTTTGTTAAATAAAAACTAAATCTGGGTCATCATAACGTTTTCGTAAGATATTTGGTGTTGCTGGAGTTTTGCTTCGAAGCATCATTCGAGAAGGGCTTTTTTGTACGACAAGTAACTTGTATTTTGTTTTTGTGTTTTACATACTTATATATTTAGGTTTTTTGCTAGCGGTCATTTAAAGTTGCTCGTACATATGTATGTATATATGTATGTGTATTGATGTGTATGTTTGTTTATATTAAATATTATAGTTTGCGTCACTTTTAATCATGTTAAAATATATTCAACAACACACATAGATGATAATTTTTTAAACAAACTCTTTAAATCCTAAAGTTTTTATCGAAAATAAAAAAAAAACTAAACTTTTGTAATAATATTGAAATTTTATAGCTTGTTGATGTTAATTTATATCATTTTGAAACACAGATGTGCGTTATTAACATACGTAGCAAACGTTAAGTAGGTTATTAGGATGTTGCAATATTTACAATAAAAATAACGGTGCAATAAAGGTCATTTAAAATTATTTAAAAAAATAAAATAATGCAAAATAGCCGGTTGTCTTTTGGGTTCCTATTTTTAATTTTAAAAAAATAATTAAAATTAAACATGACAAAATATTCGCCCTTAATTTGCAGCATTCTTTTATAATAATTGAATTCTTTTTTAAGTTTTTCAGAAAAATCATTTTCGAAAATAAATTAATTTTAAATATATCGCGTTTGGGTCTTAAGTCTTTTGTTTAGACAAGATAGTTAAAGCAAAAATCTTATCTATTAAAATCGTATCGTTATAATTTTTTCACACATATGAAAGTTGAATATGTTTAGTTTAAAAAATCTTTTACAAATCGTAAAAATTGTTTTCAATATGATTTTCAAAGTTTGCATGGTGTTTTTGCAAAGTTCTTTGTTTCGAAAAAAAAACAAAGCGAAAACAGCGTTCTAATAAGCTCATCCCAACTTAATAGTTCTTTATGTTTAGCACTATCATATTACAGGATAATATGACTTTCGGGAACCAATCATTATAAAATTCAGTAGCGGAGTTGGTGGCAGAAGGTACAAAACATATGCAAAATTTTAAAGGATTTTAGCACTATTGCTTTTAGAGTCGGTGAAAATTGTTCTCAATTTATATCGAGTTTTCTTAAGGGTCGCACTTTTTGCCTTTTTATATATGGAAGCCTTTTTAAATGAGCTTAAAAACAATTACTATTACTCTATTTCAAACTTCGAATCCTTCATACATATGGGGGATTTCATGTCAAGTGACCCAACTTTTAAAACCGATTTCTTTCGATTGGAAAGAAATTTGAACCAAAGTAAGTTCTTGCAGAGAGTAGCATAGACACAATTTTTTAACACGATCGGTCAAGAACTCTCTGAGCTAGAGGGGTTCAAAATTTGACGTTTTCGGCAAATAGGTGTTTTTTCTCATACATGTAGTTTGTTACCTTTTGCTTTTAACAAATTCGTTCCAAATACTTTCGATAGCTTTTTCTTCAATCTTCCAGAAAAAAATATTTTTAAAATTAAAAAAATTTTTTTTTTTATTTTTTTTAAAAAAATAATTAGAAAAATTTTTTTTTTCCCAAATGTGCCCATATTTTTTTTATTTTTTTTTTTGCTCAAAAGAAAGCTTAGGTCTTTTGCTTGAAGAACTTGGAGGTCGCTTAGTGGGATGCGAGTGGGATATCTATAAAAAAAAATGTTTTGTAACTCAAGGCAGAGGTTTTCCAATTTTCACGTATATTCTACTTTAATTTTTTTTCCTATTTATGTAAAATTATCTCTTAAGCAAAAAAAAATTATTTTATGCTAAGAAACAAAATAATTTAACCTTTCCGACGGTATGCATTAAAAATATTAACAAAATGTGTTCAGACATTGCCATATAAAAGTGATTTTATTCCAGAGGCCTACAATTTTGTTGGTAATGCAGTGTCGAGTGTATGAGACTTTATTTGGTACTTGCATACCGTCGGAAAGGTTAAATTATTTTGTTTCTTAGCATAAAATAATTTTTTTTTTAGCTTAAGAGAAAATTTTACATAAATAGCAAAAAAATCAAACAGAATATACGCGAAAATTGGAAAACCTCTGCCTTGAGTTACAAAACATTTATTTTTATAGATATCCCACTCGCATCCCACTAAGCGACCTCCAAGTTCTTCAAGCAAAAGACCTAAGCTTTCTTTTAAGCAAAAAAAAATAAAAAAAAAATGGGCACATTTGGAAAAAAAAATTTTTTTCTAATTATTTTTTTAAAAAAAATAAAAAAAAAATTTTTTTTAATTTTAAAAATATTTTTTTCTGGAAGATTGAAGAAAAAGCTATCGAAAGTATTTGGAACGAATTTGTTAAAAGCAAAAGGTAACAAACTACATGTATGAGAAAAAACACCTATTTGCCGAAAACGTCAAATTTTGAACCCCTCTAGCTCAGAGAGTTCTGAACCGATCGTGTTAAAAAATTGTGTCTATGCTACTCTCTGCAAGAACTTACTTTGGTCCAAATTTCTTTTCAATCGAAAAAAAAAAGTTGGGTCACTTGACATGAAATCCCCCATATGTATATCGAGGGCTTATACTCACAAAAGTGCTATCTGCAAAATTTACATTTTACATTTTTTTCTTATTAACAAGACAACGTATGTAAATATCACAAACACAATTATTTAAAAAAATTGTTTTAGCAATAAACATATATTTTTTTAAAGAAATATATTATGTGACAGTTAAGTCAAGGAGCACGTTTCTATGAAAAACCCATATTGATCAAAAGTTCAGATATGCTATATATTCATTTGGCCACAGACCTGCCTCCTTAAAAATAATTTATATGAGGCAGAATAAAATTGGAACATTTAATAGCGATCTTATAAGAATCTGCGTCTAAAATCAAACAAATAATGTCGATTTTAATGCCAATTGAATCCAATGGGTCGGTTGGAAAATAAACGCACCGTTTAATTTCCTTCATAATCCTTATTAATGAGTTGTATTCATGTTGGGGAGACAGATTATTCTGATATTCTGGACACATTCTTGGGTGAAGTGCAATATAACTCTCTGGTGTTTCAACCTTTTTTGAGCTACTTTACAGTTTACAGGGACGGGGTAAAGTTTCTGTTGGTGACGTTAAATTATCTGACCACTTCTATTCACCAAGTCATCGTAGTTACGTGGAATATCTATTTATTTTATATTAAATATCCTTAAGCACTACCACACAGAAGGAAAACGCACATTTTTAAACCAAAATTAAAAATGTTTAAGTACGATCGGTAAAAGTTTTCTTAAATCAAATCTATTCGAATTTCTTAAAAAATCAAGCAAAAAATCTTGTTGTTTTTGAATAAATTTTAAATTAAAAAAAACAAAGTGTCTTAAATAAGTCATTTTTTTGCTTAAATGTGGGTAAAAGTAAAAAATTGGTACTAGATAAATTGTATTTGGCTTTAAAAAAATCCGTACTCACCACACTTTTAGCACCGCTATGGCTTGCTTTTAGTAAGGATTACTTGATTAATTTTTTGGGTGTAGTTTTGATGGTATTGATCACCCTATAATGGTCTTGCTAACTAAGCCATCCACTATCTCCAATGAATCAAGATGATTTAGTTTAATATTTGTGTTGTGTGATGACTAAAACCATTATCCCATTTAAACTTATATAATATTTGTTCCTAAAGTCGTTTGTTCTTAAGCCAAGTAATAACTTAAGATGTAATTTTTTTAACTTTTTGTTTCATTCTATTTTTTTAAGCTTTTAAGTTAAATTAAAATTATATTTCCAAGGAACAACAGTTTTAGTCAATGTGTTTTTCAAATATGTTTAATAAAGTTTGTGCCTTAAGTCTTTTGTTTTTCAGCCCTTTAATACTTAAACATTATCACTCTCAAACTTTCTGTTTTAGGTTGCTTTTTAATTTTGAAAACAAAATTGAAACTTTGCTTCCAAAAAGAAACTAAACCAATGTTTTTTTTTTCAAATTTGTCTAATAAAGTTTTAAAATTTTGACGTTTTTTTTCTTTGCAAGAAAAGCTGCAATCTAACAAAAAAAAAAGAAGACAGCTGCTGAAATTGGTTTAAGGGGTAAACTAACAAAAAAAATTTTGCGATAAATTAACTTACTGAATTAAAATACTTTTAAAGTTTCTAATACCTAGAGCTCAAGCACAAGTATCATATTTCAAAGGGGTGTTTGTTTCATAACACAAATGCAGGAATGCAATAAAATTAAATATTTCAAACTAAAAAAAAACGAATTAAATATCATAAAACCTCAATAAATGTTTAAGCTTTAAATACTCCCCAATATAAAGAATACACTGAGACTATAATTTGTTAGGGTATAAAGAAAAGCAACACTTTGTTTCTATAAAAAAAATACATAAAAGAATAAAAGAAACAAAAAAGACATTTAGCTTATTGGGTCAATAAGCTAAATGATCAACAAACAAAAGCACCTGTTGATTATCTCTAACCCTTTAACTAACTTCTTTTTTGATCTGTAGTCAATATAAAATAAATTTAAAGTTTAATACCGGATATATACATCAACCTAAGCAACATTATTTTCAAATAAAACCTTTATTTGACAAGGGTTTCTAAGGAACCTAAATAGCTTTAGGTTAATGGTTAGAAAAAATTCAAAGGAAACAATGTGTTGTATTGTAGTGTCTGCAGATCCATAATAAAAAAAGGTGGTAAAGTTTGGTTTTTTGTCGAAAAGCATCAAGATTCTGTTAGAGTTCCTTAGCGTAGCTAATAAAGAGACACATGTCAGTAGAGTGTAAATAGATGAGCTGTCAACTAATCTGTTTTGTTCACTTTTAAAATATATAAATAATTTAGCATTATTTCAAACACAAAGAAATTAAAACAGCTGCTGTTGATGGTTTCACTTAAGTTTCAAATGT
Organism: Melanophora roralis; assembly: GCA_963583895.1. Taxonomy (NCBI): domain Eukaryota; kingdom Metazoa; phylum Arthropoda; class Insecta; order Diptera; family Rhinophoridae; genus Melanophora; species Melanophora roralis. The sequence goes on along the minus strand of OY757190.1, from coordinate 23,438,688 downwards.
TTTCTTTTAGTTTATAATTTAGATTAGAATTGCTATAAAAGTCTTTAAACTTGATGTCATAATTTCAAAATAAATCTAAATCATTTAGTTTTTATAAACATACACACTTTAACAAATGTATTTATGTATACATACATACATACATATATGTTCATACGAATGGGAAAAAATAATTATAATGGTAAATTAAACCCCTTTAATTAAATGTAAAAGCCGATATTACTATTATCTCAAAAATGCCATTGTTTTTGTTTTCTTTGTATTTGTTTCTCAAAAAAAAAATCGTGCAATTTTTTATTACATGATATTTTTGTTTTACTTAGTTCTATCTTTTTTATTTAAATCTTACGAAAGTTTCTTAGAACTGAAATTAATTGCAAAATAATGATCATCTAAAATTAAAATTGTTTTGTAAACAACTAATTCATATTAAGGGTTGCCATTTTCGTTTTAGAAAAAGTAGGATGTACAGCTTAAAAAAAGAAAAATTTCGCTTAAAAAGAATTAGCTTACAGATATTAAAAATGTATTTACTTTAAACACATTTTTTAATTTGGCTTAAGTTCAAATAATTTATTTTTACTAGGAGAAATTAATATTTTCCGCTAATGCATTTATTTTAAATTATAAGTTTAAGAATATGAAATTAAGGTCTTCCGATCCTAATTGAGGTCGGAAGTAAGCAAAGTTTTGAAGGAGTTCTTTTTAAAATTTTTGATAATCATGCATTTCTAAGATTATAAGTCTAGTAATATAAAATTAGGGATAATTAACCTAGATTCAGGTCTTAAGTCAATAAAGTAGTCAATAAGTACTTTTTTACACATGTTTAATACTTGTTTGCTTTTTGTAAAAATACGAGTGTTAAAATGTTATATCAAGAACTTTTAGCCCAGATTTGGGTAAAAGTCAATAACTTAACTTAGGTTGTTAAAAACGTGTTTTTTACTTTTTTGTACTTTTTTGAGATTATACTTTTAGCAGTATGTATATAAAAGCATGTGAACTCCGATTGAGGCCAAAAATGAACTAAGTGGACAAAACGTAATTTTTCACTTTTTCTGTTTTGATTCTAAAAATATTAAACTACATTAAATAATTAGTACTTTTGTATTTTTTTGGTTAATTTTTTGCATAGCAACTTTAAGGTTCTGGATTAGTGTTGTTTTCTTTATTAACGAAAATGATCGAATTTTTTTGCCATTTTATAGTTTTGCAGTTCTGTTCTAAAAAAAGGTACAATTTAATATGAAAAAGGAGTCCTTTTTCTAAATATGTCACCCGAAAATAGGGGTAAAAATATAACACATATTACACTCTCACTCTCTCTTTCTCTCTCTCTCTTTTTCTCTCTCTTATTGTAAAATGAGATAGTGCTCTCTTTTACAATTGTGTTAACTACTTTATTGATTATTTTGTTAACAGAAAACTCCTGCTTTACAAATAGAAATGAAAAATTTCTCAAGAAGTTCTTTCGGAATTATCATCATTGTCTGCCAAAATTCACATTAAAATAGGTAAAAATAGGAAACGTAATATGTGGCAGCAATTTTTTTAGAAAAGAAAACATCATAAGATTAAACAATTACGCATTACTTTGGGTAAATAAATTAAAAAACTTAATTTAAATGTATAAAAATTTAAATAAAATATATGTATATAAAATATTTATAATAAAAACACTCGACTATAAAAGTATTTTACAAAGAGCACTATTTATTTTCTGGTTTTATTAAAGTTTGTTGTTATAAACTAATTACATTTTTTCATTCATTATTACAGGTGTTTGTTTGCTTTAACCCTGAAAATTATACATTTTATATATTTTTTCTTAGGTGTAATGATTTTTTTAATAAAATAATTAAATTTTTTTTTCTTAACTGTTTGCATATTGTAAAGTTCATGGTTATTAATGAATATATGTACTTATATTGTGTTTTAATAACTAAACAACGTGTGAGTTTTTTTTAATGTAATATTCGCTTAAAACAGATTCTTTTTATGTGATAATCATTAATAAGTAGTTGCTGATTTATGGCTTGTTATAATTAAAATTGCTGTGTATTTTATTATATCAACAAAATGACCATATTCCTTTAATATGCATACATATGTACATACATACATCCATACGTAAGTATATACATATATGGGACACATATAGACAAGTTACTTTAGGCATTATGCCACAGCAAAAGTAATCAAAACAAGTTAAGAAAATATGGGTGTCGATTTGGTGTGAGCTTGATTATAAAGCCATTAAAGTTACGAAAATTTTTAATAAGTTTTTCTGAAATTATTAATTTTAAATCATCGCTTAACGTAATGATTATGAAATTGTTTTTTTTTTTATAAAATCGCAATTAAAAGTTAAAAAGGAGGGAGTAAACCATGTAAGCCCTACAAAGTATTGGGTAAACCGGAAATCAAAATTAAATATGTTTCCCATCAAGTTTAAAAAAGAAACACTTTCAAAATCATAATCAATTTCCCTTTATTTCAAAATTTTCTCAGGATTTTAATCAAGTTATTTTTAGTAATAATCTTTTGATAGAAACTTTGATTAAATAATTTACGTAGATTAAGCATTTCATTTTTTCTTACACCGAAAAATAGTTTATTGGGTTTTTGAAAGAATGTTTGAATATTTGATCTTGTGTATAGTAATTCTCAATAAGTTTATTAAGGTTATTATATAAAGGCAAAAAATTTAAATTTTGGTTTTTCAAGAATTTGGTTGAAATATACTGATGATTTGGTGTAAAAACCAATGAAATTCATATGAACCAACTTAATCTACTACGAACCCTATAAAAAGACTAAAAAATCGGGATCATATCCTGAATAATACATGGAAATTATTTTTATTCCTTTTATAAGCCCCAAAACTTTTTGTATGTATTTTAAGTTCTTATGGCTATTCAAATAATTGTTTGACTTATTTTTGAAATCGCGTGCTGTTTTAAGTTTGTGGGATGTTTATTAATAATTCCTTTATTTTAGGTTGGTCCACCTTAAAAAATATTTTTTATTATTCAATTTAGGTATCAATTAACTATCCCCTCCTACAAAGAAAAAATGACACTAAATAAAAGAACTGTTTGACAATTAACTAAAATTTCAAACAATTTTATTTATTCAAGCCAGGGGGCGAAATACGGCATTCGACTCTAATCAAAATTCTACTCGATCGATCAAGTTGTCTATGCTCCCAGTTTTATGTGAATGTATTTTTAAAAATTTTCAATAGGTTTTAACAATTACTAAAAATCAAAAAAATATTTTCTGTTAGTTTTTTATATGACTATTAAAATTTGTCTCTTTCTGTTTAATTTGCTTTCTTCTGCGTTTTTTACTCAAAGAATAAACGTAAGGCTGTCGATACTTTTTTAAATATTCGACTATAAGTATAAAAAAATGTTAAAATTATATGTTGGTACTTTTTGAAACTCCTTAACCAAAAAAGATGTTTTAATTGAGTTCGACCAGTATCGATAAAATACGAAAATAGCAGAAGAAATTGTAATGTAGTATTTGTTTAATTTTTTTCAAACCCTGTTAATTAAAAATTAAATATAATTTACTTCTAAAAATGTTTTTAACATTATGCAACAATAAGCGTTTTCTGGGTGGGTATTTAAATAATTTCGCTTTTTAGCCAAAAAAAAAAAAGTTTTTTGTAACCACTAATAACTGTTTTAAACTGTTGCTTACGTTTCCAAATATTTTTACATAAAAAGCTAAAGATTACACATTTTTTTCGGGGAAAAACATGCAAACGATTATATATGTCACGCTCTATTATAACATATAATATATAATTTAAACAAAATTTTAGGCAATAAAATATTAATTTAGAGTTTGTAACTAAATAATTATTTGGATGTCAAAGCAATAAATATGAGATAACGTTTAAATGACAGTTTAACCCATATTTAAAATTTAAAAAAATTAATGTTATTTATTTGTTTATAATGCAACAATGTAACATGCTAAGAAATAAGGTCAGAAATATATCAAATATTTAAAATCTTACGCTTATATTAAAAAATTTAAAGTAGGTTTATTAAGGGCTTATTTGACAATTATTTCATAGACATCTGCCAAAAACGCCCTTTTAAACCTGATTGTTTTATTTTTATGAATATGGGCATTAGATATTTAATAAGTTATACAAATTTTCAGTTTATGAAAAACGAAGTCCTTTTAAAAATTTGTTTATTTTATTTTACTTTACTTGACTTTATTTTATTTAATTTAAGTTTATTTTTATTATATTTCATCTTTTTTTATTTTATTTTATTTATTTTATTTTTTTTTTTGTTTTATTTTATTTTATTTAATTTAAGTTTATTTTTATTATATTATATTTTATTTTATTTTATTTTATTTTATTTTATTTTATTTTATTTTATTTTATTTTATTTTATTTTATTTTATTTTATTTTATTTTATTTTATTTTATATTATTTTATTTCATTTTATTTTATTTTATTTTATTTTATTTAAGTTTATTTTATTATATTTTATTTTTTTTATTTTATATTATTTTATTTTATTTTGTTTTATTTTATTTTATTTTATTTTATTTTATTTTATTTTATTTTATTTTATTTTATTTTATTTTATTTTATTTTATTTTATTTTATTTTATTTTATTTTATTTTATTTTATTTTATTTTATTTTATTTTATTTTATTTTATTTTATTTTATTTTATTTTATTTTATTTTATTCCATTTCTTTTTTATTTTATTTTATTTTTTTTTTGGTTTATTTATTTTACTTTATTTTATTTTTTGAAATACCAAAACTTTTCTTTCAACAATCAGGTGTTTTTTTTTAACACTTTTACTGTAAATACGTTGACTTTAAACGGGGTATTGAATTCATTCCATAACAATAAAAACTAACAAAATTACCATCATACCTTAATGACACTGAAAATAATATAAAGCTCAAATACATAAGTATATTTAATGCTAAATATTCTATTATACGATTAAAACTACAAATTTTTTTTTTTTTTAAACAATACAAAATATAAATACACCAGCCAACATTTAGAATAAAAAATAAATAAAACACGATAATGGTGTTCATTCCATATGGTTGGTTGGTTGGATTTATGACTTTTTGGTGTGTTTAGCACTTTGCTGCCAATCGACGTGTATAAAATTTATAATTACAATATAATTATGTACAAGTGTATGTACATATATAATTACATACACATGTAGGTATGCATATTAGTATATATGTATTCAAATTCTCTTAGTATTCATTACGCCATGAACAAATAAAATTAAACAAAACCAAAAAAACAAAAATTTTGTAAATATTCTGTTTCTAGCGAAAACAAATGTCAACAAAATATATTGACTTTTTTCGACAAAAGTTTTCATCAGAATTTACTCTAAGCTTCTTTTAACTTATGTACACATATTAATGGCAAAACGAACTGTATTTAGAGTTAATAACTTTTTAAAATATGTACATACATAAATCTCCTTAAAAATGGCAGCAGTAGAGTGAAATGAATTTGTAAATAATTTTCATGAGGGCTTTTGGTGTTTTTTTAAGAATATTGAATACATCAAAGATCAAAGCTATATTACGAATTTTTAAAAACGCAGAAAAATTTTTAATTTTTCACAAGCAGAGTCAAAAATATTAGTAAAAAAAAATTAAAGAACGAAAAAAGCATAAAATATTTTTTTTTTTTTTTTGCAGTAAACAAAAACAAATAAGCCAGTGGATACATTTTTTAATAAATATAAAAATTAATTATGTTGCCTTTTCCTGTCACTCATTGACTTGTTAGTGCTATCAATAAGTACAGTAGTTTAATTTTTGTTTGCAAATCATTCATTCCATTTGCTAAACCTACTAAAGGTATTTTAAATATGGCAAAAAATATTCACACCATTTCCAACTGTATTTAAGAACTATCTAATTGTATATCAGAGGAGTGTTATTTTATTACAGATTTTTTTTCTGATTTAATTCTAGATTTTTCTAATTATATTTTAAAATTTTATATTTGTATTTTAGGACTTTCTACTTATATTTCAGAACTTTATATTCGTGCTTAAAATTTTTAAATTGTATTTCAGAATTTTGTATTTGTATTTCATATCTGTCTAATTTAAATTTAAAGTTATTCATAATATAATAATATACATAATTTAAAAAATTAAACTTTTTTAAATACAAAAAACAATCTTTGAAATACAATTAGAAATTTTTGAAATACAAAGGGAAAAATCTGAAGCAAATAAGAGAATAAAATAAAAAAAATACAATTGGAAAATTCTGACGTTAAACTAGAAATGTCTGAAATTGAATTAGAAAATCACAAATAACTTCTGAAATTAAAGTAAAAATTTCTGAAATGCAATAACAGATTTCTAAAATTAAAAAAGAAATTTTTTAAATGCAATAAGAAAATCTGAAATTCAACTGAAAATTATGAAGATTATGAAGAAATTTGTTTAAAATATTTATATGTATTTAAAAAACTACATACCACCCCGGATTAGATCATTGGGTACCCAAAAAGCTCAAGGTAAAGGGTATAAAAAATTTGGCACAGCCGTATATGGCGCTCTTGTTTTTTTTGTGGTAATTTCAAATGCAAGAGCTTTAAATTTAATTGCTTAAGTGAAGCCCATTTGTTAAAAACCACTTTTTAAAACGATTATATATCATACGTACCTTTGTTGCTTTTTATTGACCGATTGAACCCAGTCTATAAGATGTTAAAATTTAAGCAACAATTATACAAATCTTTACTGTAATCTTACTTTAGCTCACTCCTGTCACCTTCAGACATGCGTTGTTGAAAAAAAACATTTTTAAGAATTTTAAAAACCAAAAACAATATCGCTTGTCGGTGTAGGGAATAGAAATGAATTTATCGCAAAATTCGTTACGCGCCATGAATTTTAAAAAACGTTCTGTTTGTGTTGTTGTTTTTATATACAAAAATGTGTGTTTTTATGACAAATATTCGGTACGAAAAATTTGTCGCTCACACTGCTTTAAATATTTATGTAATCCAATACGATTTTGCAAATACTAAAAGTCTTGTTATATTTCTTGTTGGATGTACATAGCTTTTTGCATTAAGCCCGTAGCTTACCAAATCTCCACATAAGTCCTTCTCCCATAAATCACATATAAAAACAGTTATGTAGTGCAAACAATTTTTTCAAGTTTTTTCAAACAGAAATTATTGCACCAAATTATATAAAGATCGGGACATAATTTGCTCCTCCTCCAATAATAAGTATTTAACTGGAAATCATATTTAGCACCATAAATACCTTATGTTTGCTGGTATCAAGACAAGGTTTGATTTGAAAATTTTTTTTTACTATTGGATAATAATTAAAATCTACCCTACCACTTGTCCATGGGTCTAGTATGTGGTGTAGGATATGAAAAAACCGGGCTTAACTGACAGTAATTCAATTATCAATCGAAAATGTGTGCAGATTTTAACTTTTTATTTTTGTATTTTAGTTTTGGTTTGTATTTAGAGATTATAACGATTACTTTTTGTAAACTATTTTTGTTTTTTTTATTTAATTGCTATATTTTTTACACTTAAGGGTCGTTGACTTTACACATGTACGTACAAATTCTCACACAAAAGTGAATGGTATTGTAGCCACTAAGCACACATACAAACATTGGCCGCGATTAAAGTAGCAGTTGATCAATATTGTAAACAATATAACGAGAGTATCACAAAATTGAAATAATATTGCAAAAACAAAGTTATTAGTTCTTTATGTAAATATATGAACTTATATATAAATTAATATATTATGTATGTACATACATATGTATGTTATATACAGTGTGGCCGATGAAAGCTGCTCCAAAAAAATAACTTTTTTAAAAGATGTCGCACATGTTTTACCGAGGGTGGAGGCCGTTTGAATTACCGTATATGTATTAAAGTAATTCATTAATTTATATGACCTCCACCCTCGGTGACACATGTACGACATCTTTTCAAAAAGTTAATTATATTTTGGTAAAAGCTTTTATCAGTCCCCCCCACCCTGTAGAATAATAAAAAGGAAATTTTTTTGTAGAAATCCACCATTTGCGAGTAAAGTTTAAAGTCATTAATGATTTTTGAGCTTAAATCTAGCGACTCGTACCTCTTCGCCAGATCTGTAAAATTTCCAGGAGGAATTGCTTTACTGAATAAGTTCTAGTGATGTGTAAATTCAAGGAGGTGAAAAACTATTTTGCCCATTTTTGTTTTTTTTTTTTAATTTATTCTTTTTTTAAAACGTTTTTGGCAATTAATGCTTTAAAAACAAAAAATAGTTTTGTAGCCTTGTGGTTTTGTGGCAAAAGTCAATTTCCAAGTAGATAATACAATTTTTTTAAATCACTTGCGAAACTTATTAATGTGAATTTTTTTTTAACAAAGATGTCTAAAGTTTTCAATTTGAAGTTAAAATTCTTTAATAATTAATGCATTTCATGCTAGCTTTTAGCTTAAGATACTTTTTTCATTTGAAAAAAAATTAATCAAAACTCTTTTATGTTTATGATCCTCAGTTATGTGGGATAGTGTTTATATATTTTACATCAAATACATAATGATAATTACTTTCTCACTCCCCTATTAACATAAAAATGTTATGTCATGCGACTCTCATTTCTATTTCATCGTTCTTCAAATTATTGCATGAATTCAAAATTCACGTAATAATAAAAATGTTGAATAAATGATGTTGATGATGATTTTACATTCTTCAACAATCTTTTTTGGTATGTACACGTTTACGTGTACTTAATTTTATATAGGCAACTCCATTGAGAAAGATGAACACATTCTTCTCACATTTTTGGTAAATATTCAAAAATGTTAACTTCTGAGTAAAAAAACAATAATTCACAAGGATGATAAAACACTAAAATATGTATATTGACTTGATTAACATTTTCTGTAAAATATCATTAAGTGATTAAATTGAGTTTAAAAGGAATTTTTGATTAAATTTAGCATTTTATTGCTAAACTATTTTGCGTTTTGCAAATAATAAAACAACACAGTATTCGCTTATACAACACTTAATAAGAAGTTCTTGATCTTTTTGATAACTAGTTATATACTAGTTTACTAACTAAGCAATTTTATGTGGAACTGCCCATATTAGGAAAAGAAAGACTGCAACATACAGTTGATTTTGCTTACTCTTGCGGCCAAAACAAAAACCATCAACTTAGATTGCGTGTTTTCTCTAAGGTAAAGAAAAAAGTTAGTTGTTGGTTCCTTCCTTTTAATAATTTTTGCTGTTGGGCTTGGTAGTGCTAAGAAAAAAAAACCTTAATAGTGGTTAAGAGAAAAAAACCTTTATTTTCGTCGGGTAAGGTTAGCTCAAATCAAGTCAATAAAATGGTTAAGTGGTAGTAACAACATACATATATTTTTCTTCCATTAGTATGCCCTTTTTAAACTGATTTGGGCAGAAACTCCCTACTAAGAAATCTTATTTTCTTTTTTATGCCTGAAGATACACAAGGAACATACACAGTTTTCTGTTTTCTTCCACTTTATATCTTCTTGTATGCCCATATTTCCTTTTAATACCAGAAAATAACATTTGTAAAATAAAAATAGTTACTCAAGCAATATGTAATAGCAACAACTAGTTTTCAAAGCAATTGCCACTTCCTTTCCTAAGCAGAAGTACAAGAAACAGCACTAGCCAACAAACAACCAGCAATTATTCTCAAGAATTCACGGTCAACAAAGGAAGGTTCTCTTTTGGTTCTTTGGCCAAGTCGCATGAACATTAAAAATGCAACAACTAGTAAAATAAAAATCAAGAATTTTACTGTTTCTATTTTGTGTTTATTTTGTAATATTTTTACTTCTTCTTTGTAAAGGAATCTTTTTAACAACAGCTACAATAAACAGCTAGAAAATGAAGGCCTTTTAAGCATAGTCTTACTATTTTATAGTTTTCAAAGCCAAGTTTATAGCCCCTCTTTAAGCGGGCAAGCAGTAAATGTTTGGTGGACATTGTCTAGTTTTGTTCAGTTACCTTTAAATTTCTTAACTACATATTATAGTTTTAGGGTTTTTTTCTTGAATTCTTACCAAACCACTTCTTCTCTTCATATTGTTAAAAGCCAGTAAGAACAAGAAACTTAACTTGCTAAATCCTAATATACAAGCATTAATGAATATCTATGTATGTATGTATGTACGTGGGTATGTATGTAGATGTGTAACATTCTTAAGTTTTAAATCTTAAAACCGTTTAAGGCTTTAGAAGAAATTATTATTATTTATTTTGTTATAGTCAAACCCTTTACTAACTTATACTGGTTTTCCCTTTTTTCTTTCGTTTTTTTTTCATTTACAAATGAAAGGAAATTGTGTATCTAGAAAATTGGTTTTATATACTACAGATTTGAAATTTAATGTGTTAAAAATTAATTTAAAAAATGTAATTGAAAAAGCAGGTGCTACTTAAAAGAAAATTTTTCAATAAAAGCCTTAATATAAGGTGCAATAAAGGTTTCAATGTAAAATTTGAATCAATTGTTTGTATAAAATTCAAAGAAGCTTAGCTTTTGAGAACGTCTCTTTGTTACTAAATTGCATTTTTTTAACGTTTTTTTCATGCATAATTACTTAGTAAAGACCGACCGGAAGTTCGCAGTTTGGTTAAAAGTTGTTTTCTGTCTTTGTTCGTCGTTTAATTCGAGGTTCAGAAAATGATTCCAAGTCGAGCAACATAATTAAAGGTCAAAGGCTATTATTTTTAAGCGTAACAAACATCTGCAAAAACGCATAACAGCCCTACCAGATAACTGGTGTTGATATAAGTATACTAAGGAGCATTTCTTTTAAAAAGTACCGTTATTATCCTTATGGGGTAGAGAGTAGTGCTGCAGCACTTTTTTTCGTTTCTTGATCGTTACTCAGACTGAAACTTTTTCTTAAGTTAGGAGAAGGAAATCGGAAAAACTCGGAAAAATGTGAGTTATAAAAAATTCAAATCCCAAACTCATTTAAGTAGCTGTTACAGATCGTTTGTTCCATTAGCCGAACGTCCTAAGAATCGATTTCAAAACGCTTTGACCTTCTGTACTTCGTCTCTAATTTCTGACACTAAGTTGCGAAATGTCTTTCTCAACTTGATCCTTCCATCGTAGTTTCGGTCTTACTCATATCTGTGGTCCTTCACCAAGTTTGCTTTTAAATGGCGACATGTGTCAGGTTAAGTTAAAGCATGGTGAAATTATGTTGATTAATTAACCTTGAGTTAAAGCATCAGCTTGTATAACAGTTTTAGGTGTGGTGACTTTGTGCGTTAGACATTTTGCAATTGGCACCACTGCTACCATTTCGATTTTTAACTTCCTTATGTTAAAATATATTCTAAATTTTAAAGTTAAAAAACTTTCTAAAGCATTAAATACATTCCTCGCTACAGGCTACCGAACACAACCTGTCAAAAATAGAATACACGTGTGCTTATGAGAATAATTTTTTAATTGCTACAATGCAACACAACTACGGGTTGCTCTCAATGCTAATTTTGTGGCGTGGTCGAAATTAAACTAATTTCTATTTTTATACGCGACACATAACAGATTAGTGCTGCCAATACGGTAAGACGCAAAAAATATAGCTTAAACAGTACAAAAAGACTCTAGGTGGCACCACAGAAAGTCATATTGCTTATATGTTTATTTTGTAGTGGTAGTCTAGTAAATATTTTAGTAGCAGCCAGTCGGACACAAATTTAGCAAGAAACTTTTGTGTTCGTGTGTTCCTGTGTTCTTGTTGCTTGAATGTGTTTAATGCATAATGTGTAAATAATTTTATATATTAACAGTATAAAAATATAATACTTTTTTGATACAAAAATAGATAAATTTTGGTTACATAGTATGTATTCTTAAATTTTTTTCGAATTATTGCCTTTAAAAAGTAGCTCATTTTGAATAGGAATTGCTTGAAGAATTATTAAACTAATATTATATAAATACATATTTATTTATAAAAAAAAAAAACTATAATAGAATGGGAATATTGATCTTAAAAAATATTGCTTTTTATATTGGATTGTGTATCGATAAAATATAATACGATTTATAATTCTAGAGATATGAATGTGTCAAGACCATAGAAATTATAGTTTGAAATATTTATTTTTATATATAAGAACCTTTGTTTTTGTTCAAAATACACTTGTTTTTCTGTCTGAGGTTAAATCTTAATAACTCTCAGCACTTTTATTTATTTTATGTTGTTTGTGATTTGTGCTTTAGGTTTCATTAACTCTAATTTTTGTAACTTATAACATAGTAAGGTTTAATTTGAAACAAATGTATCCGTCGATGTTATTTTATAATACGAATTCAAAAGTGTTGCCTTAAAAAAATTAACGATAATTTTTATTAGTTGTTCGTAAATACCCTTTGCTGTAATTACCCCATGATAGTTATATATTTTATAAATATAATTAAGAGTAAATGATGTGTTTTCAATAGCAAATAAATTTGCAAACACGAATACTAGTTTTGTCTGATATTTATGTAAAATAAGAGCTACATCACCAACAATTTGCTAATGACCAGAAAGAAGCATTTTATTTATTTTTTCTTATATATTATGTAAGCTCTACATATGCAACAAGTGACTAATATCCAAATGTGCTATTAAGATTTTATTGTATGTGTATGGTAAACCCTACATTTTACATAGCAAGAAGCATGATACAAATAATCAGGTAATCTCGTCCCTGCAACAACTACAAAGTAGTACCAACGTGTCAAACAAAAGCTCATAGAAAAACAATGATGAGTAATAATTTTTGTTGTTTTATTTTCACAGGGAGAGCATAATTTTGACATCTTGGCACTAATCAGCTGGGCCGACGGGACTACCTGGTTCTTTGTATCATGGCAAGAAGCATGTTACAATTACCTTACAAGGTAGTATCGATTCAACAGATGACTATTTTTTGCTCGAGTTTTTCCACTCGTTAAATCTGTCAAACAGTACATTTTTTGCTTTTACAACAACTTTATAAATTTGGTATCGAGTTGGTTGTAGTTGTTGCCGTAGCGATAATACCTTGTAAGGTAAATGTACCATGGCAAGAAGTCTAAAATCCCCAATAACAGTGAGTTGTCGGCGGTAATGTTGATGTCAATTAGCTTGGATTTTCTATTTCATTGCAAGTTCTTATGTTGTTTGTGCTTTCTTTTTCTTTTGATTTTAGGTTTTGTTTAGTTTGAAATTGAAACTGCTCAAAAATGCCGTTTTTAAAACCGCTAATTTTTCTAAATTATTTTTGTAACAAGTTGATTAAAGTGTTTATTTATCAAAAAGTATTAAATATAATTTTAAATTATTTTGACTCGAGAAGTGTTGTATTTAACTATTGGTGTATAAAGTGAAATTAAATATACTTATGTAAACGAAAAATGTATGACAAAATTTATAAAGAATTTGTAAATACACAGAATGATTTGAAGTACTCAAATGAAAATCATTTGCTATTTATTAAACCATTTAAATGGAACTATGTTTTATGGTGTAATAATTGTGGCTTAGGTAAGGCTTGCTACGAAATTTATTAAAAAAAACTAATACTTAACACTTAAAAAGCACGTTTTATACCTTAAGTATTAGAAGAAACCCGTTTCAAAGTTCTGTTAAAACCGTTAAAATGCGTGCAAGATATTTTGACAGTTTTAAAGAGGAAGTAAGTAGGTTCTTTATAAAAATGGGACTAAGTTAACATTCATGAGCTTTACTTAATTAATGGAATTTTTGAAAGTATTTTTTTCAATTGGCTTAACCAAAAGAAATTTGAAAGGAATTACATAAAATGATACTCAATCGATTGTCTAAACAATTATGATTGCATAAAAAAAACTTTTATACATATGTTTGTAGGTATATTTTTGTATATCCTTAATAGGTAGTGCAAACGTTTTTTATTAGTTTGCTAATATTTATTTTTAAAATTAGCAAATGCACGGCTCTGTGTTTTAAACAAATAAAAAATGCCCAATTCATGGGCAAAAATCGCTTTTCCGAACCTTTGCATAATTATTGTTATACTTTTGTTATACAACAAGTGGCTTTACTGTTTTCTGTCTCCTTCTCACTCGTAACAAATATGAAGCACTTTGTGGCAGTCACTATATTACTCTCTTTTCACCCACGAGACGCAAAAATTTTTGCTTGGCAATCCCTTTTTGGGGACAAATACATTAAAAAACTCACAGTACAAAAACAATATGTGCACATATACTAATTAAAATAAAAGAACAGTTATTTTTCAAAGTTTTTTACAAAGCCTGGTGTAAATTTTTGCAGCAAAAAACGTGTTTGACAAACAAAAATTAAGAAAAAATTAAAGGAATTCCACCTTTTTATTTTGTTTACCGTTATACAAAAATTAATGAAAAAAAGTAGAAAAACTGTTAAAAATTTATTTTGTAAACATTTGTAAAAGTTTAATTTTGTTATTTATTATTGGTTAACTTGTTAAGTTAGAGACTTCTTGGAATTAAGTTCAAACGCCATTTTCTTTGTGAATTTTATACATACATTATTTTATGTCTAATAAATTTTTTTATTAATTTTTGCAGTTGATCCTGTTCAATTATCATCCGAAAACGAACGATTGTTACCCGCAGTATCACCCACCGAAACCTCACCTGTCCCCTTGAATTGTTCTCGCATTTCTCCATTATCTACCACTTTAACAAAAACCCTAACCTCATCAACTCTACTCAAAGACTGTAAATACAAACAAGAACCAAAGCTCGAAAAAGATCAAGAGGATTCAACTAAATCTGCCTCACCTAAACATCGTTATATATCCTCCTATTTAGGTGCTCCTAGCAGCAGCAAGTCATTAATTGGGGGTACCATCCTAACCTCAGCTCAACGCAAGGAGTACCCACTTGAGATTGTTCAACGAATTGCGCACCAACAGCAAAAAGATCTACAATCGAGAAATTCGTGTGATGAAAATTCCGATAGTGACAGCGATTCAGATGATGGTTCAAAATTGATTGTAGACGAAAAACCTTTAGTTCCGGAGGAACAACCATTGTCATTACGTGTGCGCGTAACACCACCACCTGATGATCAAAGACCTTCGCCACCACGCTGCCCAGAACCAGCCGTACGTTGCAGTGTTATACAGAGAACACCCGCAAACGACACAGAAAACCAAAGACGATCACACGAAGCTTTGTTACCCTTAGCAAGTTTTGA
Organism: Melanophora roralis; assembly: GCA_963583895.1. NCBI lineage: Eukaryota > Metazoa > Arthropoda > Insecta > Diptera > Rhinophoridae > Melanophora > Melanophora roralis. The sequence goes on along the minus strand of OY757190.1, from coordinate 23,423,397 downwards.
AGATTTAGGTCCCGAACAGCAGGAGCCTATCGACTATCACGTGCCGCGTAGAAAATCGTCACAAGATAACGACGAGGAGCAACTATTGAATTTTAGACGTTTAGAGCGGGAAAGAAAGTTAAGAGAAGCTAGACGTCGTAGTGCTATATTGGCAGCTAGGACTATTTTGGCGCAGGCCCGACTAAATCCACGTTTTGTACGATCCCTACCCGGAATATTAGCAGCTGCTGCTGGCCACGGCCGTACCACTTCGGGTTCAGGAGGTAATAATCAAGGACAAAGCTTTCAAGGAGGCTTTGGCAGCAACTCAGGTTCCAGCTCTCAACAGTCTGCTAGCGGCGGAGGTTCTCCAACGGGTTTTAGTGGCTCAAGTGGTTTAAGTGGTAGTGCAGGAGGGGGAGGCATGGGCGGAGGACGTGATGGTCGTGGCAATTACGGACCAAATTCTCCACCCTCCGGAGCTTTGCCTCCATTTTATGAATCTCTCAAAAGTGGAAATGCGATGAATAGCTCTTCTACTAATTTTACGGGTTCACCCAATTCAACCGCTTCATCAAACTTCTTGCTACAAAACGCTGCAGCTTATCTCATGTCTGCAGCAGGTAGCGGTACTGGGGGATCGCAACAATTTTCAAATAGTTCGAGCGGTGATACGTTAGGTGGCTGCGGTAACAGTTCCTCGGTTATGGATCAAAATTCTTCTGTTTCCAGCATGCTCTTCCACAATGGTCACGGTAATAATTCTCTTCCTTACAGTTCTTTAGCTCATTGCGCTAAATATAATCATCCTTCTTCTCCTTCTTCGGCGTCTTCTCCGCAACATTTTCCCTCTGTAACGACGGCTTCTCACTCCCATTTACCCTACGGTCCTAATCCCTCAGCTTACGGAATTATACTGAAGGATGAGCCCGACATTGAGTACGACGAGGCTAAAATTGATATAGGAGCATTTGCTCAAAACATTTTGCAGGCCACCATGGGGAACTCTGGAAATTTTAATGCTTCGGCCTACGAAGATGCTATTATGAACGATTTGGCCTCGGCGGCCCAGGGAGCCAATGGCACCGTGGATCCACTACAGTTTACAGCTACCCTAATGTTGTCTTCACAAACTGATCATTTGCTGGAACAATTATCTGATGCGGTTGACTTAAGTTCATTTTTGCAACGTAACTGTGTGGATGATGAGGATTCAACATCGCCACGCCAAGATTTTGAGCTGGTCTCAACGCCGTCTTTAACTCCAGATTCGGTATCTATAACACCGGTTGATTGCCACAATGGCGGCAGCACACAATTGGACACATTTCATGAAAGTCTTATGCAACAGTTGACGCATAACATTGCAAGATCCAACAGTAATAATTCTTATAATAATTTTGATAGACAACAAAACGGTTTACAACAGCAACAAAATCCACCACCCTCGTATCAGCATGCAACAAGAGATATTATGCAAATGCAGCAACAACACAATCATCAACAGAACTATAATCATTCGTCTCAGCAACACTCTGCTCTTGATTCGCTGATAAATCAAAATTCTTTGTTGCTTCACCAACAGCAGCAAAATGGCTATCACAGTTCACACCATAACAGCAATAGCCATCATCACTATAACTCAATGCAACAGCAGCATACACATCTTAATCATCATCAATTGCAACAGCATCAACAAAGTCACCACCAACAGTCGCATCATCAACAGCAAAATCAGCAAAATTTGCATCACCACCATATGCATCATCAGCAGCATCAACACTGCGATAATAGCAATTTATCATTGCCCTCACCAAATACATCGTCATCAAATCAAACCTCTTCTACCAACGCAACAACAACTGCCAATGGCCACCTTTTAATACCCTCACAAGGTCATCATCCTATGTCTTCAGCAGCCAGTAATACTTCATCAGGTTCAGCCTCGGCTCTTTTAGACACATCATTGCTCGACACAAAACCCATTATACAAAGTGTAAGTCCAACATATTCTACTGGTTCTCCCTCTACTACTACTTCTTCCTATTACCCGTATGGGGCTAAAGGGGGCAGTGGTAGTGGACCCACGAATTCTACCACTAGTAGTATTAGCTCTTCGTCGTCTTCTTCCTCTTCTCTTTCCTCGTCGTCATTAAAGCAACAGCAGCAACAACAACGTTCCTTGTCATCTATGGTGACCAGTTTAACATCACCCACTGTCGCAATGTTGCATGAAAGCAAAGTGCTTCAGCAACGGGTAAGCATTGTCCAAACCAAATATTTTCATATATTTTGTTTGTAAAATATGTTTCAAATCTTCGGCACATCTTGCGTTCGATTTTTTTATTTGTTCTGCTTAACGTTGTGTTTAACTAAACTAGAGTTAAAGGGAGTCTAATAGCCTGTCAGTTTACAATTGTTTTTTCAAACTTGTTAAAAAAATAAGAGAGGCTTCAACCATGTATATTCTCTCATTGCAACGACCTGATAAGTTATTTGACTAACTCAAAAACTTAAAAGTTTGTTTTTATTTCAATTTTTTACTCTCTTTTGACGATTTTTTTATGCAAGTTTTTTGAGTTAATGAAAACTTTCTAGTCACAATTGCTACAAATTTGTTACAATTTTTAGAGTATTGAACAAACCTAAAAAATTTTTAAAATTTAATTATGTATATCCAATAGCTTTCGGAATCAGATTTGAAAACGAATAATAGATATTTCAGTGACGTAAATTTTGGTATTATATATTTGTTTTTTTAATTAAGGCCCCTATTATGTATTACAACTCAACTCTATCTTAGTTGTAATGTGAAATTTGCTATCATGATTATAACCAAACAAAACAACTGCTACTGACGATTTGTAATTCTTTGATGTTTTTGCCAACTTACCAAGATATATGAGGTGTCAGATTACCCACAGCCGCCAAATCAAAAAGTTGCTTTTTCGTTGTAATATTTTTCGTATTCCTTTTTAGGCGATTGCGAGAAATCGAAATTATGTTTTCTTATTTGATGATAAAATAATGAAAATATGTAAGTTCTGCCAAAAGAAAACATAACCGTGTGAAATCTTTTAAAATAAAAAAAACCTAAAACTACGATGCATTTACTGGATAAAAAGGTTTACTAATTATTCTTCGTTCAAAACATGCATACAACATATGTATCTTTATTAAGTAAAACACAACGCTTAATAACAAAAACAACTTTACCGAAATATCTAAAAATTGTTTTGTTTCTTAGCGTAGGGTTTTGCGAAATTATACCCTAATTGTAATATTTTTTCGCTTTTCTTTTTTTTTTAGTTGGGTTTACCACCTGAGGTCCAATTGGAATTTGTCAATGGTGGTCATGGAATTAAAAATCCTTTAGCTATCGAAAACAGTCATGGCCATCATCACCATCGTATTCGTAGCATTGACTGTATAGAAGACTTAAAAAAGCCTTCTTTGTCAGCTGATGTTAATTCTGCTATTGTAAATGGCGGGAATTCTTGTTCTTCCAACACCAGTTCAAATAATGATCAAAGTGATCCCAATGGTAAATTTGTTTGTCGTATTTGTTTGAAGGCTTTTTCGTTGCAACGTTTGCTTAATCGACACATGAAATGTCATTCGGAAATCAAACGTTACTTGTGTACCTTCTGTGGCAAAGGTTTCAATGACACTTTTGATTTAAAACGACATACGCGTACTCACACTGGCGTAAGACCATACAAATGTAATTTGTGCGAGAAGAGTTTTACCCAGAGATGTTCCTTGGAATCGCATTGTTTGAAAGTTCACAGTGTGCAGCATCAGTATGCATACAAAGAGAGGCGCACTAAGGTAAGTTAAAAAAATTAGATTTTGCAAGTAAAAATTTAGTATAAAAACCAATTATTTTGGTCTTTTAGATGTATGTTTGCGAGGAATGTGGTCATACGACTTGTGAACCTGAAGTTCATTATATACACTTAAAAGAAAATCATCCTTATTCGCCGGCTTTGTTGAAATTCTACGACAAGCGTCATTTCAAATTCACCAATTCGCAATTTGCCAACAATTTACTCGGACAACTGCCAATGCCGGTACATAATTAAGTTTTGAAAGCAGAAGGATTTTCTAAAAACCAAAAGCTTCACTGCCTTAAATAACAAACCAGAACAAAAGTAAACACAAAACTCGGAGATTATTATTTTATATATATACATATATATGTATATATTCATACATACAAATAGTTAACTATTACATATACATATTTAAGAGAACCATTTATTTTTAACACATAACATTTTTGCTGAGCAAAATTCTTTTGTTATCAAATCAGTTTTTTTTTTCTTTTTATTTTAAACTGGATTTCTTATTTCTTGTAGAACTTTTATTTTTGAATTTTTTATCGCTAAAATCAGGCAACTTACAATTTTTTACCATTAATTTGAGAAAATAATTTATATATTTTTCGTTTTCTAGTATTTATTTTTCTTCTAAAATAAGGAAGAAAAGTGAACTTCAGCATTCCTTATTTAGCTTCATTTTAGTTAAAAGTTTGAAGTCTGTTTTTATTTAATTCTCTTACTCATCTTTTAAAAAAAATTATAAAATTTTATAGAAAATTTTAAACAAACTTAAAGTTTTTCAAAATATTTATTTGCTTTATAAACAAAATATTTTTAAATGTACATATTATATTTGCGCATAGTTTATAATTAAATGTTTTTTAAGAAAAAAAAATCGTAATATTATTTTTAATGTTATTAAAATAGTTTGAGTGAAAGTTCCCTTAGATGTGAATTTTTTGAATTTATAATAAAACCTCTGGCTTTTAGTCATAAATTTTTATTAATCATTTAAAAAAAAATATTGTTTTTGGCAAAAAGAAGTTAGAATTTTAACTAACAACCCCTTTTAATAAAGTCGGAAGTTTTTTTTAACCATTAAAATAAAAATTTTTATAATTCGCTTTTATAATGTTTAAACTCTTCTTAGATTTTTAAGTTAAACTGTTTAATATGTACAAAAAAAACCTTAGCAACATTTTGTTTTAAGATTTATTTTATTAACATCTCTAAACTATATCCTTAAATCTTAGATAAATGAATTGAGTGTTGAGTTTTTTTTCCATTGAAGTGAATTTTTTTGATTTTCTATTAATGAATTAAATATTTTTTTAAGTTTTCATTTTTAAATCTAAGCAATCATTTGTTGAAAGATAAAACCAACTATTTTTAAAAACATCATGTGTACATCAAATTCAAAGTAAAATAGATTATAAACATATATTTAATAAAGTATTTTTATAAGAATTTATAATTTTTATTAAATTTTGTTTAACAAGTTTTCTCAACAAAATAAAAAATAAACAACTAAGAGGCCTTACTTTTATATTTTTTTAATAAAAACTATGATTTAAGTTTAAATAAAAGAAATTATTATAAAAAGTTTAAGTAAACAATAAAACAATAATTTACAAAAAAATAATATGTAGTTTTAATTTTAAAATAAGCTTTAAAATATTTGCTGCTTAAAAATAAACAGTAGTTAGATTTTTTTTAAATAAAACAGGAACTGATTTTTTTTAGGTTAAAATAATACACTAAAAAAATTAAATTGTGTATATACAGCAAACGTAAGAACAAAAATTATCACTAAAAAAATAAGCAAGATTTTTTTTAATATTTAATAAAAACAGAAAAGAAAATATTAATAATTAAAACAAGAAAATTGTAATTATAAATATAAGATTAGTAACTAAAAGATCATCGGGTTTACTGTGCAATCAATGTGGTGATGGTTTACATATAAATTAAGCGCAAAACAATATTCTTATTAATTTCTAATATAGAAACTCAATATTATTTCAATATTACGTATGTTGTTAGGAAAACATAGTTCGACAGCAACCGAATCTTAGTTGCGAAAACAAAGCAATACCGATGCTCACTGGGACAATTAAAAGCTGCTGTCAAACGTGATGACGATGCAACTGATATTTGGTGGTTTACAGCTACAATAAACCTCCATTATTCCTTTTTTTTCTATGGACAGTAACAGATTCTTTTTAACCAAACCTTAATTAACATGATAAAAATTCTTCCATAAAATTTTTTCTCATTCCATCTTGATGCAGAGTCGTTTTCAACGTCATGGTCAATTTTCAGCTGCATTGAATTTATGTGTCGATTATGTATGGCAACCTAACCTTGGCTGTGTTGTGAAACGGCAGCCAAATCACAGGTTTTCCAAAATAATAACTAACCCTTTGGGAAGTGAAAATGACAACTGTAAGTCGTTTACTGCTGTCTGTAATACAGTTTTGGTAACCCAAATAAAGATACGTAATTGGAACGTTACTGTCTCCGAAGTGTTATTTGATATTTTTGAGAAAATAAATACCCTTACCCTACAATTTCACAGTAATTAAACTTGCAAGTCGACATCGTGTTGCCGTTACTATTCGCAGTAAAGAAGAGTAATTTTATTTGCAAGTCGAGGTCATTTTTATCGACGTTAACATTTGCAATATTAACGAATATTTAAGAATGGGCAATGATAACGACAATAACTTTTTAGAAACATTCCCCCTTATTTTGTAAAAGTCGTCGACGTTGACGCCCAATTTCAGCTTAATTTAATTTAACATCGTTGACGTGACCCTAAATCGGTATTTTTTTGCAGGTATGTGCTAATATGTACATGTTATAGATATTTTTGACGAAATGTTATGTAATATAACTGTGTATAATTTGCAAGTCGACGTCAATTGTGTTGCCGTTTACATTCGCAATAGGGAGTATTATTAACATTGTTGATCCTATAATCCACTTTATTGCTAAAGTCGTTGCAACGTCGTCGTCAACTCGTCCCGAAATCGATATTAATTTGAGTGAAGATTACATATGGCTATCAAACTTCAGTTCGGCCGTCAGTTGCCAAAAAATATATTACAGCTGACAACTGACGGCTAACAATTGCCAATGGGTTGCTGTACATAATCGACACATTGTATGAATGTATTGACAGGTTATAAATATTTTTAAGGAATTAAATGAATTTACGCAATTATTTTTAAGTCTGCGTCAATTGTTAATGCACACAAGAAAGGGGATTAAAGATTTAAAATATTTTTTTAAAAAATTGATTTTAACGCTTCAAAAAAAATGTATGTGACCTCCCCACCTACTCACTGCCTCTTTGACCAGTAACTGCTACTATGTAGTTTAGATAGTACATACATATGTATTTACTTCTAATTTTTTTAACTTTATTATCACTTTTTTGTTTAACAATAATTATGGCCTTATTACTTTACAGATTTTCTATAAAAGTTTGTTAAAAACTGAAAAGGACACTTCATAAAATGTATAAATATGTTTTTCCTTTTATTTTTTTAAGGAGTTAAATTATTATATTTCTCTTATACATATTAACTTTTATGTATAATTAAGAAATTTAAATCTTAAGCTAAAACAAAAAATTATTTAATAATATTTTTAATTACAAAGACATGTTAAATATCATAAAAAAACAGCATAATAAAAAATTAAATAAAATAAAAAATTTAAAGAAAATAGTTTGGTTTTTTTTTGGTTAATTTGCAATTTAATGAAGTGGTTTTAAAGATTGGGCATATGCGCCAATTTTAAATGACTAGCGACAAGGAGTTTGTTTCGATAAAATTCGACATGAAAACAATTAGGTTGAATGTTCTTCCACTCTTGTCGAATACTCTTTATCATACTTTATAACTTTAAGGCGTCTTTAAAACGGATTCTTAAAATGGTTTTTTTATCCCGCGGACTGTGTGCGTTATTGAAAATGTATAATAACGTAATACTTCGGGCTTACTCCAAGCTGCAAACGATTAGCTCAGATAATGAATAAAACGTGTAGATTCTCGGTGTCCAATTAGAGCATATTTTGTTCTTCCACTTATCTATGGTACGATCATTTACAAGGTATACATATGTTGGTAGTACAGGAACAACTACAACGGTGTAAAAACAACGGCTGAATTCCAAAACGCAGTTTTTTTGCATTACAAATTTTCAACTTCTTCCCTTACACACTCCTTACAATTTTGACAAGGTTTTTTGCTTCAAGGACATTAAAATAGCTGTAAACACTCATTTGGAAGTAGAAGATGTTATCAAAAACCTCATCTTTGCTTTCCGGAAAAACTTGAAAATTTGTAACGCAAAGCAAACTGCGTTTTGGAATTCGGCCAACATTAATGATTTTCTTCGTAAAAAGTCATTTGAGGGACTCACAAAGTGTTCTGTTTGTCCTGTTGTCATACTGTCATAAAATTTCCACAATGGCTTAAAAACATTTGCCAACTATTGGACACTGGGCGCAGATGTATTAAGAGTTGTTGTAACAATTTAATAAGCATATTAAACGACGTAGTATTTTTTAAGAACTATTTTTGTATAAAAGACAAAAAAACCATTGTGAAATTTTATAACAATATGACAATAGGACATAATAGGACACCTTGTGAATCCCCTAATTGACAATTTCAAAATAAGGAATTTTTAAATTTCGATTCGAATCGAATGCGACGATTTGGTCCCAGGTGTTTTTTTAAGATTTATTTTTTCGTTTTAAACTAAAACCATAAATTTTACTCGATTTCAAATCAAGTTATTATACCTGTTCGAGTGCTGAAAATCTATTGATTTAAAGAACATAAAATGGGAGCAAATTATGGCGTTCGATTCAAATCGAAATTTAAAAATTCGTATTAGAATTCCTTTATTAAAAAAAGCATTGATAACTCGATCGAGTACAATTTTAATTCGAATCGAATGCCGTAATTTTTCCCAAGGTTTACATAACAGGGGGATATGTTTACTATGTATTTAAAAGTTGCCAAAATTTTTAATTTAAAAAACAAAAAAAAACAGGGGCCAAATCATCGCATTCGATTCGAATCGAAATTTTAAAATTCTTATTAGAATTCCTATTCTTAAAGCATTGACAACTCGATCGATCGAGTGAAATTTTGATTCGAATCGAATGCGACGATTTGGCCCCAGTTTTAATTCTAACCAAACAATACATTTTTATTTTTTTTTCATTAATTTATTTACTTTATTTAAAAATTTAAAAAAAATTGTATGAAAATGGTTTTAGATTTCTAATAACAAAATATTTCGTGTTTATAAACACCAAAAGGCAATTTGTGGTAAATACAAAATACATTTAATGGGTTTTAAAAATGTTTTCTTACGCCTTTTCAATTCCCTTTATTGTCTTCAGTTTCTTTATTCACTCCGACTTCAGAAATTCCGGGCCATTTAATCATATGCAGCAAATGCTCCACATTCTCATCGATGCAGTCATACAAATACTGACCACGACAAATCGGACATTTTAGTTTTTTACGCTGCAATATTTCATTGAAACAATTAAGACATATAAAATGTTTATTTTCACAAAATCTAGCATCACGACGTATGAATTCAAGACAAACGCCACATGTAAAGCGCTCCACACAGTAATTATTGACTTTTAGGTCTTCTACGTTCCATTCAATTTGGTGGGGTTCAGGATAAAGCTTATCATCACTATCATCAAATTCTCCGAAATATAAACGTAAACGGCGCGAAGGTACCTTTTCGTTTAAACGTTTCAAATAGTCAAAATCAAATCTTAGAATAAATCCATTTTTGTCGCAATTTTGCAATGAGTCTTGTTCGCTGTCATAGGGACCCCAGTACTCACAATGACCATCTCGCCTTAGTCCAATCTTAAGTTTATAGTCAACTTGCTTTGAGTCTCCTATATGAAATACACCAAAATCAATGCCATCGTTACGGACTTGGAAAACATTTTGACGAAACCAATAAAGGCCATAAGGTGAGCAGAGTGCAAAAGTATCGTGTTGCAAATCTTCGAATTTGAAATCATAATATAAACTTCCTTTGGGATCTCGCAGAAACTTTCTATGATAAGTTTCAACATGTTGAAATATTGTCTCTTCTGTACCAGACCATTTGCATAAAGCAAAACGGCAAAAAAGTTTCATCTTGAACAATAATTTAACTCAAATGTTGTTTAATTTCTGAAAATTCAATTGCAACTGAAGACTATTTCTTGCACCAAACCAACTTTATATACCCGGCCAAAGTAACAGTAAACTATACCAGAACAGGTAATAGTTTAGACAATTTTTTATTGTCCTTTAGTAGGAACCCTTTTCTGTTGCGTTATCTAATAGAATTATTCTGTTTTTATCTGTCTCGCAAGTATATAATTGCATCCTAAATTAAAATCATGCAAATGATCCTTTAAAATAATTCTTGTTAAAATGCTAATTTCTGTTAAATTGTGAGGTGCTAGTAAATGTGTTTAAATTTACACCATATTTTGTTTTAAGTTGACAGAATAAAAACATTCCCCCTATTAGTTACTTTTATATGTAAAATCCAGCTGAATTGTAATCTCTTTTTTTTGCTTAAAACATAAGCATGTTGATCTGCTGTTGAAAAAAATCCATTGAAGATCCATTGAATATTAAACGTTTCCTTAAAGTATTTTGGACTTCACACCACAGCTTAAGACATTTCTATGCAAATAACTTGTTTAATCTGTTTTAAGGCACGCGTCAAAACATCGACACCTTGCGTTGACAAATAATAATTAAAAGGTTTTATGATTAGAAATTTTGTAAGTGTGAGTGTGCGTGTGTAAATAAGGACGACAGTCACTTGTAAATGAAGTTGTAAATTGAGAAGCTACATGCACACAAGCGTACATATCAGCATTCGTAGGCTTTTACTTATCTTAATATTATTTACTAGCAATTAGCCGGATACTTCGTAAGCGAAATTTTTAATGTTAACTAAAATAAGGTTCTAATCGCTATAAAAAGAAGTAAAATTTGTATGACTTTCTTTAAAATCCTAATCGAGGGGTAGCCCTCATACAAACGAATTATTGTTATGAAATCTGTGATACTCTTTACATCAAAAGTTATAACAGCTCTTGACTTTAAACACACTTCAAAGTAGTAAAATTTCTACATTTTAAACAAAATAGTTAAAAGGAAGCCAGGACAATGGTAGCACATAAGAAAGCGGACAATTTTATGAACTTTTTAATGCGCTCTACCTGGTAACCCCTTATACCTGCCGATTTCGAACATGCTACAAAGTAATTCTAGCAGGGTGTCCACATATTGGTAAAAAAATTCTTTATTGAAGCACGGTGAATGGTAGCCCCCAACAAACATTTATGAATGTTAGTGCGCAACTAAGTTATATCGGTTCACTGGGGATACAAAAATGCCAATGTGAAGGATATACATATAAAACTTCGCACAGCCAAAGAGAGTGCTTATGCTTGCTTTTTTTAAAGGATCATAGGGACAATTTAATTGTGACGGGTGTGACCATTTTAATCACATTTTTTAACTAGAATGTTGAAAATTTTAGGATGAATTACTTTAGGTTGGAGAAGGAGATCTCTAAGAAGGGCATCAAGTCTTAGAAAATGTGACGGATGTGATATCATTCGGATGCAAATTATTCAGTATGTGATCGCTTTTAGCCCTTTCCCAATCAATAAAAATTATATATAAAATAACTTGTTTATATTTAAATCATTTTAATTCCCGTTTATACGCAAATTGATTGATGTTTGCCTATAAGTTGCAAGGTTAAATTGCCATGAAGCTGTAAAAAAGGTCTTAAAAATAATAACTAATAACTGTATGTATACTAGCTTTACCCGGCCCGCTCTGCTGGACACGACCCTACTGCTAAGAGACAGGAAGACGTACCTGTGTTAAAATTTTAGTTCTTGTGGGCATATTCGACGTTAGCCAAAAAAAATCAGTGCAGTAAAAGTACCAGTATAAAGCTACTTTTAGCTTTAAAATTGTTGCATCCGAAGGCCTTATATGTTATTGGGTACAAACTCTTAAAAAAACTCGCGCTTTAGCAATACCAGTACAAACTAGGAATTTAATTTTTTCTAGTAGAAGTACATTTAAATTTAAGAATAGCCTATCGTACCCTTCACACTTCCAAATTTCAAGAAAATCAGACCAGTCGCTTAAGCTGGTGACCAACAAACAAACAAATAAACTTCTCTTTATTTTCATTATACCAGCATTTGAAATCATGTTCGTTTTTAATGTGTGACAAAAAATTGCTACATACAATTGTCACAAAACTTTGGTGAAAAACTAATTGTCGCCAAAAAATGTGAAAAATCATTCCATACAAAATGTATGAAAAAATGTTTGGCAGGAGACAAGTCTTAATTGATGCGAACCATTAATATCGGTCTAGGCGCTTTTGCGTTATAGGTTATAGGAAGTAGCTAACGTTACTCTCTTTTATATATAAGAATTAATTTAAAATTAAACTATCAAGTACCCAAACTTAAAGTTGTAATTAGTATCGTGCAATAAAAAGCAGTCGAATATGTCAGCTAAACAAACTTATTTTGTGGTATAACTGGGTTAAATATAACAGTCTGGCATGGCTTTAAAGTCTTATTAATATGTTTAATCCCTAACATATGCTACGTTTGTTGTTTGACTAAGCTCTAATACACATGTAACTTAGCTGGGTTGCTTAAAAATAGTGAATAAATTTAGGCTTAATAAAAATTAATAAAACAGTAAAAGCAGTGGTGGCAAACAAATACTAGGAATGAAGCCAAACTTAATCGAATAAAAAAAATTCATCTTATTAATTATTGATTTTAGTTTGAAAGTAATTATTCCTGCAGTATACTTTTAAGATCATACTTACTATTTTTTTCTTTATATTTTTTGTTAAACTCAAAAAGTTTTTCTAAAATTTATTAATTTTTTTTATTTACTCTATAATTCAGTTCAATAGCTCTAGGTTAACTACATGTTATATATAATTTTTTATTAATTTTTTTTAATTAGAAGAATGCTGTATGTTTGATCTTATGTTAATTTTTTTTTTAACTAAGTTTTTAATATGTCTGTACGTTTGTATTATAAGAAGGCTTATTATTGTTACATTAATTGAACTATAATTTTGTATTTAGTAATAAATAATGTACGTTTTGTTAATTGATTTTTAGAAGTTTTGTAAAATATTTTTATAAAAGGTTTAACAGTTTTGATTCTATTTAAGTATGCGTGGTTTAAGAAACTGAATAATGAAAAGCTATGCGTTGGTTTAAAATAAGTATGTTTATGATCCAGAAATAAATTTTAAAAAATACAATAAAAAAGTTACATAAGTTTTATTTAAAAGTGTTAAGTGATATTAATCTTCGATTTGAGCAGTCTCTAGGTATATAAAAATGAAACAAGGAAACGCATTCAAGTTCGAAAATAATGTTAAGTGACTAGGGATGTCGAATTTTACTAATTTTTAAAATCTCTGGATTTTTGTTACGAATGTCAAAAATTTTTTGATTTAGAAATGCTACTAGTTTTTGTTTTAATAATTACTAAATGCAATAGTTTTTTTATCAGTTAATGTGTAAAATTTGTTACTTTATTTAAATTATAGGAAACTTTCTATAATAAACTAAAAACTAAAAAGTTAAAATTGTTTTAAAAAATTGCTTGCAAAAACATTTTTATTAGTAAAAATCTAATTTAGCCCTAATGGCCGGGGATATTGCCGTAAATAAAATGGAAGCCTAAAAAGGTTGATTTTTAAATTCGTGGACTAAAAATACGTTACGTTTTTCTAAACTAAATTTATTTAGTATAAAGTTACTACAAATAAACTTTAATTTAAGTGATGAACAGTCGTTTTAAATTTGGTTTAATCGAAGACATAAGCACTTGGGTTTTAAAGTTAAAGTTAAACAAATATTAAAGATAAAATTTTAGCTAAAAAATAAATTATAAAATTGATGTTATATTGATCTAAAAAACAAATAGACATTTTGTTTAATTTAATAGGAATCTTCTATTTAAAGCATTCGTTTTTGTGTGTTTTTTTTTTAAATCCTTTTTGTTGGTCGATTAAATACATTTTTTGTGCATTTTTTTCTTAACAATTCCTTTTTTTTTTAAATATGAAATTTAAATAAACATACGAACATATGTATGTTTATTAAACAGGTATACCAGTACGATCTTTTATTTTACCCAAAACACTATGATGGACCTTGACATAACCACTGGCTTTCTTGCCCAAATTTCCCATGCTACCAGTGATTATGTTACTCAAGGGTGGTGTTGTTGAAGCACCAGGAACATCAATTGAAGAGCTGGACAACGGAGAAGAATGCTTCGAGTCTGCTTGTTGCAATAAAGATCTATGCGTCGAGTCATGTGAAAGTAATAAATCATCACTACTAGGTGGCATTTGTGATGAGGAAGGTGTGTAAATCGGTTGCAGTTTTTCGACTTCATCATCGATGGACTTGAATTGCCAACTCCAGTTGGCTCGATACAAGAATGGACGATGATCGAAGCGATTATCATCAGGGCTATAACTTTCAGCATGTACTGACGGTGTTAAAACAGTCATTTTGTGGCGATTTATGGCATAACATCTAAAGAAATGTTTAACTTTGTCTGCCACTTCCCTGGGGCTAAGATCGCCCTTCCAGGTGGATACCAATTTGCAGAACATGCTATAGGGCCCACAGCAGGCTTGCTTACGAAGGCGACCATATTCGCTAAGCTCAGCATAGGTCATGCCCATATCCTGTTCATCGGTTTGCATTAGTTGACCATCTTGCAAAGGCTCTAATTCGGCAGTTGGTGGAGCATCTATAATTGACTCTAGAATGGGTAGACCAAATCTGAGAAATTAAAAAAAAACAAAAGTTAAACTCTCTGTTGTTCAAAGGCTTTTCGAAAGTACTTTTACTTACTTGTCTTTGGCATAAACCAAAAATCTTCTCAAATCCATTTTAGAAATACCACCAATGGGATTTATATCGGCCGAGGAACAATCGTATTTTGTCAAATAACCCCTTAGTGATTCATCGACATTTGCCGAACCCAAAACTAATAGACCGCCGGGGCGATTACGAACCCATAACATCAATTGTGCGAAAATATATGCCAAAACCATGCGTATACGAGACTGAATATTTTGCAAGGCCAAGTTTTGTCTAGCACAACCTCCTTGTGTACGAAAACGGGGCGTAAGTCCAGTGACAGCATTAAAAATACCCAACAAAGCATTTACAGCCGTATCTATGCTAATCTCGATGTGATAACTACCCAATTGATTGGCTAAAAGAGAAGCGCGACGTTTTGTTTCTTTGCTCGAATTGACACTACCCATAAAGCAAGTGACCAGCAGGCGGTTACATAAGGCAGCAGGATTATCGGGTGTATACTCTTGATCGGCCAGGATTTTACGTACATCATAGAGAACTTGAGAGTCACCTGATTGCACAGCATTAACAATCATTCTGCACATGGAATGTACAATAGTGGCGGAACTACTGGAATCTACACCTCCCGACAAAGGCAAGAAAAAACCACCCTGACCAGATCTACGCAAATAATCCCAGAGCCAGCAGGCCGGTCCCATGGCAATTTCCTCCTCCGGCGTATGATAAATCCATTGCAAAGGTGTATTTGCCGTTTTAAATATATCATTATGTGTAGACATTTCAAAATCACAATTGATACGCGGGTAATTTGGTGCATCAGCTGCTGCGTTACATCTAGAACGACGTGATAAGCGATAGGAACGTATATCCTCTAAATCTATAGTGGCCAAAGTGACTTCAACATCTTGCAAAGAAAATTGTTTACTTCTGGCCACAATTTCTCCATTAAGAGACACCGATGAGCAGCCATTAAAATAGACGCGTTGACCATCACAGCCTCTTAAATTGCTAAATAAATAGGCACCGCCGGCTTTAAAACTGGCATTACGCACTAGCTCGGTAATAATGTAGGCTTTGCGCAGTTCCATATAACTACCTGAACCATTCGAAATGATTTCAACGCCCGACAAAGACATATCAATATGTTTGCTGAAAACAAAGAAAATGCAAATAGAAAATTTGTTTAAAAAAGTTTAATTTGTAAGTAGAACAGGCCGGTGAAAGCCTGGGTTTTCCGTAATTGATTCAATAGAACATAATATTGCAAATAGTTGGGAAAGGATCCAAGACAAAAATGGGAAAGGTTTAATTTTAACTAAAATTAAAGGACAAACTTCTACTAACCAATTAAATCTCATATTTGAACCCACCTCTCATAAGTTTAAGGGGTATTATTCGTTTTTGAAGATGTTTGTAATGGCCAAAAATGAAAGTCCGGGGGCTACCTTTAAATTCACTGATCGATTTAGATTTATTTCTTGAGTCGATTAAAACATGTCCGTCCGCCCGTCCGTCCACTCGTCTGACTGAGTGTATTCTTTTAATAAAGTACAGGTCACATTTTTGGAGATAATTTGATAAAACAAACAAGTTTCTCGACTAAGCCTATCGAAATCGGTAATGATCGGCCCATTGCTTGACATAGTCCCCAAACAAATGTCCTCCCAGAATAATAATCTTTGGCTATAACTTCGTCGAATATTTCTCTATCTTCGCAAATGTTTTGGAGCCAATGCTGCGAATTGTTGCACGAGGTTAAATTATTATCCGTCCATTTTTTTCACAGTCCCAATACAAACGCTTTCCCGGAATACGAGCTTCAGGCTATAACTGTCCCTAATAATCTTCTCAAAATTTGGCATTTCTTTAGGACTTTATACTAGCAATTGTTAAGATGAATCCCATTGTGATCTGTGGCAATCGGTCCATAATTTACCACAAGTGTTTTTTATAAGACCAAAAGCCATTTAATCCTGCATAAATTTTTTACGTACTGATATTGGTACTTTATAGAAAACTTCTTGTGGTGTAGTATATTATATTAACGGACTTGACCATTTTGGGGGCCTCGAGGACCCGTACCCAATTATAGATCTTACCTTTTAGCATTCCACAATTCCTCACATATTTCAAATCCAATACAGGTGTCTTTTGTGGCAATAACAGCATCTCCAAATGGCACAACACTCTGGCCCGAATGCTGTGCAATCATGCGCGGCACATAGTAATCCTCTGTTTGAAATTTCTAAAAATTAAGTTTTTTAGTAAAACATTAAGCCATTAAGATCATTTTAAACAACTCCTCTTACCTTAGTCCATGCCGTAAACCATCTTGATTCTCTATAATTATCATCATCGCACATTGCCATTTTTGGTCGTATTAGTAAGATTTTACGATTAAAGAATGCCACGCGACAGTTGTAGGCAACATTACGATGCATCACAGGCATACCAACATCAACCAGTATATTTTCACTATAAAAATTTAATTTTAAAGAAAACTCTAAAAGTGACAGATAATCGCTTTATGACAACACTTACCATATGGGTGACATCATGATTTCCAACAAAACTTCCCAACAGTGTAAAAAAGTGTCGGGTTCCCGAAAATGATCTTCACAGCTGTAGCCACTGTTAAACGTACAAGTAAAAATGATTAATTAATAAACTTTGAGAAATAAAAAGGCGAAAAACAACATTTGTTTTAACAAGTTTATTAAACCATAAAAAAAGTTTACATTAGCGACCACTTTATAGTCGGCATAAATACAGGGTGTCTGTTGGCAAACCTATATTTTTGAATACGATTATTTCAAAAAATAATAAATGGCGGGGAAAGAGGGTGGCACCGTTGGAATTATCGATTATGCAGATTTGTCAGTCATGATGTCGCAGTGGTCGAATGATCATCGCGTGTTCGCTGTGGAGACATTTTTTTAAGAGTAATGATTCTTACGTAAAATTGCTCACCGACAATTTTGTTTATAGTTCGGTATTCGGCGAACACGGAATAGACCGTGTGTAAATTTAAATTGCTCTTGAGTGCAGAGATTCCGTGCAACTGCTTCGGCTATGATTGTCTCACGGCCAGGGCCCAGTTGATCTTCAAGGACTCCTGAAAATGTTAAACTGGTTGAAAGCAGTTTACGTGAAAATCCGCGACTTTTAATATGGAAAAGATCAGCTTCACTAGGACTTCCAAAAGCGATTATTCATGAAATTTAAAAAAGGATCTGAATTTTCAATCCAAGAACTGAAAGAGAGATACCTTGAGTTACGCACAAAAGTTTGTGAAACATTGTTGGAGGGTTGTCCAACTGTAAATCCCATTTTTTGGAGTCACAAAGCTCATTTTCACTAAAACGGCCACTTCAACAAGCAATACTGCAGTTGCTGGTCTCCAATAACCCTCTATTGAAACATCAAAAATCATTGCATCGCCCCAAGGTAACTATTTGGCGTGCCTTATCCACGCATGAGATTATGTTTTTTTCGAAAATTCTCGAGGCCAGGCGACAAATGTGAACGGTGAAAATAATCGACGCATGATTGCGGAATTCTTTTTGCCAAACCTGCGAGCTCATCCATCGCAATCTTTACACACGGGGTTAAAACAGGATGGGGTGAATGCACACACAGCCCGAGCTTCGATGAATTTGCTTCGAGAAATTTCCCCAAAAACTGATCAGACTCCTTGGAGACATCCAATGGCTACCGAGGTTGCCCGATCTAAATCCCATGGATTTTTTATGGGACTACCTCAAAGAGAGAGTATAAATTGACAATCCCCAATCCTTAGTGGCTTTAAAGCAAAATATTTGTCGATAAATCAGCTCAATTGAACCAGGTTTACTGCAGCGTGTCGCGCAGAACACAAAGCTCTGTTTTGAACAGTATGTTTAAACCGACGGGAGACATCTGGATAACATACTCTTAAAAAATAAAATCCACATTTCCATTCTATCGTTCAATGCTCTAAATAAAACTTTGTGTCAGTTATTACAATTTTTATTAAGAATTGAACATATAAATCTTTCACCGGACACCCTGTACAAAGAATCTCTAATTATCACAGGCAGATACTAATCAAGTTTTCTAACGTAGTAAAGTCTAACCCGTCGACAACACCTAAGAAATGGCGGCAAATAAACTAACTGAACCCAATTTGATTCGTCTGGAAGGCATAATGGAGAATATGGCGAATACAATGAAGCAATTCATACCGAGTATGAATATGTAATAAAGTCACAAATCGTAGACTAATCTTTTGGAGGCCATACTAAATAGTCCATGAACTATTTCAAAATCTATTCTGGAAAGCAAACTCATCCGTCAGCATAACAATGAACTCAAATATGTTCTTATTACCCAAAAAACTAATGTTAATATTTGAAACTCATATGACATCTAGAAGTACTTAGTGTACTTTTTACGATACGCAAGATCTCAGAGATATACCATGCGGTAGCTCGGCTATATTGATCAAATTTAGAATCACACAACTTATATCAGCATTGCCGGTAGAAACAAGGTCTTATCGTGCCAAAGAGTTACCATGCATGCTAGTACTCCGGACAGTTTAAGCCGACGCTTTTCAGGTATGCTAGTGCAGCTTTCCTTGACTTTCAAGGTCAATAAGGGTAGGTAGGGACGTTAAGAAAGTCAAGTTGCTTCTCGCAGGGGAGCTTGATGCAAGGTGGAGGGCTTGTTGGACGAATAGTGACAAGGCTAGTTTAACATATGGTTATTTACAAGATGCGACGTGTGTACGACAACGCCAACTCTTTGAGTTTAGCCGGACCATGGAATTCTTACTAACGGGACATGGCTCGCTCAATGCATTTTTGCATCAAAAGGCCTGTCCGCGAATCCGGTTTCCGGGTGTCGGGAAGACGTGAGACACATACTGACATTTTTTTTATCTTGTTGCAGGGTTTTTTAATGAATATCCAATTATTTTAAAAAGATTTTCAGAGAATTTTACATTAATAATTTTTTTAATGTAAAAAAGACTCGCACTAATAACATCATCATATTATCCGAAAAGAAAAAGTTCAAAGTTAATAAACAGAAATACATATAATTAGCTTTTACTTCAGGCAAAGGATCATGCTTCCAAATGTACTTAGAGTATAACAAAAACAATATAAAAATACCGGATTATTTATATTTTAAGTTTGACTGACATGTGTCAAGACATCAATTTGTCTCGTCTAAATGTGCTGTTGTAAACAATAAGATGGCGACTAAGCTTTTGCTGCCCTCAGATAAAACTATTGAAATAAATATATACTTTAATGTGAGAACTTAAATAAAAGCTGACTGTAAATGTGAACAATAAGTAATTTTTTAAAATTTAAAAAAAATATTTACACATAAACATACCTGTAAGTACTTAAATATCGTTAGCTGAAATGCAAAACCACGTAACTAACAAAAAAATCATAAATCGAAGACAATAATTGTTTTAATGTTACAAACAAAACCTAAAGCATAATGGCGAAAAAAAAACTATTTTAAAGTACTGCTTTTGTAAAGCTATATTTACACTACCTGAGTTGTCATCTGAGTTTCACAACTGAGACTTATTTTTATGGTGTAATAACATGTCTATTTTCATTTGTTAATACTTTTGTCTAACCTCAGTTGAAAAAAAAACGTTTTCTATTTTAAATTATTTAACGTCTGAGTTTTAAATTTAAGTTTTTAAAAGTTACCGGATTAAATGCTTGTTGTTGTATTGCCATACACTTTGTACCAGTTTAACAACTTTTAGAATTAGCGGACTTATTATAATTTCTCAGATTTAATGTAATACTAAAAATAAAAATTTCGAATTGTTTTTTGACACTCATAAAAATTTAAACTTATTTTTTTGACACTCAACTCAGATGAGAACTTAGGTAGTGTATATATAGCATAATCAAAACATGTTTTTTTTTTATCCTGTAAAACTTTGAAAAATGTAGTAACGTGGTTTTGCATATCAGCTAACGATAAGTAGATTACTTTCCTTATTTTAGAAATTAAACTTACCACACTTCTAATTCCGGCCCAGTTCGATACGAAGCGCCCATGTCTTTTGCTTCTAAAATCGATTGTAAAATTCGAGCCAAATTTCCCTCAAAATCCAGAGCCCATTGATTGAGAGTTGAAACAGCTACCGTCACTTTGCGTCCCATATTGTTGTTATTACTAGATTTGTTGTTGCTGGAGTTGTTATTGTTATGTAAACAATTTTTAAAATGTTCTTATAATTATTTGTTTAAATAAAAAATTTTAAGAAAATCGATATGTCGGATACGTTGTCAGAGCAAAGATAAAAAAGTTAAAAATCTTGGCAGCAGATTGACAGGTCTATATTCAGTTGGTGGCGTTATTTTTCCTACAAAACCATAAAAAGTCCTTTTTGAATATTAAGTTTTAATATACTACAGTTCGGTTAGCTTGATATTATAAAAATAACAAAAAAATTAAACAAAATTACATAAAAAATTTACCTGGTTTCTTCTATCACGGCTTGCTTAAGTTCTTGTATGTTACGAGTTGAAGTTTCTAAAAATAAGTTAAAAATTAAAAAAAAATTAGACCAAGTTTTTACAACTTTAAAATTTTTTTTAAATAACTGCAATAACCAAAACTTCTTAGTATTAGTACAAATTAGAACAAATTTTATTAAATGTGCACAAGTATTTCGAAAGCGTTATTTAGCAAATGTCAAAACTAAATTTAAACGCAGCGAAATTCGCATGAGAATTACTTAACGTCAGCAAAGGTAACTTTTAAATACGTCAAAGGAGAAGTTGTTTATTTCACATTTGTATAGCTATAGCCAGTTAAACACAAATGTACAACACCAATGCACAAGTTCATACACATGCATACATGAAAGGAAACAGGAAAGTATTTTTATAGTGAGTAAAATAATTATAAGAGAAGTTTTGTAATACATTTTTTCGACCTTTATTGTATAACTTATTTAAAATTAAAGTCAAGCTTGAGGTGTGATTTTGTTAGTAAAAGTTTATTGCACCTCAATATTTCCCCACTCACTAAATGACATCCTCAGAAGGAGTGACAGTATTAAAAATATTGTAAACTTAAGGCTTAAACATTCTATATTGTATAAAACAACACTTATTTGTATAATAGAGAGCTTAGAAGCGTTTGGGTATGTTTTTCCCTGTAGTGAGGAGCGGAGCCTTCCCATCTATTGGACAAGGAACCCAGTTTTAATGCAAGTTTGCACCACCACTTTGCCCAACAAAGGTTAGAACAGAATCCAGTTAGAACAGAAATGCTAGGGGCTCCAGACACTCGCGGTACCAGAATAAAACCTCAGGTCAGGCCTCTTGGCCGAAACTACTATTAGTTGAACTACAAACAGACGCCCCGTAGCCCGAATCCCCCCGTTTTTACTAAACTGGACCAGCCACGTCAGGAACAACATGCCATAAGAAGAACACAGCCGAGAACACGTAACGAGGTAAGGAAAAAATTGCAGAGTCAGCAAACTGCAATCGCCATATGCATACCTACAAATAAGGGGCATATAACTGCAGACGACTAGCGCACAGGGCAGTTAGCATCAACCCAGGGAACCTTATTGAGGTCAGCTTTTCATAAGTCGATTTCCTCTCCTATTAAATACTCTGCGAACACCAGACCGAATAAGTGGAGGACGCCCCCATTGACAACCAGCGTCTTAGCAACATTGTCAGAGTTTTGTCAATTGCAACCTCAACTTTAAAATTTCCAAACAACTAAATCTCTGACAGAACTCTAAAGTATAGCCACGGGAGACACGCCTCTAAACCGTATTGTCTTGCTATCATTAAAGTAGCTGCCCCAAAGAGCCAGCTCGCGACAATCTACCCGTCGTAATAAACTAAGGAAACTATACCAGGCTAGATATTAAAAAGTACCTTAAAATCAACATATATGACAAGGATATATTTGGTTGTTAAACTACTAACCCTATTACGCCCACGCTGCCATGTTTCCTCAACATTCTTACCTTTCCTGAAACTAAACAGAAACTCTGAAGGTCTCCCGCTATCAATATACCCTGACCCTGATCAATTCCAGCACGCTGTAAAGCACTAAAAGAAAAATAGTACCCCAATAAAGGCAAGCATGACTTTTCGCTCTATCAGAAGAGTTAGGGAGGACAACAACAGCATAGATAGCTGCCCCGGAAAAGACAATACACGGTGATTTAAGTGCAACTAAAGCGATTTAATGGTCTTGAACGAACTCTAAACTCTCATGGTAAATACAACCAGCTTTGTTTCACCAATTCCGGATATTTTCTTTAAGTTTTAAGAAAAATTAGATCCTGATTCCGGAAGCGCAGAAAAGCTGAACAGTAAGAAAAAATATGCTTAACAATCTTTTAATCCCCTGGTACACCGCTGGCCAGTTGTCCTGTTTTTTTTTTTTTTTTTGACAAAAACCGCTGTCCACAAAAATGATATATTTTTAACCTCCCATTGCAGTGTGCAATCGCTCCTTCTCAAAGATAGCAAGCCCTTCCTTACTAATATCTCGACATAATCTTACAAATTCTTTGCAAAGTTGTATTTTTCCGGACCCGTGCGACCCTGAAATCCATAGTCGAGTCTTTTCTTTTTAAATTTATGTTATGTAACAGAACGTAAATGGAAGTACAAGTGTTAATTGCAAGTGGATATCTTGCTTCATTTTTGGTTAGGTATATCATTCCCCTTTACACAGTCAAAATTTATTTGTTTTACGGCACACTGTTATTAATGGATTCCAATGGAATTGAGTTTGGGACTTTCTTGAAACAGTGTTAGCAGATTAATTAGTTTAAATCCAAGATGATGCGGCCAGGGTGCGCACTACCCCATGGTTTGCCTTGCATTTTTCTGCATGCAGCCGCATGGTTGTGTTTCGACCTTTTTCTTTGCATTGAGATACCACAACGGCTTATTGTCCAGGCTTTTACAGAAAAAGAACTGAAAGCTGTTAATTACAACATATTTTCGAAAAGTTTTTTTTATCAAACTGCCACCATGTTGCGGTAGCGATAAATATGCTAGCTGTCAACAACTGTTGACATTTTTTATAGCACGTCGAACAGCAAATGGAAAAAAAGTTTAAAAATTAGCTTTCAAAAAACAGATTTTTTAAAATTTTTTCGCTGTTGCTTTGCTGCTGCTTTGCGGTTACTTGAAAAATTCAAAAGCTATAGCAGACATTTTACAGCAAACACGTTGATAGCATTAAAAAAACATGTTCAAAGTAATATAAAAAATAAATTGGTTTTGCTTTAGACATTGCTGTGTTATTTGTTATAATTTTTTTATTTGCTGTTAGTTTGTTTTTTTTTCATAACTGATAACCTTTCAAAGCACTTTATCTCAAGAGGTGTTGGCCTCTGTCAGTATTTACC
Organism: Melanophora roralis; assembly: GCA_963583895.1. NCBI lineage: Eukaryota > Metazoa > Arthropoda > Insecta > Diptera > Rhinophoridae > Melanophora > Melanophora roralis. Next base: position 23,399,207 of record OY757190.1, on the reverse strand, counting down.
ACCACATGGCAGTGTAATTATTTTCCGCACTGTTTTTGTGAGTTAATATTCGCGTTTAAATATGTAAGTATATTATTAGCGTGGTAGTCATTAACGTATTTTTTCTTTTTTTCAAATAATTGTTGTTTACTTTTGCAAACTTACAGGCGTGTAGTTAAACTCTCAGTATAAAATTTTACTTACAATAATTGGCAAAAACATCCGACAGTACAAAAATACCGACACAGGGTGTCAAACTCTTTTTGTTTTTGTTTTTAAGCTTAAGAACGCTTTTTACTAGAATTCACGTAAACATTCAACTCCCTATTGAGGCTAATCGTTTGTTTTGTAGTGCAACGTTAATTAGAGTGAGGGGGAGCTGCGTCAAAAAAAGTTTGCAGTTTATGTAATGGAATTTACATATTGATCAAGCAAAGCTTTTTAAATTTATGAACGTTTGTAGACCTAATACTTACTGTAAACGTGTTGTTAGTTAGTATTGTTAATGTTTGTCGATATTAACTTTAAGTAGTTGCTAAGGAAATAAAAGGATTTAATACAATTCTTCCGTTCTGTGTGCCATCTTGTTCGCCAAGTTCGAAGGAATTTTCTTTGTTTATATTTTGAACATTAAAGGAATTTTTAGATTTTGTAATACATATGTTTGCCAAGAAATGTATGTATGGCTGTCTATGGATAGTTTTAGAATACACAGAAAAGAAGTAAAATCGCTATATTCGGCTGTGCCGAATTTTATAAACCCTTCACATTTGTCTTTTTGTATACCCAGTCACCTGTTCTAGGCAAGTTCTTTTCGAACAGTAAATATTATAATTATTTGTGGAGGGCTTTTATTACAAAGCTTTTATAGTTTTCAAAACATAAAACTTACAACATTTGAACAATTGTATCGACTTACTTATCTCTAAGGATCCAGAATATATATCCGTTATTAGGTTGCAAATGGATAATAAATAAATTACAAACGGAATGACAATCTGATATATACCTGTACCACTATGTTAAAGGGTATAAAAAAATCACACAAACACACACACTATGGCTATAAAAAAAAAACAGAAAACAAGTTATGCAAAAACAATATACAGGTAATATACGATGTACATCTATTGTCTTTGCAAGAGTGTTAAGATAGTAAACTATAACTGTCAAACTCCTTTCGTAAAAACGGTCTTCAGTTTTGTTTGTTTTAATTGTAAAACGTGTGCTGTGTAAACATACATTCAGAAACTTAATGCGTATTTATTCACACCCATATGTATGCTTAGAGTGTTGCCAGTTGGTTACATTTGTTACATTTTTTGTATGGATTTTGTTCTAAAAAAACTGTGAAAACTGGGACAATCGCAGTATTTTGCCTTAATCTAGGCCCGTGATGAACCGATCTTGTTAATTTGAAATAGCGATCATCTCAGGGATATTTTCGATAGCTTGACACCAATACCTGGTCCGTAGTGCTTAAATTGACTCCGATAACTAGATTTCAACATTCACATAGAAGGGCTAAATCGACTTCCCTATCTTTAAGTATCCAGAATATAAATACTTTATGAGGTCGCAAATGGATAATAAAGAAATTACAAACAGAATGACAAACTAATATATACTAGAGGCCTGCATCAAGTCCTATTTCAAGCTAGTTGAAGACCCGAATGATTTTCTAATTCTTGTGCTGTTGTGCGATTAAACTGTTTAAGTGCTGTAATGTAAAGTAGCTGGCACAGTTTATGTGATGCAATGTAGTGTAGTTAAGAATAAAGAGTAGTGTCATGCACTGTTGTTCATTCAACTTATATACTGTTATGATGTGTGGTCGATAAAAAAAAAATGAATGTGATGGTGTGTGGTCAACAAGAACAAAACTGTGTGTGTTACACACAATGTTGAATGGACACATAAACAAACATATATACAAGCAGGCAAATCCATATAAATTTCATACGTAATTACATTTCATTACATACATACATTAAAAATCAACCCCCGTTTTTAAAACTATCACATCAGAAACATCCCGTCAACAATAAAGTTTCAAGATGAATTGAAACTGAAATGTGTGATCATGATGAATTGATGAGCAGTTGTTGTTAACTTAAGTGTGCTTAAGTGTAAATATTTTTTTCATTTAAGTTAAGTAAGCAAATGAGATAGCAAACAATACAGTGTAACGATTCAACCCCTAAAGGCCCTATCTCTTGAAGACTATTTGCTACCTATGGTTCCGGCCATGCTCAGGGTTTGGGGTGGTGTTCTTGTCTCTCAAAAAATAATAGGTTAAGAGCCGAACAAAGATAAAAAAAAAAAATTAAGATAAAAGGTAGCTTCTGACCGTAGTATTAACAACCAAAAATTATAAATAATATAATAAGATTAAAGCTAAAAAAAAAATTAACAAAAGTACTTCTTAGTTGTGTGAAAGTTCGGTCACAAGAAGAAGGTGGTGTCTCTTCTTTGTCTTTTACCCTCCCAACCATGCTATAGGATATATATTGCCGCCATAGCCCTTAAAGGTTCTCCCTACCTATACCTTAATTAACCTTTCGTAGAATAATAAAAAAAAACCAATGCATTATTATTTACATAGCAACGATTATCCCGAGTTTATTGCAACAAGTTGTCAATGGCATTGATTTTAAAATTAAAAAAAAACAATATATATTACAATTATGCTAATTAATTATAATAATCAGAAAAAACTGTTTAAGCTATTAAAGGTAAAAAAAAAAAAAAAAAAAAAAAAATATGAATAAAATTTAAAACTAATAATTGGAATTTGAAGTTTAAATCCAGGTAAAAAAAAAAATAAATCCCATGAGAGAAATTTTAATATTTACGTTGTGTTAACATAAAATTCAAATGCTTATGTTAATAAAAAAAACATGTTAACATAAATCAACAAAAAAAAAAAATTAATTATTTGAACTTACCAAATTTCTCCAACGACGACAGCAGGCCTGATGTTACGTGAAGTGTAGCTATAATTTTGAATAGTTATACCCTTTTGCGTTTGGTAAAGGCTTACCAAAAAAAATAGTTAACACAAATATCTAATATATATTAAAATTCTGGCTTATGGTAATGTATTATTGTATAAGTGCTTGTTTCTTCTGTATTAGTCCTAGTGTAGATGTGTTGGTATGTAAGTAGTGAAATGGGAGTATTAGGTAATTAAATTTAAAAAAAAAACAGGCTTAGGTTTTAAGTTAATTAACAATTATAAAAAAAAATATGAAACAAGAAAACTGTCCTTATAACACAGTAATAGCAAAGTTGATAGATTATCCGTTAGATTGTAGTAGATCCTTATTTAGTCGATTTAAAAAAAAATGTATCTCGTACACCAGATATATCGAAACTGACGGTTAAACTTGGTGAATGTTGAATAAATAGGTAGTAGGTTACACTGGCGGGGGTTTTTAAAATTTTTGTGGTGGTTTGAACGAGGCTTAAGCTGAAGAAGTGGGTGCTAGAAAGCTTCGTGCTGGAAAAGGCTTATACGGAGTGTTCTTGCCGATCTCTGGATAAAATAACCGCTACTGCCGGACTGAACTCGTACCAAATCTCGCAGAGTTATATATCTTACAGTCGAAAATACAATTGCAGTCACTGAGATATTCTTAACTCTAAATACATACATACATACAAAGATAAGTTATATATAACTAAAATAATATCTGGTCATTTTGCAGCTCACCTTAAAAGTTCTAACAATCCACTCTTTCCTTAGTCTTTTGCTTACACCAAACCAAAATTTCCACCACAACGAAATCTGTTTTATTTATGTGTTTATTTCCCTTTTCCTTAATTTAAAGAAGTTTTCCGCCCAAATATGTACGTAAGTTTAATGACAATCAAAAAATTTTCTTCTAATAATAAAATTTGAAATCAAAATTAAAACAATATTTCCAAAGCTATGTTTCCCCACAAATTTTCTTTTGAACTTACAAAAATTGTAAAGTATAAATAACCCCACAAACCTATTCTCTTTCAGTTGACCCTCACAACAGCACAGCACTTATTGTTGTGTGTGCACACGTAAGGTATATAAAATAAATTGAAAATTCAAGATGATGCCTTTTTTAGACGTCTTGAGCTGTCCTCTAATATATACCCTTATCACAATGTGAAGGTTATGCAAATTACGACAAACTAATTGTCATATTAACAACCAAATTATAAACACAATTCTTTTATTGTTGAATTTAAGCTTACAACTAAAGTTGTATATACAAAAATATTTTAGCTACCAGCTCTTGTAAATTGATTTGTAAAAATTATTAAAAAGTTAAAAAAAAAATTAAAAAAAAACATTTATGTATAACTGGCTCAAAAAAAAAATTCAATAGCTTCAGTTTATAGTTTTTTGTTATTACTTGATATCTGTTAACATTTTTTCTGTGTAGAAACGAGTTGTTATTTTCTTGTTTAGATATGCTACAGCACTCCAGGCAAGTTATCGCGCTTTTAAACATTTGCAACTGAAATGGACATTTTTCTCAGTTGAATGCCAAAAATGTGTGTCTTCATATGCTGCGTTCTGCAGAACAACTTGCTGTACTATTATGAGTTCTGGAAACTCTTTTAAAAACTAGTTTTTCTTCAAAATAAATAAATCACATGTCTTTTTAAACTAAAAGCATGTCTTACGTTGTTAGAAATTTTGTCACGCTTTTGTTCGAACTTTCAGCAAAGTTTTAAAGACACAAACAATTTTCAATTTATGGCTGTTTTTTACTTTTCACCAAAGGACTTAAACGGAAATTGAAAAGAAAAAACTTAAACTGTAACAAGAAAAAAATGGCATTCTTTTGCTGAAGTTGTAAAATAGAAAAGGCCAACTAAGAAGAGGAGGAAGAAGAAGAAGATGGAAGCAATGAAAAAAACATTTCATCGAGCACCTTTCAATATGTGCAATCCTTTCTAGAATCCAACTTGTACTTTATATTGTTGTATTGTTATATTGTTTTAAGTCTAAAATGTCTCTTGTTAGAAAGTAAGGCAAGAAAATAGTAAATCCAAAAAGATTTTAAGAATGTGTGGGTTGTGTTGAAGTGTCTGTTAAAACTGCAATAAAGGAAAACTAAATGATAGAAACAAAGGCATGGGTATACTCCTTGAGCAGAAGTAATAGGTGTATGTCTAGGGTGACCATTCATACTGATTCCATCAGTACCTGTACTGATTTTTCATTTGGTGTACTGATTAAAAATTTGTGTACTGAAATGTACTGATTTTTTAAAAAAATGTGCTGATTGTACTGATTTATAAAGAATAATTGAAATTTAAGTTTTTTTCTTCCTAAAATTTGTTAAATTATAGAAAAACTAGATAGTTATGTTTTTTGTATATCAGCAAAAATTATACTAAAATTATTTTAATTTTTTAAATCTTCAGTCGATCGGCAGCTCCCTAAAAATGATTAAAATTTTTTTAAGAACTTATTTGGTGATTCAACTATTTTCATCACAAGAATACTTAGGCACCCAGATATACGGAAAGGCTTTAATTGACTCAGGAAGTGATTTCAATTCGATCGCTCTTATTAAAGGTGGTTCTTAGACTATAAAAACTTAAAAGCGTACTAATTTCAAACCAGAAATAAATGGTCACCCTATGCATGTCTTAATTGTACATACTTATGCACACAGAAACAAAGCCCACTGAAAAATAGTTATGAAAAATAAATAATTTTTTAACATTGCTTAAGGTTAAATCAAAAAAAAAATTGTCAATTGTATTTGAAAAAGTTGATTTAGGTTTAATCACTTTTAAATAAAACAATTTGCTTTTAATCAGGGCACACCAGGGTACACTAATACAGGTAATGTTAAGAGCCCAGCTGATTATAAATTCGCCTTGAAATTTTGTAAAAGTGATTGTCAGATTTATTAATTTTGTTTAAAACTCAAAATTTTTTTGACATTTACCTTTTCAAACACAAAAAGAAAATGCAGAGGGCGAATTTTTTGAAATCGCCTTGGCTTTACCTGGTTAAATGTGCCTTGGTTTGAAATTGAAAATTTTTTTGACATTCACTTAATTAAACACAAAAAGGAAATGCAGAGGGCGATTTTTTTGAATTCGACTTGATACTACCCATGGCGCAATAATTTATCAGGTGGTGGTGATTCTACAACAACGAAATTTGGTGAATAAAATTTTTGTTTTTGTTGTAGTTTTCGTTGGCTCAGTTGTCAAAAAAATAAATACAATTTAATAAAAATTAATTGTTTTGTATCTTTAAGTTCAACATGGCGTAATTAAGTGATTTCAGTTTGAGAAAAGTGTTATAAGTAATTTAAGTTTGAGGGAAAAGGGAGAATTTATAATATCTGACAATTAGAAAGTATAATCTCACCATCGGCTTCTCAAGTAAGGGATAATAGGTGTTTTTGATATTTTTCATTTATTCTGTTGTTAACGGAAAAATATCAATTAACTTTAATACATAAAACATCAACTTTTAATTGTGCTTGTGAAAAATGTTACGCTTCAGTCATAAATCAAAGAATTTTCGTTTGAATTTTAATCCACGTGCGCTACTGAGACATCATAATTATTTAAGTTTATTGACTTTTCTTGAACTGACAGAATATATAGTTTATGATAATGTTGTTCGCGTTTATTTTTAGTATTGTTGCTTTTGTAACAACTTTTTTTAATCACATAGACATGCAATCGCCTTAAAAAGGAAACGCTTGTACGTCAAAAGGTAGCCCAGCAAACATTTACGCACAGATTAGAAAAAGGTATTGTTTTTTTACATATTTTAGAGGTCTTAAAAAATTATAAATTAATAGAGATTGCATATAACTCATATAACTCATTCCTTATGATTTGAATTTTGCAAAAATATAATACATATATATTTTTAAGTATTTCCCCTTTTATCTTTTTATATTATTATTTGGGCATATTTACTTTTATATTACATTACTTGTGTGAATTTTTGCAACATAAATTTCATAAATACTTTAACACTAAAAAAATATTGATGATTTAAAACCATTTGAAATGGCCAACCGTAAACAAGTGAAAACAAACAAAAACAATTTATAGCTTTTTGAAAATAATTTTTTAAATTAAATATGTAATTTTAATCAACGGGTCATAAATTTTAAATTTATATTTGTCATTTTTTCTTATAATTTTGTTTTAGTTTGTTTTCGTTTTTAAGCCAAACATTTGAAATTTTCTTTTTATATTTTTATTTATATTTTGTCAACGTATAAAAAAAAATGAAATAAATTTAACGGGGCGAAAAAATGATAAATTAAATATTTAAATTGGCAAATTTGTTAACAACAAATTCTATTTTACCTGGTCTCTATTAACGAATTTCTTTAAGCAATTTGTGTACATTTCTACATGTGTGACAACTTTTCGTTAAATGTAATAATTTAAATAATTTAGTAGAATTTTTGTTTTCTTGCGCGTGTATTTAGCAATCGGTGCTAAAGTTTTATTTGTGATTGTGATTTATGGATTACAGCGAAATTATTATGTGATTTTGGTTAATTAACGCTAATAACTTGCAATAAATTTTACAGACATACATATGTACATACATACATACATATCTACATAAATAACTAAATTAAAAAAGAGAAATACTTTTACAAGAATTACACGTGTTTGACTTTGAATATGATGAAAACCAATGTTGGTAAGTAAAAAAAGATTTGTAATCATAGATTCTTTTAGAGTTATTTAAATAATAATAGTTTGGCATTTTGCAAACTTCAGAATAATTGAATAAAATTATAAAGCTGTTTTTAGTTATATTTACTATATACAAATTACACAAAATTGCACATTTTTTTGTAAAACAATATCCATATAATTATATTAACCTTAACTTTTGAATGAAAAAAGCATGCACAAGAAAGCATCGGAATGCCAAGTCAAGTATGGTATACTTGAGGCTCCATGAAAAATGGTGAAAATAAAAAATGGCCCCAAAATTTTATATTAAAAGTAACAACACGAAATTTTGGGAGCATTTTTCCGGATTGAGGGGTAACACTAAATGAAAAAGGGCTCCAAAACCCTAAGTAAAAAATGGCCCCAATTTTAAAAATTATCCCGATTCTAAAATGAAAAAATACCCCAGAAATGTGTGAAGTGTAAAGAAAATCAAAAATGGTCCCAAAATAATGTTAAAATTTGGCCTAAATAAAAAATTGACCCCAATGAAAAATTATCTCAAAAAAAGTATGAAAACTCGACCCGAATTTTCACAATGAAAAAAATTAGGAAAAAATTTATGACTATTTTTCGAGTTTTTAGGACCATTTTTTACTTTTGAAATTGGGGTAATATTTTATTTTCAGTTTTGAAATTGGCGTGATATTTAATTTGGCAATTCTTTCATACTTAAGATGACCCTAATAAAACGTTAATGAGAACTACATGTTTACAGTTAATCTAAAAACAGGAAAGCTTTAGTACACGAAGCCCATTTGGAATATATCTTAAAGTTCAATTATACGTGACTTGCCATAACGCCATAACCATAACCGTTGCCATAAAAAATCAAAACTCAATTCGTTTCTATCGTTATGGTAGCGTAATGGTAAGTCACCTATAATCAAATACAGTGTTGCCCATAAGTTTGATTCGTACAGCTGTTTACTGTGGTATGGTTATGTCACGTATAAATGAACTTTTAGACGAATAAACGTTATATACGGCTTCGTTAAAAAAGGCCTCGCAGACAGCCGGCCTTCGGCCCACTTAAAACATACCTTTAAGAAATAAATATTATGCGGTACCATGCAATAACTCCTAAATAAAATAACTCCCAACAAAAATTAAATAAATCTCAACCCTAAAAAAATTAAATACATACTTAAAAGAGCAGATTTTACCCAGATAGAATTTGGAAGATTGTTTTTCGAAAAATCACCTTCCTGAGTCTTCTAAGAGTATTTTTAGTGATCAAAAACTGATTAAACACTTACACGACCAAGAAAGGACTAGAAAATGATTCGCGCTACTGGTTGAAATGAGTTTGATTTTAAATACAATAACAAATTGTATAGCAATCTCAAATTTACCATCCATACGTTTAAAATGTGACTACATTTTTCGTCATTTATTATCATTTTCCGCTCATCTAGAAGATTGAAAAATGCTTTATCAAAAACAGATCATGCAGATGCTTAAGAAGTGATTAAAACTATGTATTTTTTGATCATATTTTGCGCAGATAGATGATTGAACACTGCTTGTTAAGTAAATGTCAAACACTTAAATTTTTGTTCATTTAAAAAGTAACATCGTGGTATAAAAGTCGTTTTGCTGTAAAAGTGAAATTAAAGGATTAATAATAAAAAAATGTAATTAAATTTAGCAATTATCCAAAAATTTTTAAAGTAAGATATTTCAATCAAACAGTGAAATGCAAAGTAAAAAAGGGGAAAAACGTTGCAGCTCAAATTTGCAGAAGACAGGTAGAAAACTTGGAAGAGGAAGAACTTAAGCAGCCATATGGGGCAAAACAAGAACACGGAACAATTTTAATTACCTTCTTTTTTTGTTTTTTTATAGTATATACATATGTATTTTGAAAATGACAATAAAAAATGAAATATGTGTAATAAATGGCAATTAAGAGACTTACAAAAGACTCGAAAGCGACTATAATTATGACTGAAAGACGACTCGAAAGAGAGTCACAAACGAACTAAAATTAGACTTATATGTATATGATCAGAAAACACTTCAAATACTACTAAAAAAGGAGTTGAAAATGACTTTTAACTGATATAAAAAAGACTCATTAAAGACTTTTTAAGAAGATTCGCGGGAAGTCACGTTTTTCTACCGACAAAAGAGTCTTTTATGCTCAGAAAATGCGCGCATATTTTGCCTTTTTAATCGCGCAGTGGAGTCGAAAAAGACCCAAATTTGATTAAAAAATGAAAAAATTGCAAAAGTACTAATTTTTTTCGAAAAAGCAAAATTGAAGAAAGTACAGTATGCCGTAAGGAGCCAAATTTGTTGACACCTTAATTAATGTGCTGTTGTTGTTTTTTTTTGGAAAAGCTTAAAAAAGAAACCTTTAAAAAGGAAAAACTCCTACAAAAACGTTAAAATGTTAATATATTGTCTATTTATCAGCTTTAAGTAAGACACTAGCAATAAAAACGTGGGTAAAAATATCTTAAAAAAAGTTTTAATAAAATTTGTTACAAACTAAGTTCGTAAAAAACTTGTATACAACAAAGTAAAAAACATTTAATACACAAGAAATATATGTATGTACATACATATATACATATAAATATGTATGTACATAAATATACATATACACAATGCATATGTGAAAATACGATACATATGTATACAGGAGAAATATTGTTCCACATTTTAATAGAGAGAAGGAGGCAGGGATGTGCTATGACAATGCAAAAAAAAAGTGAAGTAATAATAATTCGAAACACAATTTATGAACTCAGTCGAACAGTTGGCGGCTTAACAAAAAGGTATTGAGACAGACATACACAAGAACCTAATTTAAAAAAAAAAAAAATTCCATTTATTTAAAAATCTAAATAAATTAAACAAAAAACTTAAATAGAAAATTAAGTAAAAGAGATATATAATCACAATGATAGACATTTAATTATAAATATTTAACTCATATCCTGTTTTAGACACATAAATGCCAGCTTGTAGAATTTCGCAAATTTTTCTTTCGGTGACAAGTGAAATAATTGTTTTACTATTGAGGTTAATAGTTCATTCATTTAAATGGTGCTTTATTTACTGCGTTGTTATATCAACATAATAAAACACTTCAATTTGAAACATTTTGCAATGATTATTTTAAGAGTGTCTTCGTTGAGTTGTTAAACGCAATTTTGTGTATGTAAGTTTGTTTGTGTTCAAGTCACCAAATAGAAAAATATTGATTGCAAATAAGTGATTATCACTTTTAATGCAGTCGTTCTTCATTGCTTTGTCTATTTTAACATATTTCATAAGTTTTTTTTTATTTGCTGCAGCAAAATAAGTTTTTGGTTATCTTGGCAAAGTAATTGTTTTTTGTGGTAATCGTTGTGGCTGCTTCCCACCAAAGTATGCGTGTTTTACAACCATAACGATAATAATGGATTATGCCCTCATTTTAACGGATTATACAAGTGGTAAGTTAAAAAAAATTATAGAAATACGAGCATAGTGGTCCCTTTATTTTTTTACCACATGTAAACGTTTAAGCATAGGAACATTAAAAAAATATATATTTAAATTTTCTGTGCACGCCCACAGCTTATTGTCCCTAAAGTGCCACTAAAGCACCATATTTATTTTACAAAATTATTGAAGATTGTTTTTTCTCGCGAATATTTTTCTCAAAAAGAAGTATTTACAAATTCATAATAAAAGATATATTGATGTTTTAAACTACATTTATATAAATAAAAATATCCCAGTAAGTCAAAATTGTTAATTATTATACCCTTCACATAGTGATAGGGTATATATCACTTTGTCATTCCGTTTGTAATTTCTTTATTATTCATTTGCGACCCCATAAAGTATATATATTCTGGATCCTTATAGATAGGGAAGTCGATTTAGCGATGTCCGTCTGTCCGTCTGTCCGTCTGTCCGTCTGTCCATCTGTCCGTCTGTCCGTCTGTCCGTCTGTCCGTCTGTCCGTCTGTTGAAATCAAGTTTCCGGAGTCAAATAAAAAGATACAGACCAGTTAATGGTGTCAAACGATCACAAATATCCTGGAGACAATCGCTATTTAAAATCAATAAAATCGGTTCACTATTGACCGAGATATAAGCGAAAACCCAGAGTAACCCATTTTTTTTAGGACAAAATCCGTGCATATATCCCTATATATCTCAGTAAGTATAGTCACTCTTGCCACAAAACTTGGCACGGATACTCCTAAAGAAGGGACCTTAATAATGAAAAAATTTTTTTCAGATAGGACCAGGGGAAGGGGTATTTTTTCTACAATTGCACAAATTTGGTGAAATATTTTATGCGCTATATCTCGTAAACTATAACAGCTATCGAATTAAAATGTTCTACAAAAAGTAATTGCATGCTAAGGGCTACGCTTTAAAGAAAAAATTTTTTGGGTGGGGGCAAAAAAAGGGGTAGCTCCCATACAAATCGACAATTATTATCAAATATTCGATACGCTATATCTCGGAAACTATAACAGATATCGAAATGAAATGTTCTACAAAAAGTAATTGCACGCTAAGGGCTACGCTTTAGAAAAAAAATTTTTTGGGTGGGGGCAAAAAAAGGGGTAGCTCCCATACAAATCGACAATTATTTTCAAATATTCGATACGCTATATCTCGGAAACTATAACAGATATCGAAATGAAATGTTTTACAAAAAGTAATTGCACGCTAAGGGCTACGCCTTAGAGAAAAAATTTTTTGGGTGGGGGCAAAAAAAGGGGTAGCTCCCATACAAATCGACAATTATTATCAAATATTCGATACGCTATATCTCGGAAACTTTAACAGATATCGAAATGAAATGTTCTACAAAAAGTAATTGCACGCTAAGGGCTACGCCTTAGAGAAAAAATTTTTTGGGTGGGGGCAAAAAAAGGGGTAGCTCCCATACAAATCGACAATTATTTTTAAATATTCGATACGCTATATCTCGGAAACTTTAACAGATATCGAAATGAAATGTTCTACAAAAAGTAATTGCACGCTAAGGGCTACGCTTTTAAGAAAAAAATTTTCGAGTGGGGGCAAAAAAAGGGGTAGCTCCCATACATATTAACAATTTTTGTTAAATTTTCGATATGCTATATCTCAGAAACTATAACATATATCGAAATCAAATGTTCTACAAAAAGTAATTGGACATTAAGGGCTACGCTCTGAAGAAAAAGATTTTCGGATGGGGGGTGAAGAAGCGGTAGCTCCCATACAAATTAACAATTTTTAAACAATTTTCGATACGCTACTTCTGGAAAACTATTACAGCTATCGACTTCGAATATTCTACAAAAAGTAATAATCAAATAATTCATACATTTTGGTGAAAAACTTGGTGAAGAGCAGAGGGACTAGAACATCTAATAAGTTTTATTAACCTTTAAATATGAATAATGTCGAAAACTTTAAAAACTCTCGACCTCAAATCTTCTTCATTTATTTCTATTATTCATACGAACGTTAAAATTTTGTATAGTTTTCTATGGACTTTAAAACTCGCACAATGTTTTTTATTATATTATTTGCAGTACAAAATTACTCGGCTGGGTATATTTAAAGACCAATGTGAAGGGTATATAAGATTCGGCACAGCCGAATATAGCGCTCTTACTTGTTTTTTTTTTTTTTTTTTGATAATATGATTTAAACAAAGCGGCAGTGCTTCTTAGTTGAACATGAAATTTCTCTTTTTGAATATGTGTAGAGAGTGTCTTATTTAAAAATCACAGCTTATATAACACTCTGCGACAAAAAACATCTGGAAGGTGATCTTAAGGTTATATTGTGTACTTAGGTTATATTAAATAGACGACCTAGACTAGAGAAATCTTCCTACCATTGCCCTGCCCGTCTGTATGCCCATGTATTCTCGTGACCTGAAGACATTTGATTTTTTAAAGATTTTTTATTAAAGATCCACAAACGACATGAAATCACAAATTACGCAAGTATACACTGATATGCAAGTAGCAACTGATATTTTTCTCTAAGGTTATTTGGGAAGCTGAGTTGAAGTCACCATTACATTTTTGCAAATTGTTTCAATGTTTTTAGATACAACGAACTGTCACAACATAAGTATACGAATATAACTCAAGAAATTTTCATTCTATCTGACTTAGTTAAAAATTGAAATTATAACCCTTAAGTTATTCCTACATTACTTTTAAATCTGCTTAGTAGTTAAAAAGAAATTTAGATAGTTTAGCCGAGAAATTTTTTTTGAAAAATTTTAAAATTTTTAATGTACAAATCAGAAAAAAGAATTAAAAAAATAAACAGAACTTACTAAGCCTTAAGTAAAGTGAGCCAAGAAATCAAGAAACTTTTTATTTTGTTCAAAATCTTTGTTCATCAAAATAGCTCGCAAGATCATCATTTGTAAGAGCTAAATATAACTTTATTGCAGCAATCGTATGGGCGATCGAAAAAGGAGTCACAAAATAATCGCTCTTGTCAAGTAGTATTTTCAATACCAGCTGAGTTATTTTATGTGTAAATGCTGGACTAACTAATGGGCAGTTTTTGAGTGCAATAACTTTTTTAAAGTTCTACACAGAATTTGCATTAAAATAAAACTTAAAATAATTGTTTTACTTAAAAACTAGCCATAAATATCTATTTTTATTTTTAACTTTCAATGTTTTTTTAAGAAAAATTTTTAAACAACAAATTGTCTTTCAAAATCAGTATCATCAGTACTCTTTTTCAAATTTCAGTACATTTCAGTACACACATTTTTTATTAGTACACAAAATGAATAATCAGTACATGTACTGATCAAATTAGTACAAATGGTCACCCTACAAATATGTATAATTTATATAAAAATTTGCAACACCCTGAAAAAGCTCATTAAATGCACATAAATTATTATTTCTTTAAACGATCTTAATAGAAAATGCTATTAAGATAACAGTAGCGTGTAAATTAATAGTATTTGAATTTACTGTGAAATATCATGGCTAATCTTCTTAAAATCTTTTAATAAAGGTTTATTACATTAAAATTTCCTTCTTTTTCAAATCTATTTCACTTACTATTAGTAACTTAAAAATGCGATTAGATATGTTTCTGTACAAAAGCCAATGTGGTATTGTTAAATCACAATATTTAAAAAAAGTTATATGCAAAAGCATTGAAAGTCGTATGACCTACTTTCGTAATGTTCAAAACCCATTACAAATCATCAGATCAGGAACGCATTAGTTGTTTTAGTATGCCACTACTTTAGCTTACAGATGTGCATACTAAAGGATATTGCGGCAATTAAGCTCACTGTTATGAAGTTTAATCTATTTAACAAATTGTAGTGGACAGTGCCCTAAACAGAAAAACCCCTAAATATATTGCGGTTTTTTGTTTTTGTTATTGCACCGTACTGTGTATGCTTCGTGCAGTAGCTGTGACAGCAAACATTTCAGCTGTCATTAGTGCAACATTTCTGCAACAGGTGGTGGTTATAAATACAAAAACTACATACATATATTCTGCTTGCTTTAAAGAAAAATAATAAATAATTTAAGCTTTTATATTTTAAAAATTCATAAACAACAAAATTTTTAAATTTATATTGCGATACTGTCTAATCAATATCATTGTCAAGGCAAATGGCATAGGGAAGAGAGAAAAAAATTGTTATTGCTTGCCAAAAATTAAAATATATTTTGAGTACGGATTATTTTATCAGAAATTAGTTTAAATAGTTTTAAATAAAAACAAATTTTTTTGATAATAATTGTTCGATATAATTCATTAGCTAAACTCGCTATTCCAAAAACCGATGCAGACTTTTATATTTAAGAGAGAACATATAGGGGCTTAAAAAAAGTTGTAAAAAGAAGTCTAAAGCTTCTACAATAAAAAAAAAATTAGCAAAAGCTATATTAATTATGTTAATTATATAAACATTTTTTTGATAAAAAAAACTTTCTAATTTTTTAACAATTCTACCTTTCACATTAATTTATTTTAAGAATTTAATTGTAATCCATTTCACAGAAAACAAACCTCCATCAACCTTTTTTTTCAAATTCGAAAACTGTTAACTTGGCTTGCGTTAGAAAATAAGCCTATTCGTATGCAAAAAAAATAATATTGGGAAAAACAATAAAAAGGTTTGGCGTACATCCACAACAACATGCACAATACTAATACACAAATGTCCCAGCAAACACAAAGGTTTAACATAAAATAGAGGACTGTGCTTGTTATAGCATTTTAAATTTTTGAAGAAAAAAAAAAATAAAAAGTGACGAATGTTTGGGAAATTCCATGCAAAATCAAAGAAAAATTTAAATAATCGAAACAAAAATAAACAGGTTAATTTTTATACCCCCACCATAAACGTGGGAGCAGTGTTATGCGTTTGTGCAGATGTTTGTAACGCCCAATGACCTCAGACCAATCTTCAAGTATACCAATAGACCCAGAATCACTTTCTTAATCGATTTTTCCATGTCCGTCCTTTCGGCAGGGTGTCCATGTATTCTTATCAAGGTCTTTTAAAAGAAAAATTTGTTTAAAAAACAAATAAAATTTCAAAACTTTTTGATTTGCTATATTTCGCTTATTTCATTACAACCAACTATTAATTCCCATTGAGTGTATGGCATACTGCTACAAACAGTCATTACACCTAGAAACTTCTAATAATTCTCATTTGGTTTATAACTAGTGTTAGATAAAGGAAACAATTTGTTAAGCCAAAAACGAGCAATTACTGATAACCTCTGTGTGTTGTTTCAGGTAAGAGGCTTGAAACACCGTTACCTAGATAAGCGTCCCGTAGATACTTCGTAGCGTAGGTTCGTATTATAGCTATACCAGAATACACGACCTCTCCCGTATTTCTTGTTATTGTTAACAGCACCAGATCATATTTTATTTGTAGCAAAATACAAGGTACTCGTATTTTCCTTGTAATTTTTAAAGAAACTGGACTCTTTTTTGTCTGGACCGCATATTAGGTCTTCTTAATTTCGAACGTTTTCGCTCTTGGCATTATCTTTACTTTTTTCATGTTTTTACTTCTGCAAACAGACCGTTGAATAATCTTGGGCTCTATTTTAAACTTGATGCAATTTTTGAAAAGGAAATTATTTTAAGCATTACAGATATTAATCTGGAAAAAAAATTTTAATGCTGGAAAATGAGAACAAAAAAAAACAAGAAGGGAGGAACGGGAAAGGAACTTTAATGGGGTAAAAAGTTCTTCATAAATTTTTTTTATTTTTTAAAATAGTGAGTCTAAAAATATGAGTTTAAGGCGTTTTGATCCGAATTAAACTAAAACAAAAAGTACTTCTAAAGTATTTTTTATACTTTTCTTGTTTTTAAAAAGTCTAGTATTGAGGTCGGAAGTCAAATATTAACATTGATTATAATGTACTTCTTTTTAATTTAATTATCAATTTAAAATTTTTCAATCAGGAAATTTGAGTTTAGTACTACTGAAACAGATTCAAAACGGTGATCAAATAAGTAAAAGTGAAATCTTATTCTTAGTATTCTTAGTGATAGCAATTCAAGGCTTCTTTTTATACTAATCCGCGTGGAGCATACGTCTTCAGCAAGTACAGGGGCCAAATCGTCGCATTCGATTCGAATCGAAATTAAAAAATTCTTATTAGAATTCCTATATTACAAGCATTGACAACTCGATCAATCGATTGAAATTTCGATGCGACGATTTGGCCCCTGCTTTAGAAATTTATATAATATCTTTGCTTCTCCTGTAATTTTTTAAAAATATCTCAGTAGTTACTTACGTGGTTTTACATTAGCTAAGAGGAATATTCATAAACAATTTTTTAATTTTAAATAAGTTTTTTAAATAAAATTTTTATACCTAAAACAGTGTTTAAAAATTGCATTTTTAAAATTTACGTTTAATTTTCTATTTTTGTTTAATTCGAAAACTATTTAATTTTAAACTCTAAACGTATATGCTTGTTGGGTTCACTTACTATAACAAAAAAACGCTGTTAAACGTATCCAAGGAAATTCCTTAGTATTTTTTTGTTGTTAAATCTATTGTATATCAATACAGTTATATTACTAACGGAATGTTGTTGTATGTGTAAAAATTTTCTTAGTCTTTATTAGCTTATTGCTTTTTTTGTCTATGATTTTAGTGTAGAAACCTGCCGAAATAAAGTTTTGAAAATAACAAATATCCCTTCAAACAAAATTGCATTAATTGCCAAAGAAAAACAAAGAAAAAAACTTTTTGTTAAACTTGTTAGTAGCGCACTGATGGGCACGTGAGTTGTAGATGCGAAAGCAAGAAGAAAATAATAAATAATTTCGTTAAAAAAGTATCCTTTAAATTGTTTTTTTTTTATAAAATAAAAGGTTTTTGTTTATCCAAAGGTTTTTTGGTTGTGCGTAGAAAAAAATAAAAATGTTGATACCATGACAAACGGCAAATCGGGAACTAAAACGGTTTGTGTGATTTGGGTGTTATGTGCAAATGGTTAAACAAATTTAATTTAAAATGTTGTTAAAATATATATTTTGTTTTTGTTAAAATAATTGTTTTAATAAGCTATTATAAGAATGGATTTATGTGGACGAGTACAATTTTTACAAGCTCAGCTCTTTCCCATTTGTCCCCTAACACCGCTTACATCTGGAGGAAGAGGTAAATACAAAATCAGTAGTAATTAAAATATTAAGCTTTTTTGTAATTAAAAAAAAGTTTTCAAAAAAATGTTCATACAAAATTAGTTTTTAAGCCATTTTTAAATTTTGAAAATTGTCTATTTTTATGGGTTAAAGTTTTCAATTTTTAACAATAAACGCAACGCTTTAAAAAAATTTACTGTATTGAAATACTTGTAAAATTAAAATGTTTGTTTTCAAGCAACCATTTTCGCTGTAAAGTATGTTGCGTCTTACGCAATCTGGTATTATATTAAAAAAACTTGGAAGATAAGAGAAGCTTTTGACTAAACAGAATTGGTACATGGAAACCCCTGAACAATATTTTCTTTACCTCAGTGCTTCTACATAAGTCCTACTTCCGAAAATAATCTTTAATCGCATAAAGCCCTTTCTAAAAAGAAATAATTTTGTAAAATTTTAAATCATAGTTGGAAACGATGAAATTTAATGTTGTAAATTGTTCGTCCTTGACAGAGTGCATCTTTCCATGTATTTTCTTACAGCTGATGAACAAAGATATATAAACAAATTTATTTTTACAATCTCTCTTCAAATTTTAATTTCGATTATACTAAATATGCCGTAAATGTTTTTTCTTCCAATAGTGTTTATGAATATGATTTTTTGAATAGTATTACAAAGTTGCCATATTAACAATAACTAATTAAGCACAACAAATTGGGGATAAATAACTTTCAGTTATTGTATTGCTTGATAATGTCTTAAGTAAGTTCGTAACCTAAAAATCTATTTTTGAAATTATTATTATGGGTAAATATGACTTTTCTTTATGCCTACCTTTATAATATTCAATACGAATTTTTATTTTTTTTTTTATTATTTGCTAAAATGTTACTGCATTGTCATGACAACTAATAATATTCTATGAAAATAAACTAAAAACTTTTTTATTTGTTTATTTTTTTATATATGAAAAGAAAAACAATATCATCATTCTTACTCTTTGATGTAAATCTAAAAATAGTTATAAATAAAGAAGCAATTAATTGTTGATACGAAAGTAATAAATATGTACTAAAACCTTAATTATCTTCTGTTTTAACCTTTATTTAGTATATTTGAATCACAATAAGCAAATTGTTATAAAGAAATAAGTAACGTGTGTTTTGCACGTGCCAAATACTAATAAAATTTAAAAAATAAGTTATAAATATATACATGCATATAGGATGGAAATGACGAAGGACGCCGGGTTTAAGATAGGAAAATAATAAAAACTTTATTACAAATAGTTTGTTGTCCCCTAATTTTTAAAATCACTTTAGATAAACATATATACTTTCTAAGAAAATTTGTTTAAACAAAAAATTTTAATCCTAATAAAATGATTTAAAAAATTTAATAAACATTTAATTGAGAAGGGAATATATATAAATGTTTACTGCCAAAAATAGCATAAGTTGATTTGGCATATGATTTGACTTAATGGGACATAAATATTGAAAAATGTGTCAATAGCAAGAAAATTATAATAAAAATATATATTTATTATTAAAGGGAATTCTCGTACATAAATTAAGGTAAACATACACATGAAAATCATTAAAAATGCATAAGACTTAATAGGGGCGCTAAAATCAATGTTTGAAAATAAAAAAAAATATATAAAATAAATAAAACTTGCATTTTAAAAACTGGCGTATGTTTCACAATAAATGCTTTCATGCTACTAATTTGGTGAAACAATTAAAGATTTAAATATAAAATCATAGATAAACAGTAATAACTTTTACAAGTGAAAAAGTAATAGTCAGTCAATTCCGAACATATTATACCCTACGGTGCGATTTATATTTATATATAAAGAAAGAGCGTTTGTGGTTAATTTACTGATTAATTTTCGTGCAGCTCAACTGCGTAAAATTAAAGTCTTTATTCACTTATAAGGGATTTCGAAAAATTTGGACCCTTAAAGAACTTAAATAGGTCAAAGAGGAACAAAATACGAAAATTTTCTATATACACACGATAGAAACAAAACCTAAAAAGCATCGTATTCTGCTTAGAAAATTAACAGACTTGTGTCTGATTTTTTTTTATTTCTGGACCCAAAGGGATAAAAAAGAATAGAAACTATATTTTAGTCTTTTTAAGGTTCATCCCGATACAATTAATCATTAGGGATACAAATATATTTCAAAGTGTTGAATAGAAGTTTTTTGGTACTTTTTTTTTAAATTTTGTATCTTTGAGGGTAAAACAACGGGCAAAAGTGATTTTTGGTATTTTTTGTAATATCTAAAACAGCAAAGTTGCAAATTGTTTTTGACAGCCCCCGAAAAAAATAAATATTTTTTTGTACTTTTTTTAAATTTTGCACCTAAGGGTAATGTTGCACATTATAAAAACTATTTTCTTCAATTAATCCGACTAAAAGCTTAATAAAATCGTTAGAGTATTTCTCTGTCAAAAAGTTGGTAAAATATTTTTTCTCAGTTTTCGGAAAAATTTATTTATTTTTTGTTTTTTTTTTAATTTTTGACCCTTAGGGGTAGAAAAAGGGTAAAAATTACATTTGGTACTTTTAAGATATTTTTTCTATTCAATTAGGATAGAAACATAAAGCATATTGCGTTCGAATGGTCTCGAAAAAAAATATGTTTTTTACTTTTCTTAAATTTTGAATCCAAAAGGTAGGAAAAGGGGGAGAAGTTACATTTAGGTACTTTTGAGGTACCATATTTAAAATCTGGACCAACATTTGAATTTTTTTTAGTTATGGGTGTAGAAACAAGAAAGGAAGGATATGGACCCGAGTAAGGACGGAAATCAGGGAGAACTTCTGCAAATTAAAGAAGAATCTCAGCTTACAATAGGTTTGAAAGCATATGAAAAAGATTTTTATTCTACTGTATACAAATTTACTGCTGTGTTTTCATTCGGCTTTTAATAAGCCAGTTAGCCCAGTAATTTTTTCCTAAAAAACGCAATACACATTTTGAATGCCATTACAAATGAACCTAATATTCATTATTCGAAAATATTTTTAAAAAAATATTTTCCGCTTTCCCAAAGTGCGGGAAATAAAAACCCCTAGTACTAACACAGTATATACAATAAAATTTTTTTTTTTAATATTCCATTTATATATTTTTTGTTAATCCACATATAAACAAAAATGCATTTGCTTTAAACCATTTTTTCTAATAAATAAATACAGTTGTTGTGTTCATTCAAGAAATGTAAATATTTTTATATTTAATGCATTGAGTGTATTTTTGGTAAAATAGATTCTATTTAGTTTAATTGGTTTTGCGGAAGTCTTTTTTAAAAACATTTATTAATTGTTCCGCAAATGTTATTATTTTTGAATACTTGTTTTATATGGAAGAAAAAAAAACAAATTTTTAATGTAATTAAAAAGCGTAAAAAAATAACTTTTTCAAATTATTAATATTTAAGTTAAATTGCTTTTTGTTTCTTGCGTAAACCACCCTTTTGTAAATACATACAGATAATGTTTTTTACCATTTATTAGATTTTATTTTTCTAAATTGAGCTAACATTTACAAAAAGTAGCTTTAGCCTTACCAAGAAACATCTAACAAAAAAATTTTAAATAACAAATCAAGGCGTAACTAGATTTTTTTTAAAAGCATTTTGACCTTTTTTTGGCAGATAAACATCAAATACATCTTTTGAGTTGGGTTTTTCTTCATCGAGAATAAAACTTGTTGCTTCTTTTTATTAATATTTATGTGTTATATATTAGATTTTACAAATTTTATTAATTCCCCCTGTAAAGTCACAAAAAATTTAGTTGTAATATGTACATATGTGTTAGTGTATTTTAAGTATTTGCTTTAAAATTATTCAAATAATCTTTTAATTAAAGATCAAGCAAAAAAATTATTTGAATTAAACAACGTTTAAATGAAAGCTTTAATTTTTTTTACTAAAATTAATACATATTTCACAAATAATCTCATCCCCCACTGCGTATGAGTTTTATTACATCCAACCAAACTTTATATCACTCATACGCCTCCACATTCATTAAGAATACTTTATTATACCCTTCACGTTGGTGACAGGGGTTTATATAGGTTTGTCATTTCGTTTGTATTTTCTTTAAAATCCATTTTCCACCACATAAAGCATATATTTTTAGGTATACTTGCGAAAATTTTACTGATAATTAACAGAGATGTAAGCCAGCAACTACGGCTACCTCTGTATATTCCTTTAAAAATTTTACAAAAAAAACCTTTACAACTACCCCGGAGTGCAATGTAAGACCGACTCCCATTAACTTTTCTTCACAAACATTTTTGGGGAACCTACTAACACCCATTCTTCGCCCCTAGCAGGCTTGCCATACAAGGTTAAATTTTTTAAATTTAATTTAAATCGCTCCCACAACTTCCAGGGTGCTTCTACAAAGGTCAAACGTAAGGTCGACCCAAATTAATAATTCCTACCAAACATTTTTGTCGAACATACTTACCCCCTATCTCAAGCCCCTAACAGGGTTGCCATACAAAATATGTAAATATTAGGGTAAAAGCCTCTACAACTTCACTGGATTCGTCCTTAGAGAATTTAAATGTATCACAGACCTTCAAAATATATTTCCATCACCTAGGGGGTTTCAATACAAAAACTGCAAAAGTTGTGTAAAAAGCCTTTAACTTCCCCAGTCGGCCTTAGAGAAATAAAGTTTACGACAGATCCCCTTCCAAACATATTCCTAGAACAAACTTACCTCCTATCTCCACGCTTAAAGGGGGTTGCAATACAAAGTTTGAAAAATTGTAATAAATTCCTTCAAAAGATTGCAGGGTGCCCGCGAATAGGGCAAATGTAGGACAGACCCCAACGCATTTTTCTCCGCAAACATTTTCCCAGAGCATACCCCCTATCTTCACCCCCAAAGGGTGGAGGGTAAAACCCCCTACAACTTCCAAAGTCATCCTAAGGGGTTTAAAATATGACACAGACTCCTATTTAAAAATTAAAAATATTAAATAAATAAAGAAAATGGAAAAAAGTTGGGGGTTTCGAAAGGCGGATCTAAGATTTGGCGCAGCCGAATATAGCGCTCTTGCTTGTTTTTATTTTCTCTAGTATTCGCTCTTTTTCTTTGAATATACATAAACAAAAACATTAAAAAAATAACAATAACAATGAAAGTACAAAAGAAAAATAAATAAAAAAAAATATCAAAAACGACCATAATAACAAATAATAAATAATTTCTTTTCGCACAAACAATTTGTGCGAATATACAAGGTCAATGTTTTTATTACTCTTTCATACATTTTATGTTTGTGTGAGCAGTAAAAACAACAACCGCACTTACATACACTTCAACAAACATGTATAATATTGTAACATTATGGTTTTCTTTATATTTATTTGATGCTATTAAAAAAGGAAAAACGGCATTAATAAAAAAAAATTGTTTATGAAAGTAAACGACACATCGTTTAATTCTTTTATTGATTCTTAAGTGTTTATAGGTACATGTTTATACATATAAAAGAACATAAGTGTATTTCAATTTTATAAGAAACGTCTAAGTAATTGCGGAATTACCTTAAGAAATAACTACTTCTGATCTACTGGGAGATAGTGATACACTTAACAAAAATAAATTTCTTTATATTTTTGATTCTAAAATGCAACGTGAATTATGATATCGAAATTATTTTATAATTTGATTTTACCCAGACAGCATTTCGAAGATCCTTTTGTGAGAAATTACTAATATTAGTCATTTAACACTTCTCAAATGATTAAAAACTATCTCATCACACGTGCTCAGAAAAGGACTCACTCGAATTGAAGTGTTATAAGCCATGCGTAAAAGCAACTATTTTTAAAACAAAAAATGTGAAGAGTGTGTGTATGATGACATTGAGCATCCATATAAGTAGTTGAAATGTGATTTCATTACAACTTAATTAATAAATGAGACAGCCACGCAACATATAAAAGACTTGTTCGGCCGGAGAGTCAAAAGAGGCTAGAATAGAAAATGTTTACTACGTAAACTGGCTAAAATAAAATTATGCATATGCACACACGTGTATACATATAAGTAAGTTCAATACTTAAACAGTATAAAGATTTTTAAAAACAAATTTACTATTTTCTTTTTTTTTGATTAAAGCCAAAAAAAAGATTGATTTAAGCCGTAAACAGGATTAATTCGAAAAAGAAATGTCATTTTTTTGGCTTATGGAGCTTTATTAAAGAAGAAGAATTTTTTTTAGATTATTTTATTTTTATTTTATAGATGCTTAAAATTTACAATTTCATTTTTTGTACTTACCGAAAAGCTGAGAATCGAACCAAGGACCTTCTGCACTGCAGCACAAGCGCACAAGCTTTTTTCTGCTTGATTTGTTGAAGCAATCCGAATAGGCTTGATTTAAGAAAATGTAAGTACGTATCGTACTTAAAAATTTCAAGAAAGATTTTGGATAAATTCAAGAATAAAGTTCTTAATTTTAGAAAGCGAGTTTTCTTTCTGTGTATGCATGTTATTATTTTATTAGTACGTATACACATATGTGTGTTTACGCAAGTATTTCCATACATAAATACTTACTAAAATAAAAAATGATAGCTTTTATAACAAGGATCCTCACTGGCTTCGCATAAAAATTTTATGAATGATAAGTTAAAAGACCACATTAAATTTTACCATTACCTTTAATGGGGGAAGTCATTTTGCAAGTAATATTTTTTTCTTCTTTAAAAAATTTTATCGTACAAAATTATAAATAAAAACTAAATATAAATGACTTACTTAATAACGCTTTTGCCAGGATGTGTGTTAAAATATAATAAAAATGATATTTAGAATTATTACGGTAATTAATATTAATTTTAATAAACAAAGCGAATATTAAAAACAAAATAAATAAACTTTTAAATAATACGTCCATGAAAAGCGCATTTGCGTATATGTACATGCATATGAGTTAATATCATAAAATATTGGGAAACAGCGGACAAAAAAATAAATGCATTTAAAGGAAATAAAGCAGCCCACACAATGACTGACACGAGCCAATGGTCAAACTGAAAAATGACTACAAACATAAATAAAAAATAAACAAAAAAGAGCAACGTAAAGCCAAAAACAAACAGCTGATATTCTCACTGCATTAAGGCACAAAAGCTTAAAAAGTAAGAGTCGGGAGGGAGAGAGAGTAAGTTTAAGTTATAATAAACAGAGAACCAAATATATAACAGGGAACAAAGATGTTGGATTAAAGTCTTAAAAAAGCTCTTAATCATTGATTCCCAAATTGGAGTAAGAAAATACCTAAATAAAATATTATTATTTTTAACTAAAGTGTTTTGTAAATAAAGTATGTTAGTGCATCTGTACTTAAACAATTATTATTATATTATATATTGTAACGGGTGTGACCATTTTATCCACAAATTTTTTTTATTTACAAGTAAAAAAGCCTTGATGCCCAAGATGGGTATGTTTTTAATATTAAGTCATAGTTAGATACTAAAAGAACATAAATTCTGCTAATAATGGCCACTAGAAGACACTAAAGGGGTAGTTTGTTACAAATTTAATTTATAAAGAATATTAACTTTAAGATCGTGTTTCATTAAAATATCTTCAAAACTGCGACTAGCGTGTCCAAAAGAATATATAGAGACCCAGCTATATGAACGGGTGGGCGAAGGGACATGTTTAAATCGACTCTGGAAGTGATTTTGAGTCGATAAGTATACTTGAAGGTGGGCCTAGTACCATTACATAAACACATAATATAATAATACGTATGTGGTGTGGGTATAATGATTTTTTCACATTTATGTAGGTCCGTTTTACGTCGAATTGCCATCCTATAACCTAAACTTTAGAAAATTTATTTCATGGACAAAGCAAACTTTAATGCAGTAAAATTAGTCAAAAAACTTTCAGATTTTAGTGTGGACCATTTATCAAAATTTATTAAATAACTTTAGTTGTTTTCAATGGGTGGCGTTATTGTATCATTTTCAACCAAAGACAAAACGGCATAATTTTTATAAAGCCAATGTAATCTTATTATCAGGAAATTTTTAATTGCATTTGATTAGTTTCTTTTAAGAAAAAAACCATAAAACAAATTTTGAGAGGCAAAAGATATTGTATTTTATTTTTTTAAGATTTCATTATTACGAATATTGCTTGCATCTAGAATAGTTCTAGAATAGTTATTTAATTTTTGGAAAATAAAAATCTTTTTCATACTACAAATTTTAGCACTTACCCCGTTAATTGTTAAAATCGCTTCACCATACTTAATTGATTTGTTTTAAAATTTATATAAAAACTATTAAAAAAAATTAAAAGTGAAGGGAAACGATTTATAAAATAGAGCCCAAAAAAGCTCTTAACAAACAAGACAACCGTAGCCCAACTTTTTAGGTAACCAGCAAACAGGATAAGCAAAATATTTTACTTAATTGTAGTCAATATCATAGACTATCTCTGTGATTTTTTTTGCTTTTTCCACACATTAAAATTATATTTGTGGCAATCATTTTTATATATCAATAAAAAAAACAAACAATTAGTATACACCTAAAGAAAACACACATACACACCACATTGAAAAAGAGAATTTTAAAAACAAATGAAATTTTTCTCACACTTAAACCACTTACACCCACTTTAATATCTTTGTTGGTGCTTTATCAGCAGCAGATATGTTTGTTGTATGTTTTGTTTTAAAAAGAAAGTAAAAGAAGAATATGAAAACAACAACACAAATTTTCGCGCTGAATTTAGTTATCAACAAAACGAGCAACAGTCAAGTCATCTTTTCAAAAGATAACCGAACAAACAAATAAAAATCAAGATTTAAAATAAATTCGTATTGAAAAGTGAAAAAAAAACGAAAGCTCTTAAATTCAACGATATAAAAACATAGATAGTGGTTTAGAAAATCGTGTAAATTTTTAAAATTAGTGCTAAAAGTGTTAAGTTAAATATAAAAAATATATTTTTAAAATATAAAATTTAAATATAAAAAATTTTAAAAAATTGTTAAAATATCTTTAAAAAAAAGTAAAAAGTGTTTGTCACATATTGAAAATTGCTGTGAAGGTGTTTGATTTTATTATATTATTTAGTGCCTTAATATTAAATAAATTTATTCAATGATAATTTTTAAATTTACTAAATAGTAAATAAACAAAACAAAAAGAAAAAAATAGCTTTTTTGTTTGAAAAAAAAAACTTTTTTAATTTAGGAACCGTTTTGGTGGATTCTTTTAAATGAAAGACAATCAAAAAGGTAAACAGAAATATTTTTATTTAATATTATTGAAAACAAAGAAATAAAATAAACAAATAAGAAAAATTTATTTAGTTAATATGGTACTTTAAACACTTTGGGCCATATTAATAAGCAATTTAAAATAAACTTTAAAATTTAATGTAAACTTTAAATACTGATTTTGAATTAAAATTTCGTTTTTAAAATATATTTTAAATTTAAAGCCTATTTTAATTATTTATAAATATGGCTTTAAATTTTTTAGCTTTGTTTAAGACTTGAGACTTGACCTGGACTTTTTAATTTCAAATATGAATAAAAATTTAATTTTTCACTACTTAAATGAAATAAATTAAAATCTGAATCGGCTTTGGAACAAAAATTAATGACACAATTTTTTGAGGGGTCCACTTATTTTGCTAAACTTTTGAGACCCGTAAAAAGAAAACGGTCACCAATCTCGCCAAGCTGAGTACAGGTAGTTTCTTCTCTTTAGTAGTAGAATTGAACCCATAATATCCCGCCTGTGTATTTTTTCACTGTAGCATAGGGTTAAAGTCTACATAGTTAAAAACTATTGACTCTGACTGAGGTGATTTTTTTTCTTCACATTTATTATTCAACCCACTGAACTAACAACAAGTATTTAAATCTAAAAACTAAATAATTTTCTTAATCCAGCCAGTGCCAGTCTAAAATTTAAGTTCCCAAAATAAGAGCCAACTTTGTAATCAAAATGGGCTTCTTTTAAATTTTTTTTTTGTTTTTTTTTTTAATTTTTTTTAATATGAGTGTAGAAATATAAAATTAAGAAATATTAACCCAGAGTGGGGTCGAAAGTCAATATATTTTCAATTATTTCTTTTTTTATATTTTTGAGTTTTTTTTAATTTTTTAAATAAAAAATCTTGAAACATGAAAACTATAATTTTTACCCAGACTGGGTCGGAAGTGAGCAAAAAGTACGTTTTCACGTTTTACGTACTTTTTTACATTTTCTAAAATTTTAGGTCTAGAAAAATTAAATTGCGGACCTTTGATCCAAATAGAGGTCGGAAGTCAAGTAATAAGACAAAATTACTTTTTTACATTTTCTTAATTTTTTTTTCATTTTCTAAGATTATGAGGCTACAAATATGAAATGAAGAACTATTGGCCCAGATTAAGGTCGAAAGTTAACTAAGTAGGTAAAAAGTACCTTTTTACATTTGGGGCACTTTTTTGGATTTTTTGAAATTTTGAGGCTACAAATATAAAATTTAGGACCATTAGCCTTGATCAAGGTCGAAAAATTTTAATTTTTTCCATTTTTTTAGGACCATTAAGGAATATTAACCACAAATTAAAGTCGAATAAAAAAAACTAACAATCGATTAAAGAGTACTGGTGATGAAAGTTGTAGCTGTTTTCAAACAAAGTAAATAATAACAAACAATTTTAGTTCATTTGAAAAAAATTTAAAAAAATAAAAGGGGTCGATTGAGCCTAAAGTAATAATAACAAAAAAAATAATAATTTGTCCCTTTTCGCATTTACACATGTGAAATTTTGAGTCCGAAAATATAAAACTAACGACCATTACCATGATGGAGGTCGAAAATATGAACACAAAATTTACCTTCTTTAATTTAATGACATTTTGACGCTTTTAAAGTTTATATGTATGTAGTTCTTAAAATTTAAAATTTAAACTATTAAAAAAATTCAAGTTGGAAGTTAAATAAGTGAGATTGGTACTTATTCCACTTTTTTTGCATTCAGTGCGTGTGTGACCTAGATTATGGAAGAGAATCATATCATATGGCCTACTTGCAATTTCTTCGTTTAAAAATCCAAAATAATCTTCTATTAAACCAAATTAGGATAATAAGTCATGCAGTAAAAAAAAATTGAAAATGTGTGCATTTACAAACAAGTAAGAGCGCTATATTCGGCTGTGCCGAATCTTATATACCCTTCACATTGGTATTTTAATATACCCAGCCGAGTTATTTTGTACTGCAAATAATATATTTAAAATACCTTGAACAAGGTTTTAGGTCGAGAGTTTGAAAAGTTTTCGACATTATTCATAATAAAAGGTTAATAAAAGTCGTTAAATGTTATGGGATGTTGTAGTCACCCTGCTCCTCTCCAACTTTTTCTCCAAAATGTGTGAGTTATTTGATTTTTGTAGAATATTTGAAGTCGATAGCTGTAACAGTTTTCCAGAAGTAGCGTATCGAAAATTTCATAAAAATTGTTAATTTGTATGGGTGCTAACCCTTTCCCTGCCCCTTCCCAAAAAATGTTTCTTTCAAAGCGTAGGTCTTGCTGTCCAATTACTTTTTGTAGAAAATTTGATGTCGATAGCTGTAATAGTTTCCCATATATAGCGTATCGAAAATTTTATAAAAATCGTTAATTGGTATGGGAGCTACCCCTTTTTTTGCCCCCACTCAAAAAATTTTTTCTTTAGAGCGTAGGCCTTGTTGTCCAATTACTTTTTGTAGACCAATTGATGTCGATAGCTGTTATAGTTTCCGAGATATAGCGTATTGAAAATTTCATAGAAATCGTTTATTTGTGTGGGAGCTACCCCTTTTTTGTCTCCATTAAAAAAAAAATTTGCTTTAAAGTGTAGGCCTTGTTGTCCAATTACTTTTTGCTAAACATTTAATTTCAACATCTGTTATAGTTTCAGAGTTATTGCGTATCGAAAATTTCATAAAAATTGTAATTTGTATGGGAGCTACCCCTTCTTCTGCCCCCACCCGAAAAATTTTTTCTTTAGAGCGTATGCGTTGTTGTCCAATTACTTTTTGTAGAACATTTGATTTCGATATCTGTTATAGTTTCCGAGATAAAGCGTATCGAATATTTGATAAAAATTGTTAATTTGTATGGGAGCTACCCCTTTTTTTGTCCCCACCCAAAAAAATTTTTCTTTAAAGTGTAGGTTTTAGCGTAAAACTACTTTTTTAAGTCGATAGCTGTTACAGTTTCCGAGATATAGCGCATAAAATATTTCACTAAATTTGTGCAATTGTAGGAAAAATACCCCTTCCCCTGATCCTATCTGAAAAAAATTAGGTACCTTCTTTTGGAGTATCCGTGCCAAGTTTGGTGGCAAGAGTGACTATACTTACTGAGATATATAAGGATATATGCACGGATTTTGTCCTAAAAAAATGGGTTACTTTGGGTTTTCGCTTGTATCTCGGTCAATAGTTAACCGATTTTGCTGATTTTAAATAGCGATTGTCTCCAGGATATTTCTAATAATTTGACACCATTAACTGGTCTGTATCTTTTTATTTGACTCCGGAAACTTGATTTCAACAGACGGACATGGCTATATCAACTTCCCTATCTAAAAGGATCCAGAATATATATATACTTTATGGGGTCGCAAATGAATAATAAAGAAATTACAAACGGAATGACAAAGTGATATATACCCTTATCACTATGTGAAGGATATAAAAAGATAGGTAGGGATTGTAAAGGGTCAAAACCCTTTACACTCAACAAAAAATTTAAGGCTCCTGTCTGTCTAGAAGTTTTAAGTCTCTTCCCTACAATTCACTTTTTATAAAACAAAATAAAAACAAAAAAAACAAGCATATAAAAGTCTTAATCGGTCATAAAAAAGGTTAAACGTTTTTCTTAATGTTTAATCATTAAAAATGCCAGTATCCAGTTTTTTTTCTGAGTTTGCACTTTATTTTATTTATTTTGCAATAAAGATTCACTGGATGTAAAAAACCCCGATAATATTTAAGCAATAAGTGTCAGTCATTTCACTTTTTTTAAAACTTTAACTGAAATAAATTCTCTAGAACAATTTAGTTTCGTTTATTTGTGCACTGGCGTAAATAAAATGGCTTTAAACCAATACTAACGCCAACACAAACGTATTTACTTATGTACATAGAGAATGTGTTTTTATATTAGAATCTTGAATTTTTGTTTACTTTTTCCTAATTTTCAAACATATTCTCACACAAAACTTACTCCCACTAACAATTTAGATCCTCATGTGTATGAAATACTTATGTATTTAGTATGTACATAAATAGTGAATAAATAAATAATATATGCAAGAAAACATAAGGAACGAACGCATTTTATTTTGTATTTGTTTTATATTCTTTCTGTTTCTTTAAGCTTTTATTTTTATAAAATTATACACTTGATATCACAACTATAGATACGGTGCGGTATTAATATTTTTGAAAAAAAAAAACATAATATTAAATTGGTTAATTAGTACAACAAACATTTTGAGATAGATTTAAATTTGCATGCAAGCAAAAATTAGAAGCAAATATTAGTGGATGAAAGATGTTAAAGATATTTTTTAATATTGGAAGTTCCCAAATAACGAAAGACTAAAATTTAAAAAAATATCAATGTATATTGCTTTAGTTTTTATATTAATGGTTTTTATGGCAAAGTACATACACTGAAAATATTTCATGCAACAACACACGAAATTTTCGAACATACTACAAAAAAATTTGGCTTTAGTTTTAGAATTTTATAATTTTAATGAAAAAAAATATATAGAAAGCATTCGAAAAAAAAATTAAATTATATAATTTTAAAAAGAGCAACGAATTCCCTTCGTAAGTTTGTTATTCACATATTATACAAAATTTTTGTTTAAATTACGAAACCAGTTTTTTTACCAAAAATTTCTTAATACATTTTTTGTTATATTTACGAAACTGTCATTTAACTACAAGAAAATGGATAGTTTTATAATTTTACAAAGAAATCGAAAATTGTTTGTACTTTTTTCTATTTGTAAAATATTAGATTTTTTCGTAAAATACACAAAATTACTTCGTACTTTTCGTATATTCTATGCAGATTTTCTTGGTGCGAAATAAAGAAAGATTTCTTACAATGTACGAACATGTTTGCTTATATGTAGGGTGACTATTTGTACTGATTTCATCAGTACATGTACTGATTTTTCATTTGTTGTACTGATTAAAGATTTGTGTATTGATATGTACTGATTTTGTAAAAAAATGTACTGATTGTACTTAGTTTTTAAGATAGATAGAAATTTTAATTTTTCCCCAAAATATTTGTTAAATTATAGCAAAACCAAATAGTTTAATATGTTTGTGGAAGCAAAAACTGTACTATAATTATTTTGATCTTTAAAACTTTGTTTTGAGTCGGTCGACAGCCTCCAAAAATTATTAAACGTATTTTAAGAATTTATTTTCTGAATCAAATGTTATCTCTACAAGAATACATAAACACCAAGACGGACTTAAAGGCTTTAATTGACTCAGAAAGTGATTCTGATTGGATCGCTTTAATTAAAGGTAGCTTTTAGACTAAAAATACAGAAAAGCGTACTGCTTTTGAACCAGAAATATATGGTCACCCTACTCATAGGTTCCATGATTTTTAATTTTTTTTTTGAGTGAATGATATGGATAGTAATGGAATGAAGCAGGAGGTAAATGACCTTTATAGCTTTTGTGAACGCATAGTGAGCAATTGTAATGACTTTTCGTTTGTTTTAGTGATTTAAAATGTGTGTGCAAAATTTAACTGAATAAAAAAACCCACAATATATTTGGAGGTAATTTTTCGTTATATATATTTGAATTTATTTTAACGGTTTTTTGAGTAAAATGCCTTTCAAAAGCATCTTGAGACTTTTATGAAAAAAAAAGCATAGTTGTATTTGGAAAACTTAACTTCGTCCTAACTACAAAAAAATTTCCGTTTACCTTTCTGGATAACGTATAAGTTATATAGATGATTCTTAAGTTACATTTACACTACCCGAGTTATCATCTGAGTTTCACAACTAAGACTCAATGTATATTGTAATTACATATTTGTTTTCATTTGTTATATTTTTGTCTAATCTCAGTTGAAAATAGAACGTATTCTATTTTTAAACTATTTAGCGTCTAAGTTTTAAATGTAACTTTTTAAGAGTTACCGGATCTAAGTGCTTGTTGTTGTATTGCCATACACTTTATACAAGTTTAACAACTTTTATAATTAGCGGACTAAACCTAATTTCTTAGACGTAATGTAATACTTAAAATAAGAAAATTAAATTGTCAAAGCACTACCATCGTTCAAAAACTACTGATGTTGAAACTCCGTAGCTAGTTTTGAATATGTATTTTACTCCGCTAGTATCGGTAGAAAAACTTGATTTTTTTAAATATAATTTCTACTAAGTAAAAAGAAAATAAAGTATAAACTAAAGCCAAAATAATAATAGCAAAAAATTTTAACAAATTTTTGCTAATTTTAAAGAACTGTAATAAACGATTATGTGCTTTTTACAAAGCCAAATATATTAACAGGTTTTATAAGACACGTGAGCTGATATTTGTAAGATCAGAAGATAGAAGGGTAGCAAAATTTTGACAAATGTTTTTTTTTTCAGAAACGTTAAGCGGTTAAAATATAAACATGGTTAAGATGAATGAAATTAATCAGTACATCTGCTCCTAGTTGTTATTCACGTTAAAAAGTGGTTATTGGTGCTATTTGCGCACATGCTAAACATGACTTTTATTAATGCTTGGCGCTTACATTTATTAAGAAGTTCAAATTTTAAACATTTTAAGTCGAGAAACAATTTTGCAAATGTATGAAATTAACATTTGATTACACCTCAAAATCTAACTTAACTTTTTTTTTAACTTTTTCTTTATTTTAAAAGTTTTTTATACTTTTTTTTAACAATCAACTTAATATGAATTCAAAAAAATTCAGTACATTTTGTTTGACCTCTAACGGGTTAAAACTAAATTGTTAACCCTTAAATTTTCTGCAAAATAAACCCTTAAATATTGCAAAATAATTAAGACAATTATTTATTTTCAATTATCAGAATCATCAATAAAAATTATATTATTAAAATTTTTTAAAAATAGTTTTATTGTAAGGAAAAGTTTAATAGTACGTTTCCATTATAAGCAAATTAAGTAATTTTGAGGAAATCATTTCAAAGTGTTTCCATAACGTTGTAAGTAATTTTATGTTCGAATTCAATCTGACACATATATCAGGTGGCCTCGGTTATTCAGCTGAAACCGGTGTTTCGTTATTAAAATATCAAATTTTGTTTATGTTTATGTATTTGATTCTTTTTTACAAACAACAACTGTAGTTTTCTAAAAAAAAGCTTAAAAGAAGGAAAAAGATTTTGTGAGTTTTTGTTATCTGTCTTGACATTCTTATGACAAATTAAGTTGTTTTTGTAGAACTGCTCCCCCCTGGTGCATGCTCCTTGCAATCAGCTGTCATTTTTTTCGCATTTGCTACTCACCAAAAATGGATTCCCCAAAGTTGCATTTGTAAAAATAGCCTCCGCGCAGTGTTGCATAGACAAATTTCGAAATAATCTTGAGCAAATCAAGTCATTTGAGATGATTTGCTCATATGAAAAATATATGGGAAATCATGTAGCAAATTACTTAATTTGAGCAAATTAAATGATTTGGCGCAAATCACGTAGATGGAAACGTAGTATAATGTACTTATAGTTATCATATGCACTGTACAAAGTAAATATGTTTACTTAATTTAAGGACATACTTACCACTAATGACAAGTGGAATAAAAGAGACAATAAAGTTCAAGTTGATAGCAATAGCAGATGGTAAGTAAACATTGGCAAGTGTATTTAAGTTTGTGTGTATATGTCACTCCGAACTTTCTGAAAATAAAAATATATATAAAAGCACATTAGAAACTATAAAAATGATTGATAGATTTAATAAGTAATTAGAGAGATAAAAACTTTAAGATATAAAATTTAAGTTAAGCTTTAACCAATTGCCGGTTTTCCAAAAATTTAACGGGATTATTTTTAGAGAATTTTTATTTAAAGCAAAAAAAACATTTTAAATTACAAATTCCTACATATTTTTCCTAAAAAAAACTACTTTTCATTTTTAATATTGTATATAAAATATTACGTGCATCTACACTACAAAATATTTTAGAAAATTGAATTGAAATTAAAAAAAAACAAATAAAAAAGCTATAGTCGGTCCAACCCGACCACATTTATTATACCATACACAACATTTTTATGGGGGCCATATGAAACACGTGCAAAATTTTAAAAAGGTGAAGAAACATCCAGTCACTTATAGCTTGAAATACTTATTCTGGGAAGACATTTGTATTGGGGCTATATCCAAAAAGTACCGATCATAAAGTGGCACAAAGTATGACACATATGCAAAATTTTGTCAGAATAGAGCAAAATTTAAGCCATTTATGGTCCAAAATGCTTATTTCGGAAGGACATTTATATGGGAGCTATGTCAAAAAATAGACCGATTTTTACCACAAACAAAAAGCTTTGTGTAAGTTCCCAAAAAGTGAACTGTGCCAAATTTCATCAAAATACAGGGTGTCCGGTGGCCAATTTATATTTTTAAATACGATTATTTCAAAAAGTAATAAACAGTACGGAAGAAGGGTGGCGCCGTTAAAGTTATCGTATTCGGGGAATACGTGACAGACTGAGTGTAAACTAAATCGTTCGTGGGTGCAGAGATTCCACGCAACTGCTTCGACTATGAATGTTCCACGGCCAGAGTCCAGTCAAAAACATTGAACTGGTTGAAGGAAGTTTACGTGAAAATGCGCGACTTTCAATACGGAAAAGAGCAGCCTTACTGGGACTTCCAGGAGCGATTACTCATAAAATTATCCAAAAAGGTCTGAATTTCCATCGTTTTAAAAATCAAATCGTGCAAGGACTGAAAAAAGCGGCTTTGATTTACGCAAAAATTTGTTAGAGCATTTTCGCACTGTAAATCCCATTTTTTTCAGCGACGAGGCTGCCGTTACTGGTCTCCAAGAACCCGCAACCCTCGATTGAAAAATCAAAAACAATTGTATTGCCCCAGTGTTTGGTGTGCCTTATCCATGCATAAAATAATTAGACCTTTTTTTCAAATTTCTTGAGGCGAGGTGACAATTGTCAACGGTGAAAATTATTGACGCATGATTACGCCAAACCTGCGAGCTCATCCATCGTACTCTTCACACACACTTGGTTTCAACAGCATAGGGTGTCTGCAAACACAGCCAGAGCTTCAATGAATTTGCTTCAGGAAAATTTCCACCAAAAGATCAGTTGCTTTGGGACATCCCATGGCCACACAGGTCGCCCGATTTAACTCCCATTGATTTTTTATGGGGCTACCTCAATGAGAGGGTTTATAATGACAATTCTCAATCTATTGTGGCTGTAAAAGAAAATAGTCGTCTAACAATCAGCTCAATTGAACCCAGTTTACTGCAGCGTGTGGCGCAAA
This sequence comes from Melanophora roralis, assembly GCA_963583895.1. NCBI lineage: Eukaryota > Metazoa > Arthropoda > Insecta > Diptera > Rhinophoridae > Melanophora > Melanophora roralis. Next base: position 23,362,243 of record OY757190.1, on the reverse strand, counting down.
ACACAAGGCTGCGTTTTAAACAGTGTGTTCAAATCGACGGAGGACATCTGGGTGACATACTCTTTAAAAAATAAAATCCGAATTTCCATTCTACCGTTCAATACTCTTAATTAAACTTTGTGTCAATTATTACGTTTCTGTTTTTTATATATTTGAGCTAATAGGGCCTAACGTTGTTAATGTAAATAAAACAATTATATTACATTTTTTCCCGACGTTTCGTCAATGTTTTGTTGACTTTTTCAAGGGATTTCGTCTATTTAAAGAAACACACATTACATTTATAAATATAACAATAACAATTACATATGCATACAATAACTTACAATAATTTGTGTATATTATCACATTAATTTAAAATGTTTAACAACATAAAAACTTTTACAACAATGTACATCTTAAGCACAGGAACACTTTTTTAAAATAAACAATTTTTAATATGGTGGTACACTCAAATTTAATTTAACACTACGCTGTAGCTGGCGCTAATGTTGTCAGTGTCTTCTTTATGATTCATTGTTCTGTTGATATTTTGTTGTATTCGAAGACTTTCTATTGTGAATCGTTTTTTAACTGACTTTGTTGTGTCTAAAATACGTACGTTATCAAAGTCAGCTGAGTGACCTGTCTCCAATATATGTTGTGCAAGTGCAGTTGTTTCCTTTTTCTTAGTTATGTCCATCTTGTGTTCACCCATTCTTGTTTCTAGTGTTCTTTTAGTAGTTCCAATGTAAATAAGATCACAGTTTTGTTTGTCATTTCCTTTGCAGCCTATTTCGTAAACAACATTGTTTTTTTGTAGTTTGTTAATTGGTGTTTTTGTTCGTGTGAATATTGTTTTTAATGTTTTATTAGGTTTGTACGCAAGTTTTACTTTGTCTGTTGTTATTGTTTTAACTATATTTTTGTTATTAGTGAGTCCCGGTATATAGTTTACACTGTAAAAAATCTTTCCTATCTCTTCAGTATTTGAAATAGAAGGTTTATTTCTTAATTTGTTGTGTGTTGCGTCTATAAGTGTTTTGATGAGATTTTTTGGAAAACTGTTGTTGACAAGGATATCCGTTACACGTTTTATATTTTTATCATGAAATTGTTCGTCACTATTGGTTAATGCTCTAAAAATAAGGTTACGAGCAGTGTTAATAATTTGAGATTTTGGTTGTGTGGAGTTGTAGTTTATTATTCTGCCAGAAACTGTTTCCTTCTCATACCAGTCAAAAACTATGCGATTATCAATTCTGTATAGTTTTGTGTCAAGGTATGCAATTCCTCCATTCTCCTCAATTTCGATGGTGAATTGTATCTTATTATGATACTTGTTGAGTGTATTTAATATTTGATCTCTGTCTTTATATTTAATAATTGCTAAAAGGTCATCTACATATTTACTTATGTATTTAATTTGTATACTACTGCCCTCTAATTCTGTAATTGCGTCGTCAAGTAAGTTGTCAAGTATTATGTCTGCAATCGTTGGGGATAGCGGATTGCCCATAGGCATGCCAAATATTTGATAAAAAATTTTTCCATCGTAGTTAAAGTAATTGTTGTCAACCAGACAGAATTGTAAAATTTTAAGAAATTTATGTTTTCTGATTTTTGTATGTTCTTTAATAATGTCCCATTTGTTCATGATAATTTTGATAGCCATATGTACCGGAATATTTGTGAACAAAGAAATCACGTCAAATGAAACTAATACCTCTTCCTTAGTTAGATTTATGTTTTTCATTTGGCTAATATTTTGCGTTGAGTTTTTAATATTGTATTTCTCGGATACTAGATTTCTCAAAATATTTCCTACATGTTTAGATAATTGATAACATGGCACTTGCATTGACGATGCAATCGGTCTCAGTGGTGTATCTGGTTTGTGTATTTTGGGTAGTCCATAAATTCTCGGACATGTTGCTGATGAACATAATAATTTTTTCTTTAATTGTAAATCTATATCACCGTTATTGTATAATTCGCAAATAATATTGTTATTTTCCCTCTGTAGTCTTGTGGTTGGGTCTGTTTTTAACATCTTATAAGTATTTTTATCTCCTAATAATCTTCCCATCTTCATTTTGTATTCTTCTTTGTACATCACCACAGTTTTGTTTCCCTTATCTGCTTTTGTAATAATAATTTCTTCGTGGTTTTTTAGAAACTTTTTTGTATCCTCAAAAATTTTCAATATGAATTTTTCTTTTGGTGTATTTATTTTTCTCTTAAATCTAGTGATGTTGTTAGCCAATTTTGTTCTGCATTTCTCTTTATCGAAATTTATGTCCATTATTTGAATGCATTGTTCTACGTCTGCTATGGTATGTATGGGTGAAAAATTTTGTTTGTCTACCGGTAAAGCAAATTTTTCGCCTAGAGATAGTATCCATTTGTATTCGTTCGGAATATTTATATCCGTTCTGTTTTCAAACCAATTGTCATTTTGTTTTAGTCCATGTAATTTGAATTGTTTTTCTTTCAGTGTATTAAGTTTATCCATTTGTCTCATCTTTACACTTGTTGTTATGTGTTTTTGTCTCTCTGTTTGTTTTTTAATAAATGTTGTGTAATCTTCTTTTATCAATGTTTGTCTTAAGTTACTGTCTATATGGAAGAGTTCCCTTTTCAGTAATTTGATATTGGTGTTATTTTGTGCTATCTCTAAGTTAAGAATTTTCTTATGAAAATTTTGCTCTATTTTCCAAAATTTATTTTTTATAGTGTTGCATTCAAAAAGTCGTGTTACCTGTGATGTTGTGTGGCTTGTGTGCTTTGGTATGATACCATAGCACCTACATTGAAGTTTATATTTTAAGTGTTGTTGCTGTTGTGCCAGTCTTTTTGTTATATTTAAATATTGCTTCATGGTTCTGGAGGTCTCACCACTATATTTCAATGCGATATGTTGAAAATAATCTTTTATATTTGTGTTGTTATTGTACATGTTGTTCTTTTTTGGTAAACGAAAATAAGTTTTTTTCGGCAAGCTCTCCGATAATTTTTTGTTTTATGTTAATTTGGCCAATGTTTCTTATTTAAGTTTGAAAATATAAATCTGCCAAGAGACACCCTGTATCTGTAAAAGAATACATTGACACTCTGCCAGATAGACGGAGGGACGGAAATGCTTTAGTCGGCTTAGGAAGTGATTCGGAGTCTATTGGTATATTTAAAAATTGGTCTCAAACCGTTATTTTTGGACGTTACAAACATTTGCACAAAACGCATAAAATATACTCCATTTAAAATCAAAAAAAAAAATAATTTTAAAAACCATTTTTTTCCAAATATTTATTAAATATTAAAGAAACAAAATACTTAAATTTTTTTTTTTGCAGTTAATCTCCAACATTTATCTTAGCCCTTTTACATCAAACACTTGATAACTTTTTGATTTAATAAAAGAATTTTGTTAAAGCCCAAGCTTTGACAATAAAATTTGCCGAAAATATTTAATAGCAAAAAGTTTCTTCTTTGGGTTTGTTAATATTATTTCGGTTAAAACTTTGTTAAGAAGACTTTTTTCTATTGCCCACGCAAACTCCAGAAAAAACACAAAAATTATTAAACAGAAAAAATGCTTAACTTAAACTCTTTTATTGATTAAAATTTTTATTGGATATAAAGCAATAATAAAAGGACAAAGAGTTGCTTTTTATTGACAGCCCTTAATTTTAGTTGACAGCAGTGGTCGTGTAATTTTGTTGTTCTCTTGAAAGAAGCGTTAAAAAGATAAATTGAAGTTGAAAAGGGGGTTTGAATCAATAGGGGTTTGTCAACAAAAAAAAATTGGTCAAAATGAATCGAAAAAAAACATGAATAGACCAATATGTTTTGCCAAACAAAAAAGAAATTTTAATTTATCGAATTGGTATGAATTGGCTTTTTTGGTTCTTTCTTTTTGACCACAAAAACAAACCAAAAACTAACAAGTATTGTGGATGAAAGATAAATATCTACATATGTATGCGCTTTTGTTCGAAATTATGTTAAAAAAACTAACTTTTTATTGCCAAAATACATTTAACTCGCTTTAAATAGTATACATAAGTGCAATAACTTAACTACACATGGTATAAAAAACATTAACATTAACTTTGATCCACTTCAATTGAAAATTATTTTTTAACTTTTTGTAAATAAAAATATGTTGATAAATTTATTATAAATAAATTGATAATGTTTAACGCATGCTACATTTGTCCAATTAAGTATTAAAAAAAATATGCCATGATTTAAATTTATTTGCTTGTAAAGTTAGATCATTTCTTTAAAACAAAGTTCTAAAGGCAAAGAAGTTGATGAGAGGTAGATTGGATTTCAAAAGCAAAATTTCCATGATTTTCTATTTCTAAATGAAAATATTTAAAACCGTTTTGCATCACTGTAGGAGTTTTAACCTGAAATACAAGCGCTGCATGCACGCTAGATGGCGCTATTGTACCAATTTAACTACCGAAATCAACTACCGTTTTTATAGTTTGAAAAAAATAGAGTTTAATAAAAATTAACATTCCGCTTAAAAAAAATAACGAAAATTATTTTAATTTTAGATTTATTAACAGCAATGTTCAAAAAAGGACCATATAAGAAAGGTCCTTATTGTCCTCCGTTATAATTTTCCAACTAAATATAGGTCAATAGTCCCTAATTTAAAAAAGAACAAAAAATTAAATTACTTTTGCTCTCAGGCATAGTCAATAGCCCTGAACTTCATATTTCTATACTCATTTGTCAAAAGTGTAGAAAATTCCAAAAACTAAACAAAATGTTTGATTTACTAAGTTGACTTTCGACCTCTTTATGGGTTAATAGCTCTTAATTTCAAATTTCTAGACTTTTAATTACAAAAACTGCAAAAATATACTTCTTCCCCCTTAGTGACAGTGGTTGACTTAAAATCTTAAAGAAGTCAAAAAATTATCAAAAATGTGACAAAATTACTTTTTGTTCAACTGGCTTTTGACCTCTTTGTGGGTCAATAATAGTTTATTTCATATTTCTTTACTCAAAATCCAACAAAAGGCGATATCTCTATATTTACTAAAAGTTTTTAATTTTATAAATATAATACTCTTAATAACTGCAAAAAAATTATTTAGACACCTATCGAATGCAATTTTAATTATGTTTCTATCTTTTTTGGTCTTAAAGTTACAAAACGTACATAAAAAGTACCAAAACTTAATTTTAACCCCTAAAGGTCCAAAATTTAAAAAAAAAAAAAAAAAAAAAAGTACCAAAAACATTCATATTTTTTAAGATTTGGCAAACGCAATTTTAAATAGGTTATGTTTATTGGTTTAGAAGCTACAAAAAGTATTTTTTGCACTTTTCTACCCTTAGGGTCTAACATTTCAACACATTACAAAAAACGTATTCATATTCTTTAGAAACCTTTCAAATGCAGTTTATCCCTGACTTTATGGATTAAAAAAAAACAACATAGACATTAAAATGTGCAGCATATAATTTCAAGCATTTCTCGCCATTTAGGGTCCAAAAATTCAAAAAAGTACCAGACACAGGTCAGTTTTTTAAAATAGAATACGATATTTTTTTTAATATTTTTCTATCGTATATAGTTTAAAAAATAGCAAGTTTTCTTTTTTTTCTGTTTGGCCGCTTTATTACCGCCCAAAAGTCTCGATTTGTCATAATACATCGGGAGAGGCACTCGTTGCCTTAATTTTAAGTCTACCTTCACCTGTTTGGGCTGTGCGACGATGAATCCTTCTATTAGATTTGGGAAGTGAAATTAAAACTGCAAGTCGTCAGTTTTATCTAAATTACATATTTGGCAACTGGAAACCCAACTAACGAAACATAATCGGAACTTACATAAATATGTTTAGAACACACTTAAATTATTTCTTTAAATATTTTTTTTTATATTTTTAACTAAATAAATTACGGATAAACTTTTTAAAAATTGTTTTAAACTAATGTTATGAACAATTCCTTAAACTGTTCTCTTTACAACAAATATATAGATAAATGCTATATTTAAAAATGTTAAAAACTTTTGGTAATTCCTAAATTTTTAAAAGAAAAAAATCTCTATAAATACCAAAACTTCCGAAAACCGTAAACGTGTTCAAATCTAATAGAGTAAATAAATTAATTTATTTTTTATTTTTTTAAGATGTACAGAATATTTTGGTAGATGTTAATGTACATTCTATGTTTTCAACGCTCATAGACCACGTACTGCTTTCGCACCACTGTTGCCAGAAATGCAGGTTAAGTCCTCCAAAATGAAAAATACAGATTTGACTACTTTTCCCCAAAAAAATCAGATTTTCATTAAATGATTTTTGTTTCGTTTGTTAATGAAAATATTGAAATTTTACAAATTGGTTCCCAAGTTTAAATAATGCTTTTACCGAGTTTTTTAAATAAACATTTTTGGTTTGCTGCAAGGCGCTTTTAAAAGTAGTTTGATTTTTCCCCTAATTAATTTTACGGCAGTTTTGATATCTTCAAATTAAACAAGTTTACTAAACATTTTGGTTTTTAACTTACTTGTTCCGATATGTCATTGAAAAAAAGGTGACTCAAAAATTTAAAAAACCCTATTAAAATATAAAAAACCTAACCTACAATACTACTTTGCCGCACTTCAAAAAACGGGGAAATATATAAGTGTTCAAAATTATTAAATGCGGCAGAAAAACTTCTTATCTTTGGCAACATTTTTAAAACATTTAATATTTTGTTAAAAGCTTAAAAGAACTTAAAATTTTTTTGAAACAAATAATGCATGTGTCAATATTTTTTAATCTAGGATGCATATTTGCAAAAATATCAATTTAAAATTTTTCTATATCGAAAAAAAATTGATGATGTTCTTTGTTCAAATAAATAAACTAAATGTAAAAATTAATATAGTTCAAAAGCTCAATGTCCTCACACTAGGTATTATAGTTTTTCTCATAAAAAATTTTTGAATTCTTTATTTTTTCGGAAAATAATTTCTATTAAATTTATACGTTAATCATAAATTTAAATTTTATTAAATAATTTAAATATAAAGCAGAAGAAATAAAGTGTTCTTATTAAAATGCGTATAGTTTTGCAGATTTAAAAAAAAAATTTGCAGTTTTTGAAGTTTTTTTTTTTAAGTTATTAGTTTTTACTGACATTATTTAAAAAAATTCTGGCAACACTGTTTCACCCATAGCTACAAGTAGTACATTTAAGTTGTTTTGGTTTTCACAACGATATGCAAAACACGTAGTTTTTTGTGTTGTACATGTTCAGTGTACATTGCATTAATATTGGAGATATACGCATTGTGCATACATGCGTTTTTTGTGTTTGTTTGTGTTCGTAAAATCATGTACATACTACACAGGGTAGGAAGAGCGCTCGAATAAAACTCGCTCGCGAGCGATATTAATTTGAGAGATTTCAATGTTTCATTATGCTCAAAGATTTTAATCTTGTGAGCGAGATTTATATTTGAACTCGCGAGATTTAAAAATAGAAATTGTTTTCGGAGCGATATTAATTCGAGAGATTTAAATGTTTGATTCTGCTCGCGAGATTTACAATTGAACTCGCGAGTTTAAAAAATTGAACTCGCGAGTTTAATAAATTGAACTCGCGAGTTGAATAAATTAAACTCGCAACAGAAACAAAAATTAAATCCTTTTGCGATCACAACAAGAACGATTCGAATGCTTTACTTATGTTCTTGTGCATGTATGTACATGTGTATTGGTACGTTGATGCTTGTTTATATGATTGCGTGTACGTTTATATCTGTCACATTAGAAAAAATATTGTAAGGGATTTTAATAAGCAGTTGTATAAAATTAATTTAATCGTAGTTAACAAATTTTGATAAAATAACTTGAGCCAAAAGTAGTAAGAAAATTGTATTAAAATGTAGGTTTAGCTTACAATTTAAAACATACGTTTATCTGATTGTGTACTTTAATTATTATTTACGTATTTATTAAAGAAATATTGAAGAAACTTAGTAACACATATTTTAAAAATAATGACTTATTTTAAAATTATTTAATTTAAAATTAAATAAAATTTTATTCATCACTGACTTTATTATCAATTATTAATTGCTCAAACAATCAAACGAATAATATCTAAGTGTTTTTATATTTTTTATTATACTTGTTACATTTACATACATATCAACAATAACAAAAACCCAAAAAACCCCTAATAAACTACATATAACACATACATACCTGCTTACAATTCTTTTGTACAGTCTAAATTAACAAAACCAATAACAACGCATACACACATATGTATCTGTACATTTTTTTGGCGTTTTATTTTTAGCTTCACGAGAACAATTTTTACAAAAATTACGTTCGCATCGCGATTTGAATTTTCAACTTCACGATCTTAAAATAGAATTCCCTTCACAACTTCAATTTTAAACTCGCGAGAACAATTTTAAAAACGAGATTTATAAATAGATTTCAACTCGCGAGTGAAGAAAAAAACAAAGATCTTAAAATAAAAATTCAACTCGCAACTTTAATTTTAATCTCGCGATAACAATTCCAAAAACGAGAATTATAATAGAAATTACGCTCGCGAGCGGAATTTTTTCCTACCCTGTACTACATGCATCTGTATAGAATTTCTAACACGATATGTATATACTTATGTATTGCATGGACATTTGTTTTATATGAAATGTTATTTTGCTGATGCTTTCTAAAACTAGATGAATAAAATAAACACCAAATTAATTACATCTAATTTATATAACCACAGAATTAAAAACAAAAAAAAACAATAGAAATAATATAATTTAAGCTTTTTGTTTTACATAATCGATTAATTTTGGAATTTAGAAAAACTTTCTAAAATGACCATAATCATATTCAGGCACGCTTTATTGTGGTAAAGCAAAAACAAAACAACAAACACAAAACTCATTTATTTAATAATTGTTTTTGGTTTTGTTGTACAAACCGCAATGATTATGATGATTATCAGTTGTCGTTCACATTATGTATTATATGCAGATTTATATATTTAGGTACTCAAATTGAAAATTTTTTATTAAATTTTTTGATTATACATCAGAATGCGGTTAAGCACAATATAAATGTATATTTTTTTAAAAATTTTTAAAATATATCTGCTATAACTCTGATCATTACAACTAATGTATAAACGTTAGATTTGCGAGTCATTTCTAAAGACAAAAAGTTCTAAAATAAGTCAAAAAACTGACCCGGACTTCCCATAAAAGGGAACAGTGTCCGGGAAAAAGAGAACGAATGACAACCTTGCATAAGCGTAGATTTTTATACCCTTTACATTAGTGATAAGGATATATATAAGTTTGTCATGCCGTTTGTAATTTCTTTAATATTCATCTGCGACCTCATAAAGTATATATTTTCTTGGTTCTTATAGATAAGGAAGTCAATTTAGCGATGTCCATCTGTCCGTGTTATGGTGGAAAGCAACTTTTTGAAGCCCCGTGATAGACCCGTAAGTGGTATCAAACTATCAGAAATATCTGCGAAAAATCGCTATTGAAATCCAGCAAAATCGCTTGATAACTGACCGAGATATAAGCGAAATACCAAGACTACCTCTGTTTCTTTTTCTAAAATTTGTACATAAAAACCTCTACATCTGCCCCGGAGTTGTCCCTACACGGGCACAAGGTAACACCGAATGCCATTAATTTTTTCTCACAAACTTTTTTTGGAACATACTGACACCCTATCTTCGCCTCCTAACAGGGTTGACATACAAAACTTTCAAAAATTAAGGTAAAACAACTACAACTTCCCCGGAGTCATCCTGAGAGGAAGAAAATGTATTACAGACTTCCATTAGTTTTCCTTCCCAAACATATTCCTAAAACATATTTATCCCCTACCTCCATCATTCGAGGGGGTTGCCATACAAAATTAGCAAAAATGATGTCCATAGCTTCCTTAAATCGGCCTTAGAGAATAAAGTGTAAGTCGGGTGCAATGTAAGACCGACTCCCTAACAGGGTTGCCATAAAAAATTTAAAAATATTAAGGTTAACACCCCTACAACTTCTTCAGAGGAATAAAATGTATCAAAGGCTCCCTTAAGTTTTTCTTCCTAAATATATTTCTAGAACATACTTCACCATCGCCTAAGGGGGCTCCTATACAAAGTTCGGGAAATTGTAATAAATCCCCCTCTACAGCTTCCAGGGTGCCCATGAAAAAGTCAAATGTAGGACTGACCCCAACTAATATTTCCTTGCTTACATTTTTTTAAAACATACTTACCCCCTATCAACACCTCCTAAGGGGATTGCCACACAAAATTTGGAAAAATTAGGGTAAAAATCGCTACAACTTCCCCGTAGTCACCCTAAGAGGGTTAAAGTATGACACCGACGCCTATTTAAAAATTAGAAATATTTTATAGTTTTAAAAATGGATAAAAATAAAAAATGTCGGGGTTTCGAAGGGCCAATGTGAAGGGTAAAAAAGATTCGTCTCAGCCGAATCTAGCGCTCTTACTTTTTTTTGGATCTAGCCTATTTTTAGTCATACAAGTCTTGTAGAGCATTATAAGAAGTTAAAAATAAAGTCCCCTTATTTTATATGTAAATTTTTTGTGGATATAGCAACTACACAAAATTCAAAAATTTTCAAAAATTTTATGTTTCTATAACACGCTTCAATTTGTTTAAAACATCACAACAATATTAAAAATGTGCTAAATAGCAAAATAAAAATTGCTGTTTATATACTTTAATATAATAAAATTTATATATGTATTTCTATTTTACGATTAATACATTTGCAGGTTTCCTTGGTAGTTTTCTATCAAAAGGTTTAAAAACTAATCAATTAGAAGTGAATACAGATGAGAAAACCTTACGTCCCATAGCTCGGCTTAAAGAGCCACGTGATCTATTTGCTTTGCCCAAAGATAAGGATAATGATTGTTCACAGCAAGCCCCCCGATGGCCAATTGAATGTCAGGTAAATAATAATAAATAATAATATAAAACCAGAAGTAAGAGCAATTATTAAACAAATACATATGAATTATACAAATATATATGCAGATGTTTACAAAGAAGTGTTTGCCACATTGATTTATATAAATCTTTTATTTGCAACATAAAACAGTAAGAACTAGTTTATCACATGTTGTAAAAAAACATGACGCACACTGTCTACAAACCACAAAAGTATACAATTCTTGAAAATAAAACTTGTATTGTATTGTTGTAGCAATGTACGAAATTTCAAATAAATGGTATTTTTTCAAGCAGGCATGGAACTTTCAAAGGAAATAAAACAAATGAGAATTTTCTTAAGTTGACATGAAATTTGATTTATTTAAAAAATAATATTCTGGCTTCATAATTCAAATATAACTTTTCGAATATGTCCGCTATAGCCAATTAGGCTCAGATATAGTCTTGTCTGGAGGTCTAATTTTTGATGATTTTTTTTTAAAATTGTGTCCTTAAATTAAAGTTATTTAAGTGACCAATCGTTTCGAGTTAAGCGACTTCATATATCCCAACATAAAGTTTTCAATCGGTGTTAAATCATACGATCTTGAAGCCCAATTGACAGGTTAGAGACATGACGTTTCTTGTTTAATTCCATTTCATTAATACCTTAAGAAAAAACACCATTCAGATTTGCTTTTGTGTTTAAAATGTATTCGTTTAAGAACACTATTGTAAAACGATAAAACAAAGGTTGCGCATTGCCCAAATATGTGTGTATCTATATGGAACACTTTTCAATATAAGTTGTAAGCTATCAAAAGCTTAAGTCGACAGAAACATTTGGGTTAAACTCCTATTGACATTTTGAAGTTTTGCTTTATTGAGCCTGCATGAAGACAAATACACACTTTATATAAAAAAAAATTAAAAAAAACGTACAAGACCAGATGTTTCCAAACTCTTTTGTTAAGTTTTTTAAAAGTTGTAAATTTAGAAAATTTTTAACTTTTTCTCTCTCTCTCCCCCAAGCCTAAAACATACTTAATAAATAGTTGTCAGTAGCACAATGTTAAACACGCCTTTTAATCATATAAAAAGATATTTGAAGAATAAAAGGACAAAAAATTACGAAGGAAAAGGACATTTGATATTTCTTTAAAGTATTTTATTTCTCACTCTTTACGTATACTAACAGCGGTAATAAAATTTCGGACTTTGGCAAAAGCTGGGCAGTGATAAAAGAAATTCTTCGTCGTACGATATCTTTCCTGCATGCGCTGCTGTTCTCAGCAACCACCAAACAAAAATTTTTTGGTCAACAATATTGAAACCTCTATTTTCTGTGTGTGTGTGTGTGTGTGTGTGTGTGTGTGTGTGTGTGTGTGTGTGTGTGTGTGTGTGTGTGTGTGTCTAAGTGGACATATTAAAGTTGAAAATCTATCCCCCTAATAAATGTCAGTTATGTGTGTGTGTTAGTGTTGTATTTGAAAACCAGACCAAATTGAAAAATAAATTTTCTATTTGTTATTTCCTTTACCTTAGATTTGTTTCTTTGAAAAGCCGCAAAATAGAAATGTGTGTATAAAAGACAACAGCAACAACAACAAAATCAAAGTTTTGCAATTTCATTTTAATTTTCCTGTTCAATATTGTTTTTAGATTTTATGGTTTCCTTTCCTTAGAAAGTCTTGTTGTTGTTTGCCTTTTTCTTTTGTAAATAAAATGATGGATGAATTTTTCAATTTTCCCCATATTGTGCGTGTAGGCAGAAGGCAAGTGAGCAGTTTTTTTGATGTGGGTTACAGTTTCTTTAGCAAACAAACGAATATTTATTTTAAAAAAATCGATTTTTGTGGCTTTAAAATTTTTAAATTACAAACATATTTAGAAAAGGTAGATTTATTTCTTTTTTTTTTTTTTTGTTAGAAAACTTTTTTAACACAAAGTTATTGAAGTAGAATAAATTATAACAAAGGTATTAAAGTTAACATAACTTCAAAAATAAATTACTTTTTCAAATTGAAGATTTAATTTATGGAAAATTATGTGTCATGTCATATTTTTTTGATACCTGGGTGGTGTCATAATAATAATTTAATATTTAAATTAATTTTGTTTTATTTAGATGATTTAATGTTTTTAAGTAAAATTTACACATATTTTTCAAAATCAAATATATTTTGCAATTGTGTTGATGTTTTTGATGCTCAAAAGGTAAAGACCACCTTAAAATCAGCCAACCAAGGCTTGACACCAATTATGACCGTAATTTCATCAAATAGGTAACTGATTGTGTTAGTGCTTAATAGATAAAAAGAAATTATCGTTAAAACATATTTCGTAAAACTCAACTTCTAAGTTGTTAAAACGGGCCAAAAAGAGGGAAAATCGTTATCTTTTTAACTGTACAAGAAAGAAACAAAGTTTAAAAATCTCATTCGACAGGTCTCAAAAAAATATTAATGAGATTTGGTTCTTTTCTTGCATATTTGACCTGAAGGGGTTGAAAAAAAGGGTAAAAGGGTGGGCGGCACCGTTGGATATACCGTTTAAACGGATTTGTCAGTCGCGATGTCGCAGTGGTCAAATGAGGATCGCACGTTCCGCGCTACTGCTTCGGCTATGAATGTCTCACGGCCAGGGCACTGTCGGCCTTCAAAGACTCCCGAAAACATTGCACTGGCTGAAAGCAGTTTACGTGAAAATCCGCGACTTTCAATATGGAAAAGAGCAGTCTTACTGCGACCTCCAAGAGCGATTATTCATTAAATTTTAAAAAAGAATCTGAAGCCCCATCCTTTACAACTTCAAATCGTTCAAGAAGTAAAAGAGAGTGATTTTGATTTACGCAAACATTTTTGTGAAACGATGTTGGAGCGTTTTGGCACTGTAAATTTCATTTTGTGGAACGACGAGGCTCATTTTTACTTAAATAACCACGTCAACAAGCAAAATTGCCGTTACTGGTCCCCAAGAACCCGCAAGCCTCTATTGATCAGTAGCTTTGGGGGCATTCCATGGCCACCGAAGTCGCCCGAGTTAACCTCCATTGATCTTTTTTTTATGGGACCACCTCAAAGAGAGGGTTTATAGTGACAATCCCCAATCTCTTTAAAAAAAATATTCGTCGAGAAATCAGCTCAATCGAACCAAGTTTATTGCAGCTTCATTTTTAACAGTGTGTTCAACTCGAAGGAAGGCATCTGGATGACATACTCCTTAAAAAATTAAATTCGCATTTCCTTTCTATCGTTCAATGCTCTTAATAAAACTATGTGTCAACAATTACGTTTTTTATTTAATTTTAAAAATATAAATCTGCCACCCTGTATTTTACGCAAGTTTTTTGACTTTCAAGTCAATTAAGAAAAAAAATATTCAAACACAGATTTTAAAAAAAATTTATATACGATTTTGGTACTTTTTTGAAGACCTAAAAGAAGAGAAAAATATGTCAAACTTTTATTGAAGTTATTTTTTTAGATATTTTTTGTTACTTCTAAGCAAATACAAAAGAAACATAATCAAAACTGTATTCAACAGCTACAGAATACAACTGATATTTAAAGCGGCATATGTAGGCAAAACTAGATTTTTTACGTTTTTTGCAGCTTTTTGGACATTTTTGAGTTTTTTTTTTGCATTTTTCGAGATTTTGAGTCTAGGAATAAGAAAAAGGGAATGTTTACCCAGATGTAGGTCAAAATTCACCTAAGTGGTTGAAATGTACTTTTTCACAGTTTTGGCACTTTTTTGCATTTTTGAGATTCTGGGTCGTCTACATCTATAAAATAAGGGACTATTGGCTCAGATTGAGGTCGAAAGCCAACCAAGAAGGCAAAGTACTTCTTTTATTTCCTGTACATCTAAGTCAAAAGCAAACTTAGTGGGTATTTTTTGTCATTTTAGGTACTCTTTTTATTTATATCATAAACTAAAATTTTAGAAATAAGGTATTAAGAACTTTTGACCCAGATTACGGTTGAGAGGCAACCAAGTGGGCAACAATAATGTTTTTTTTTATATATTTTGGCACTTTTTTAGATTATGAGTCTGGAAATATAAAATTCAGTACTGTGTATTGACCCAAACTGAGGTCGAAAGTCAACTTATACACAGAAATTAATTTTTACATTTTTGGTACTTTTTTGCATTTTTCGATTATATACTACGTAAAGTCAAGTGGTCAGCCAAGTAAATATAAAGTACTTTTTCACATTTTGTTGAACTTGTTTGAATTACTTTTACTATTTTGTGTCTAGAAATGTAAAATTAGGGGCTACTGACCCATCTTGATAGCAAAACCAATCAAGTGGACAAAAAGTACCTTTTAACATTTTTGGTACTTTCTTGCATTGTTTTTGAAATTATGAGTCTATTAATATGAAAACCTACCTTTTTATATTTTTGGTATTTTTGCATTTTTTGAGGTTATGAGTCTAGAAATTTTAAATTGAAGAAAATTTGCCCAGATTGAGTTCGAGAGCCAACCATGTGGATGAAAAGTAATTTTCCAAAATTTTTTGTACTTTTTTGCTTTACTTGGGGACTATGAGTCTAAAAATGTTATATTTGAGACTATTGACCCTGTTTGCGTCAACTAAAAGGACAAAAGCTACTTATTTAAATATTTGGTATTTTTTTAACATTTCTGATATATTTTAGATGTCTGACTTAAAAGAACTTTTTTTGAAAAATCAAATTTTTTGTTTTTATTTTTTGATTACGAAACGAATAACTTATGCCCAATTTATTTAATTTATTTTTTAAATGGGATTTATGGGACTCCTTTTATTGGAGGAACAAAATATAATTTGAAATTATTTCTTTAATAAATGGGTTTTCAGATAATGCTGCACTGATTAATTGTGAAAAATTAGTAACTGCGTTTAATCACTTCCCTTTATATTGCACGGTACTGTATGTATTCAAACATCTTATTACATATTAAATGCAGTTAATATTTTACAATAAATTTAATTCTCTGCATACAAACAAACATATGCTCTTACACATATACATATTAAATCAGCAGCTTTTAAGGTCAATGTAGTCGTGTTCTAATACTAATGCAAAATAAAGCCCTTGTAAAAAGCATTTTTATGCTAATCCAGACCCACTCGACACTTAATAATGGAAGACATATAAACTGCGTTTAAATAGACGCTTGTTTATGGAGTTAAAAGGAAATGAAGATCTGCTTACAAATTTAATTTTTATGGAAATAAAACAACAAAAGTAAAAAGTTTTTTGAAAGGGACAGTGTAGTAGAATTTTAAATAAGTACAAACACTTTTTTTATTTAAAAATATTTTGTTATAATTTTACTAAACAATATTTGTGTGCATGTGTGTGTGTGTCTGGTTAAGCTGGTAGTGGTTTGTTTTGTAAAGTTTTGTCTTGTAGTAATTTAAGGTTTATGTTTAACAATTGAAGTAAATACAACTTAGCTGTTGTTGTTGTTTATAACTAAGTTTAACATTTTGTGCATAA
Organism: Melanophora roralis; assembly: GCA_963583895.1. NCBI lineage: Eukaryota > Metazoa > Arthropoda > Insecta > Diptera > Rhinophoridae > Melanophora > Melanophora roralis. The sequence goes on along the minus strand of OY757190.1, from coordinate 23,345,796 downwards.
AATAACTCTGGCATTTAAAGTTCTTAATTTATCTGGCCAACAAACCAAACAAACGCAAAAACTTTTCTACATAAAAAGAATTTTTAAATTTTAAAGCAATTTGTATATTTTAATGGGCCTCTCACGTTCTTCATGAGAGTTAAAAAATGTTGGCTGCTTATGTTTTTTTTTTAACTGCTTCTACAAATTTAAATATTTTCAGGAAATAATATAACAAAATTGTATTAAATTTATTTTGCTATAAATTGTGTTATTTCTGCATGTATGCCACAACAATTTTTCAATATTATCCGCATCATCTCTATAATCGAATATCTTATGCAAATTTTATTTTTCAATTCTTCTCCATAAACTTGTACAAAACGACATGACATAAATGTCCTTGTTGTCGCTGTCATCGTTATGTGCAATTTTTTATACTTTTTACCGCGCTTATTGTCATCATACTTGACAGCCTTATCATTATCCTCGTCATTCGACAATAACAACGTGATAATAACTTAATGAAATCAGTAGAATACACACTTTATATATTATGTCGGCTTTACCCTACAATCGATAGCGTTGAACGCTTGTAAGATTAAAAGAAGCTTAATTTTGGTTAATTTTTATCGAAACAATAAACTATTTTTGTATGCGGACGATGTTGCGGTTATATTTACTGGGAAGTTCTTGGGTACAATCAGTTTTAAAATGGAATTTAATGGTCGAAGTTGAGCCAGTGGGCGTGAAAGGCAGAGCTTGGGGTAGACCTTAAAAAGAAGGAGTTGCTTCTCTTTACTAGGAGAACGAAGACTTACCGATACTCCACACAGAAATTTAATAATAACAAAATGGTACTAGTGTAACACAGGAAGAACTTAAGAGTTATCCTGGACAGCAAGCTGTCATGGATGCTTAATGTGGGGGTAGGGTCAAGAAGACAATCAATGCACTTTATACATGCAGAAAAATGCTTTGACTTATGGGTTACATGTGCAGTGGACCCTAGCCCCAGGTGCTTAAGAGCGCGCAGACGCTTGACGAAATGTGTACAACTGGTGCTCAACATAGCATCCCTATTATGCCCGTGATTTTAACAAATAGACAACTGGTAGTGTAGGTGCCTAATAGTTACTTTTTCCTATAAGGTAAAACTATATTGAAAACCTTAGTAGGCAAAGCATACCTACGTATTAAGAAAAAATCATAGATATCTATACACCCCAAGATATCTATTTGTTGAAATTACGGGCATTATTCTGGTTGCAGTGGATGTTGCGACAAAGTTTGCAGCACGACTAAGGGCATTTGTCAGGGTTATTAGATATACAAAATGTATCAGTGACGAAGTGAGCCGTGAAGCTGAGCTTCATGGTACAGTGGGTCCAATATAAGGTAAAGTTAGGTTGGTCTGGCCGGCTCCAAAGGACCCACATAGCTGCTTTGAGTCCTTAGTGTTACCAGAAAGGAAAAACCATAACTGATTTTACTTACTTAATGAAGTGCAATCCAAGGTGCTCCCCAATCTCTTGGAAAACGCCAGAAGACTTGTCTTGCTAACCCAAGACATTTCCTCCAACTATTGAAACAAATAAGACCCTTGAAAGTTTTTTTGAAGTAAACGACCGCTGGAAAGTGATACTTAATAGGCTCAACAGCCTCGTTATCCCCCTGTACACCACAGATTTAGCAATCATCGCTGACCAGTCGCCCTGCTGTAGTTGTTGTGAGCCCCTGAAGAAACCTCATGGGATTCAGATCATAGGATCCCCACATAATCCTGAAGACTCTACACAAATAGCTATTCACCCAAACCGACTTGGCTTTGACCTTCACAGCAGTCTATACTCTCATTAAAAAACTAAAATGGAGCACGAACATCCATTGCTCTTTCCATAGGCAAATGGACCCCTTGCTTTGCCAGCTTATTTGCCATCTCATTCGCGTTATACCTTTGTGTCCCAAAAACCCAGAAGATGTACACTTTCCAAACGGCAAAGAGTTTACCAATGGGTTCTTTGCACGCCTGAACAATTAAGGAACAACTACGTTTACGGAGATTGCCTTAATCGACGCCTGACTATTAAGAAATGGGTTCACCTGAGAATGCTCCGTCTAAGAGCACAAGGCAAGATCGGCAGCTTATTTGGCTGCTATAATCTTCGCCTGAAACACACTGTAATCAGAAAGTTTAAAGGACTCCCGGATATCCAGGCACAAAACTGCAGCTTCAACCCGCCCTCCATCTTGCACCTATTCGTGGCCAGATCGAAGGGCCTTCAACCAGCCGTATTCCTCGATAATTACACCCGACTTCCTATGAAGCACAGTTGTCTTCTTGCCCTTTTCCTTCATATTAAGTTTCCACGACAGCTTACTATACAGTTCCACTTTTACATACCTTGTGTGTCTCTTTAGTATCAGTTTAAAGTTATCCAATCTCGGTGTGATCCATGGACTAATTTTAGTCTTTCTGGTAAATAAAAACAGGTCCGTCTTTTCGGAGTTCACACTCAGCCCCACCTTTCTCGGCCCTTGGCCTAACCTAGCCTGTGTGGCCTCAATCACAGAGCTGATTGTACTTAAATACTTCCACTACACAGTGGGTCCAAAATTAGATTTTATTTACTTTTTCTTCTGTTTTTTTAGGTTTTAAGGTCCTAGGTCGGTCTTAAAATAAATTAAAATCAATAGTGAAGGGAAAATAAATATCAACCTGCCCTGTTAACATTTTCCTAACAGAGAAAGTTGTAATATAAATCTCTTTAAATGTGTTAACCATATTATTTGACTGAAACGAAAAAAGTTCTTTTAAATGCCCTTAAGTCTTAAAAACAAAAAATATAAAACCTTATTTAGAACTTATGCAAATCTTTGACAACAATTTTTAACCAACAAGTTTAAACAAAAAAAAATAGAAGTAAAAAAGTTTAAAAGTAAAAACAAAAGTTATTTAAGCCCTGAAAACCCTCCACTCTTCTCTTGCATACATTGTAGTCTAAAAAAAACTAAGCTGGTGGTGAATATGATTCTCTGGGTTTTTGCTTATGAAATGAAAATGACCTTTAAAAAAATTCAATGAAAATTTAAAAATAAAAGGGCGAGAGAAGGTTAGTATTTAGGTATTTTAATTTAAAAATTTATCAAATGAAAGAGTGATCTCATTTTAAGGTATTAAACTTAAAGTTTTATATAATGTTAAAGGCGCTTACCTAAACTGTCGAGAAATGAAAAAAAAATATGAATTCAAAGTAGAGGTTTAAAAAATAATAAAAAACAAGTACTCAGAAGCCCAGTGGCTAAAATATCAACTCGAGTAGTATTTGCTTAATTAATCTTTTAGTCCATCAATCGTTCGAGTGCGGAAAGTTGTAGATTTGATTAAAGAATAACTTAAATAATGGACGTCAGTTGATCGACTACTCGAACAAAATTAATTTTACTTTAAACTCTCCTTCTTTTGTTAAGTGATTGCACCTCTCTCTTCCTTCCTTTTCTTATGATAAATAACAAAAACAATTGTTGCTGATCATAAATCAGAGCATAGTACCAAAACATATGTGTATTGGCCATTGGAGATCTCACAAATTACTTATATGCAATATTTGGCATTGTTGTTGATAGTAGAGTCGACTTAGCCATAATGGGTTCCCTACCTGTTAAAACTAACTTTTTAAAGACCAATAATGTTTTACGGTTACGAGCATGCCAATGGATCACAAATATATTTAAGAAAATATCTCACACAACAATAGCTTTCAATATCATTAAAAACTCACAGGCAACAATTTAAAAATTGGTGCAATTAGCAGAAATCATCTAAACCAGGGGTGCCCAGCAGTTCCTTATGAAAGAGCAAACAACAATACTTTTAAAGAAAAACTAATTTTTATTCAATTTTATTTTTTTGCTAAAGCCGCACTATTCTAAACGGTATCGTACGTTAAACAAAAAACAAAAACTACAATGAAGATCGGTTCAGTTCATATTTGGCAGTCGTGAAGTAGAGACGTGGCAAAATTATTATGGAAAAATATTCGGTTAACCAACGTGTTTTAATCGTTAAAACATTTTATTACAATCAATCACCGATTTTCATGAAAAAATTATAATGAGCGACGAGGCATATTTTTATTTAAATGGATATGTGAATAAACAGAATAGACGGTTCTGGGCAATGGAAAACCATCAAATTATTTATCAGTCACCTTTGCTTCCATTAAAAGTGGCAGTCTGGTGTGCAATTTGGTTAGGAGTAATCATTAGACCTTTTTTGAAACTGAAAACGGCGTAACGGTAACTGCCAATGGGGAGTGGTGTCGTGATATGGTTGAAAACTTTTCAATGCCACAACTGCATGCTTTGGGATTGGTTAACATGTGGTATCAACTAGACGGTGCCACATCGCATACAGCCAGGATTACAATGAAACTAATGCGGGACCTCTTTCCACAAGTTATTTTAAGGAATGGTGATGTTGATTGGCCTCCACAGTCCCCTGATGTGACTGCTCCGGACTTCTTTTTGTGGGGATATCTGAAAAGCAAACTAGAAACACTGTAGCAACTCAAACAAAATATTCATGATGAAATTAATAAAATAACGCGTAAAATGTGAAAGAAGGTAATAAAAGATGTGCTTAAAAGGGTTCGCATTTGTGAGGCTAACAGAGGCGGACATTTATCTGATATTGTATTTCATACTTAATTGCTGACATTAAATAAAACTTTTATCAGTATAAGATCCATGCTCTTTCATTTAATCAAAAATTATAAGCCAACAAAGTAGTACATCTTGCCGGGGGGCATCCTGTATATAGGAAAATGACACAGTTAAATGTAGATTGTATAAGTGTTTCAAATTACCCGAAAAATTCCCCTAAATAAATATATATAAATAAACTTGAAAAACTAAAGGAGGCGCGGGAATAATTTAAGCCCCGATTAAATGAAAACTCTACTAGTGGCTTAAATTTCAAAATGGTAACGTGAAAAAAATTTTAAAGCTACAGGGGTGATTTTGCAAACTCAGGCTCGTTTCAGGGGAGCAAGTATTTTAGTTAGAGATCTCCTGTGTCTTCAAGAAGTTGGTGTACACAGCGATTCAGCCTCCAAGCTTTGAAAATTTTGAATGGCGAAAACTTTAAGGTTTTCTAAATCACATTAGTTTTAGCAATAATATTTGATTTGCTTCAAAAATGTATTCACTTATATTTCCTTTTATTATTTTCCACATATAACTGAATTAAACAATATCAAGTCCCTTTTTAAAGTTTTTTTTGCAAAAAAGTGCCTTCGATCTAATTACACGGCACTGTCAATTTCATTTTTATCCATTTCGGTACAATCTAATTAATATCCATAATTTTTCTTTTATCAAACAAACCCCCTAAAAAAGATAAAACAGAACAGAAAATAAGCAAAAAAAAATTAATTCCTTCATATGCTTATTTTCAGGAAAATTGGGTTTTGTTTCTTAGGGGCATAATTTTGTTATTTCTTCTTTATTTCTTGCATAACAAGTTAATAAAAAGGTCTTTGTTTTTGCTGTGTCATAAGACAACAATAATTTCCAAAGCTTGCAGAACTTTAAGGATTTCCTTTAAACAGGATATTAAAAGAATAGCAATAACATAACAAAAATAAAAAAATATTGGAGACCGTCATAAATTCTTGATGAACTTTTTAAAGTAACTTAAACGATGTAATAATATTTTAAAAGGCCGTTTGTTGATAAAGCCGTGTTTACACTACCCGAACTTTTTCCTAAGTACAATAACAATTAAATACAGTTCGTTTGTGGAATAAACTTACTAAAGATGTCTTCTCTGTTACAGTTAATAGCGAAAAATTTAAATCAAATGTCCATAAACACTATTGCCTCTACACTCCTTCCTCCACACCTATTTTCCTGATACCAAAACAATGCAGTGCATGTTTTGGGGTTTATATCCTTGGTGTTGGTTAATATAAAAATATTAAAATAACCATTCGGAACTAGATTTGTATATTCGGCTATTTTAGGTCATAATTATCCTTCACCCATTAGTAACAGTAGAACCAACTTAAAACTGTGGTATAAGTATTAATGCGAATGTTTGTAACGCCCAAAAATAATAACCCAACCCACCTTCAATTACACACATTGACTCAAAGTCATATCCTGGATCGACGGGGCGTCTACGTAAACATTGTGATTACAATCGTGAAGATAATTTGATAAAGTTTGGCAAAAATAAATTTTTTGAGATTGGGACGAAGCCTTTTGAAAAGGGTCAGAACTAATTTTATATTTATTTAGCCTTCCTAGCCCTCAATCCGTACTAACGTTATAAGTTTTGTCGACTTTAACTGCCTTATATATTACTTTATCCTCGCAAAGTTTTATATATGGTTACAAATTTTTTAATCTGGGATAGAGTATATTGTCGGGCTTGACTGCAAACATATATCGGCAGTCTCTTTAGTTTCATAAGAATAAGTTATCGATATCGATAACTATAATTGGACAGCTCAGAATGACAAACTGTTAAAATTTCTCTTCAGTAAGACTTGGTTAGTCATCAAGAATCGTTTTACCCCAAAATAATTCACATTTAAAAAAAAATTTGCTTACAAATTTCGCAGCCACCATGTTTTCAACATTTCAAACTTATCCTTAATTATTCCATAAAACTATGGATTTTTTAAACTTATTAAACAATAAAAACCGCTTTTAGAATCTAACATTTTTTTCAAAAACCCATTCGATTTGAATCGAAATACGTAAAAACCTCTCAAAAGTTTTAAATGTAAAGAGTGGGCCATCTACCGAATTTTTCGCATCTGGCAGCACTTATGTTATTCTATTTTGTCACAAAATTCAGTTTCTACCTTTGCTAAACGAAAATAATCGACTTACGCGCAAGCAACGTTGGGATTGATTGGAAATTTATTTCTAAAACAAAGGCAGCTTGTCGGAAATTGCACGAAAATGTCATACAAAATTTGGTCGCAGCGAAGGACCAACAGTACCCGGTATACGCAAGTTTATTGCTAAAGTTAATGAAACTGGTGTCATTGTTCATGCGCCAACACGTGCGCGTACTCGTAAAGTGTGTACCCCCGAAAATATCGAAGCTGTGGCTGAAAGTTTGCGTGAGAGTCCATCAACATCAACTAGTCATAGTTTTCATGAATTGAACATTTTGCGCATCAGTGTACCCCGAATTTTGAGAAAAGATCTCGGTATTTCGACAAAGTTCAATTGGTTTATGAGTTAAAGCCGCATGACCGTCCACTTTGTTTTCGCTTCGCTAAATTAGCCAAGGAAAAACTTCACGATTATGTCGGTTTTGCCAAAAAAAAATCATTTTGTCGGATGAAGCTCATTTTCATCTTGGTAGGTACGTACATAAATTAGCAAGATTGCCATGTTTGGGGCTCAGACAACTTAAACGTGGTCTTGCAGAAACCAATGCACCCATTGCGAGTGACTTTTTGATGCGGCTTGTGGAGCAGAGGCATCATTAACCCATATTTCTTTGAAAATGAGGACGGCGTAACCATAGCGGTCAATGGAGACACTTATCACACTATGATAACCGACTTTTTTGTGCCCGCTTTTAATGGTATTTAACGATGTTTGGTTTCAACAGGATGGTGCAACTTGCCACACATCTCGTGCCACAATCGATTAATTGCGTACAACGTTTGTTGGCCGTTTAATTAGCTGAAATGTTGATGTCAATTGGCCGCCAAGAAGATACGATTTGACACCGTCGGGCTACTTTTGAAGACAAGTGTTATGCCGACAAACCAGGAACAATTGAGAATTTGAAGGCCAGCAGTCATCTTTGTTGTGATGCTTTAAATAGCATCAATCTTTAAGATTTTCAGGAATACATTACTACCATGTCTATTTTTTAGAGCAATTACCCAGTGAAATTTTTTGGTATTTGTGTAATGGGATCTCATTTTTTCATTAGTTACAAGATAATGATGTCGGCAAAGGGAAAGGGTGTTATTAAATATATTTGTAGGTATATTTGGAAAAATAGATTTCTGAAATAGACTTTGCAAAACATTTTTGTTTTAAACCCCCTAAAATTTTAATTTAATCTTCAGTTTAAGCTTGCTTTTTGTAAGCACATTTGTAAGCGGGGTCATGAGTTTCGGGACAACTCAAACAAAAATAACTACTTATTCGGTCAAAAAGTAACTCGTGTTTCTTCATCGCCAATATTACTTGCCAACTTACCAGCTAAGCAAAGGTTTTGCTGGGAAATTGTTTGTAATTATTCAAAACTTTACATTAGCAAATTGAAAAACGTAACAGATGTTGCTTTTTCTGCCTCTTTTACAATTGCTTATCTTCAAGCTCTACAAGAATACTTTGCCAACATGTATGAAAACCGCTAAATTTCTTAAAGCAAAAAAATTTTTGTAGTAAATTTGTAAATTTTACAGGACATAACAGATGTTTTTTGTTAAATAAAGCAATAGTCACCTATGACAAAAGCGGTTGTTTCTTCTTTTCGCTATGTCGCTTCGTCTCTCTTACTCTTTATTGCTCTTACAAACTTTCTTTCGTTTATTCTCATTTTTGTTTGTTTTTTAATTTAATTACAATAAAAGCTTTGAAATATTTCCCAAAATTCTAATTATTTTTCTTTAACATTTGTTGATTCATAAAGCGCATAAATCTTTAACACTTACCAAGTCTATTTATAACCCAACATTAACCTATTTCACAAACTTACATATCGTTACCTTATTATAAAAAGGCACAAACTCGTTTTCTTTTTAAATGAGATTTTTTTTTTGATAATTGTTATATATTTATGAGCAGACCATTTGTCGAAATAAAGGAAAATCTGTGTTTATAAAAAATATGAGTTAGGGCCTTTTTATATTAAGGTAACAATATGCAGGTATATTGGCAATAACTGACATACTTACACAAATTCATACATAACTGTCTTATTTCTGTTAGGCCTACTAATAAATACAAAGCTGAGCGTTTTGGTTTAACTTTGTCTAAATAGAAAAAGACAAGGACGCATACATATCATCTCATGCTAAGAAGTCGTTGGCAAAGAAAAAAATTATCAAAAAAACAAGAATAAATAACGCAAAGGTTAGACATTTGTCTTTTTTTGTTCTTAATTTAAGACTAAGAAAAAGTTTTTTAGCACATTAAAAAACTCGTTATCATATTTTGTGTTTTCTAAAAAAAAGGAGAAATCCAAATAAAACAAAAAAAAAATATTTTTAATTAAAAAAAAGTTGTCTTTCAGATAAATTTTTTGCCATTAATTTTTAACGATAATTAAAAAAATATATATGGCGTAATCTAAAGATTCAAATTTTAAAAAAATTTTTAAGAGTAAAAAAGTTTTTTTTCTTAAATTAAATAACTTTTTTTAATATATTAAAACCAAGTTCACACGTAGGCCTTAATTGCGTAATTAGCACATTTACACATTTAAGGCCTTAATTGAGCTCTATTTATCATACAAGATGTCAATAAAAAAATTGAGCAATTAGTAAAAAATTGCTTCACTAATTGAGTTGAGCCCTGCTGATTTAAAAAGAACTGTGTTCAGTTAGTATAAAAGCTTAAAAGCTTTATGCTAAAACAACTGAAAATTTGTTTCAAAAATGATCGCGAACATTTTTTTAAAATTATATTCCAACAATTAGTCAAAAATAGTTGAAGACTAGTAAAATATCTTTTAAAATCAAATTTTTATCTATTTTTTTTTTAATCCATACACAAATCTTCACTTTAAAAAAGAAAACAATAAGGGGATTCACAAGGTGTCCTATTATGTCCTATTGTCATATTGTTATAAAATTTCACAATGGTTTTTTTGTCTTTTATACAAAAATAATTTTTAAAAAAATACTACGTCGTTTAATATGCCTATTTAATTGTCACAACAACTCCAAATACATCTGCGCCGAGTGTACAATAGTTGGCAAATGCTTTAAAACCATTGTGGAAATTTTATGACAATATGACAATAGGACAAATAGAACACCTTGTGAAATACCTAAATATTTTTTTAGCTGTTATATGCTAATTGAGTAAGCCTAATTAAGTATATGTGAACAGGAAACTTAATTGCTCAATTGGCAATGCCGATTGCCTTGAAAACTGAGTTTGTTGATTTTGCGTTTTTCTTTTTTTTTTTTAATTTTAGTTTGAAATTTCGTTTGTAATTTAGACAATATTCTATAATATATGTTCTGGGCCTTTATAAAGAAGGAAGTCGATATACCCATGTCCATCTGTCCGTCTTATGAAATCAAGTTTCTTGAGCCAAATTAAATTCAACAGACAATGTTTTGGTGTCAAATTTCGAAAATATTCCTGCAAAATCTGTCATTTAAAATCAGCCAGATCGGTTCACTAAGTATCGAAAAATAATCAAGGACCTGAGATAACCCATTTTTTAGGGCAAAATCAACGCATATAGGGATATATATTAGTAAATAGGACTACCGTTGCCACAAAACATGGCAGGGATACTTTGAAGACGTCAACACCTTTTTTTGCTACACACAAAAAAATAATCAAGGTTATATTGACTAAGCTTCGTAAGTTAATTTCTTTTTGTATTAAACGGAAAACTAAGTGTTATTAACTAAGCCAAAAATATAATTTTAGTTTTAATTTGACAAAAAATTTAAGCTATGTTACTAAGCGAATTAGGTATCGTCTTAGAAATTATTTTATACAGTTTGTTTATTTATTTAGTTGTCAAAGGTACGTAAAAAAATTGAAATAAAATTAAACGGAATAAAAAAATATTTTTTGAATTTGATTTTTAGGGGATATAATGGGATTTAACTTAAGGGTGATTTAATGCATTTCTTGTTCCTCGAGTAATGGAAAAAATCAATTTTTTTATTAACTTAACCAGAACTTTTCTTTACGGACACTTCAAGAAATTCTTGTGGTAAATAAGCAACACATAAGGACTAGTTTGGCTCTTCGGAACTCCGCCATAGATTCTGTTTTGCCGTAAAAAAGAATTCAGGATCTTGGTATTCAACCATGGTAACAAATAAGCTGACAAATTCGTAGGTTCTTTTCCTACAACAATTAGTTTAGCTGTTTAACATATGTAACTTTTTTTCATGTTTTTTAATAAAATATTGTTAAACAAAAATTATGTTTTATTTGGTTTGCAGATTAAAAAATTCAACTAAAAAAATAGTGAATTTTACTATAATTATAAGGAAAGTGTACTTTGGTATAGTTGTTGATTTAAAATAGATTGTTAGTAACTCTAACTAAACTTTTAGTTAATTTCTTGAACATTGACAAGTATTTTAAAATCTAAAACGTACACGAATCCGTTTGCTTTAAATATTTTTTTACAATGTGGAACCACTTGGTTGAAGAGGAAGGGCACTGTTGCCCCCAGAAGAAACCATCGGAATTAAATTTATATTTAATCTTTTTACGTTCTGTAAGTTTATAAAAATGAATCCACCATAATAAAAAATTAATCCAAAATTCTAACTTAAAACCTTCCTTAAATTTAGTAATAAATACAAAATTTTTTAATCATTTGTTTAGTTTCTTTTTACTGATTTTAATTATGTGTTGCTTTTAAAGCTTTGCAAATTTTGTTGTTGTGTTCATCCTACTTACTTGTATATTTCCATTTAAACACAAGGACAACAGAAAAATAAATTTTTGTAACAAAATACACATAAATTCTTTATTTATTTATGAGTTTTTGCTTGTTTAACGTTACCATAATAATCCATATTGCTGCAAACGTAATGCAATACATATTTAGGGTATGAATAAAGAAGGGACATTTTGTGGTTAACCATTGAGGCATTAAAAATGGGAACAACACAGCAGAGTAGAGTTTCAAAGGAACATACGCTTAAAACGCATTGCATTATAAAACTATTTAAAAATACCACAATAAACGGCAAGCAACGGTTAATGTTCTGTAAAAATCAACAAATATTGCAACAACGACAAACATAAATAAAAATGAAAATTGAAGAGAGTATAACTATGAATGAGGAATTTACAAACAAAACACACACACACGCAAATGTATTAAGTAACAGTGGGAACAGAAACATATTTTTTTTATAAAATTTTTTTGAAAATAGTTATAATTGAAAATTTAAAAAAAAAAATTTTTTGGTAAAAATTTTACAAAAGATAAAAAAGCATCAATAACAGATTAAAAACATAGACATTTTTTTATCAAAAGAATATTTTATATATAGAATTAGTAGAAAAATGTCTTAAAAATTCCAAAAGTTGTTATCTGGAACTTGTAAAACCTAGAAAAATTTCATAAAAAAATCTTTAAAAATTTATGAGAAAAAAAAATTATATCAAATAATAAGAAAGTAAGTCAATCAAGCCCAAAAAATCAAAAAAAAAATGCAGGTTAAGGTGACTTTCGCAAACGTGATTTATACTGTAGATTATACTATACAAGCAATTTAAATTTTTGTCGTGACACTTTACGACCACTAAAACTATACTCACACACAAACAAGTGGATGGGCTATTATGCATTTGTGCAGACGTTTCTAACGCCCAAAAGTAAGGGTCTGAGACCCTCCTTCAAGAATATTGATCGGTTAAGAATCACTTAGTCGATTTTAGGATCTCCGTCTGACTCAGCGTCCGTGTATTTTTTTAAACACGCTACAGGTCGCAATTTTAAAAATATTTTAATAAAATTTGACACAGATAAGTTTTTGATACTGGCAGCCTATTGTTTTTAGTGTCCTTCCGAAATAAGTATTTTGGGATAAGACTGGCTCAAATATTACTCTATTTTAACAAAATTTTCTCGCTCCATACAAATGCCCTTTCGAAAAAAACATTTTGGGCTATACATTCAAAAAAATTATTTATATAAAATCAACTGGAAATGCTACTTAAAATAACTGGGTACTTATTTAAAACCCCTCAACAAGATATTCATTAAAATTAACACAACATTTCATTTAAATTCAGACATCAAAAAATAAACCTGCAAAAACTTCTAAAATTAAATATGTAGATTTTCTGTCATTTACAGCAAAACACAAAGTATCAGAAAAAAAAATTAACAAAGTTAAATATTACTACAAAATAACTAACAAAATTAACTTAAACTGAAAATCATGCAGTTGAAGCTTCAGGCCAGTTAAAAAAAAATTTATTAAAACTTAACAGTTATTTCATTCAAAAACAACATTACGGAATACTTTATAAAAAACTTAGTTTTTTACTGTAATATTTTTTTAAGTGTAACCGAATATTACTTCCCCTTCTCAAAATTGTTCCCACATATTTATCTTTACCCCACCAACTATTGGGATAGGTTAGAACAGACAGCCGTTAAAGGAAAGGATACAGCTCACTTAGTTTCGCTTAACTCGGTCCCTTTGTGTTACCTGGAGAGGCAGATATAAAGAGTGGAGATATAAGAAAAGAAGAAATTGAGAGAAGGATAAGAAAGAAAAGTTGAATGAAGCAGACTTACCAGAGTCTCTGGTGGAAATCGAATCCACGACTCCTAGACTGGAAGACTCGTGCACTTACCACTGATCTTCCGGGGCACACCTACCAACTATTACACTAAATACAAATATTATCGGTCTTTTTTTTTGTTAAGCCCCCATACGAATGTGGTTTAGGGTATAATATGGTCGGCCTTGACCGAATACAATTTTCTTACTTGCTTTTTGATGTGTTATGGTCCCCTTAGTACAAAAACAATTAAATTTCTATGAATAAGTTTTTTTTTCTAAAATTTAAGATTTTTAAAGTGGCAGCTCCATCGATTGTATCATAGCTTAAGCAGGAATTATCCGATTTAATGAAAAAACCAAACCAAAAGACCAACAATTAAATTATCTTTAAGCCAAGTAAATACTTTTTTTTTAAATTCTCAACAGGTAGAAAAATATTTGGCTTAAGATGATATCCAAAATTTTTCGCCAGAAACTGGAGAATTTTTATTTTTTGAAAATTAATTTAAAATAAAAAGTGGCAAATGCTTCCTTTTATTATCACTTTACTTATACCTTTTTTGGTAAAAATCGTTGATACATTTGGTTTTATTTATTTTAAAGTGAAGTTACCTGATTTTAATAAATGATTCAATTTTACAAATCAGGTAGCTTGATAGATATCAAGCTTCCAGAAACACATGCAAAACCAAGGACAAATTTATGCGTAAAAATTTTTTATATACCGCTTTTAAAAACCAGCAAAATGCGTTAAATACTTACCAAAACACAAGGAAATGGCAAAGACAAATCGATTTTAAAGGAAAAAGTTAATTAAAATTATATTAATATCTGTTATCCCAAAGCTTGGCATGCAGGCAAGCTAATTTAGAAAAGAAAATTGGTAGGAGCAATGAGAGTAGTAGGATTTTTTTAAACATTTACGTTAAGTAACGTATCTACTGCTTATCAAAATATATTTGCATGCTGCCCAGCGGACGAACCTACTTATTTAAATCGAATTCGATTCAGAATTCCTTTAATATAAATCACGTTAGATAGGTGTGGGGCTATTATTTTAAGCATTTAAACCTCCGATTATATGAAAAAATAACCAAAATTATACCAAAAACGAAAAAAACGTTACTCAACTCACAACTCGTCATCTTTCTTCTTATTATAACATAATCGTTTGTACATAAAAATAAGTATGTATGAGACTTTGGCATAAATGCATTTTATTTGAAAATCATCGTGACGATATATAAAAATATGAAAATATGAGCCAACGTATGAACACACATTCCCGCACACACAAGCATATTTTTCTGCTAACACACATTTCTTTACAAATTAACTGCAAATATGGCATCACTCTATTATGGAGCTTATGGTAAAATGCATTTTGAGAAAACCTACACACAAAATCAATTTATTTACGTGTGTGCACCTGCCCACACAAACCAGAATTTTTCTTTAAAAAGAAGGCCCCCCCATGTACAATTTAAGTACTTCTGAGGCAAAAGGAACAAACTTGTACGATTCAAAGAAAGTGGTATCTTTTTTAATTTTATTTTTTGTTACGGTAAAATGTTCGTTTTACGCCTGAATAAATTGTTGTAGTTTTTTATATTCACGTCTATTTCAAAGATTTTCTTTTGTATGTATTTTTTATTCAAAATCAAATAAATTGTGATTTGTCGTTGGGAATTTTATTTCCCTTTAAGCTATTGTTGAAAATCAGTGAAATTTTTTTTTTGGTTAAACGCGCCATTATTTTTGGGACACAATTAGAGCAGGATTATTTTAGAAGCGAAATGAAATGCTTGAAGAATTGTAGTTTTTTAGTTTACAGTTTTTGCATTAAAAATATATAAAAAGATATTAAATTTATTCCTAATTCGATACAGATCACACTAAAATATATAATATTCCTAATTAATGAAATAAATTTTAATGCTCATATTCATAATAATTAAAGTAGGTTTATTAACAGCTTATTTGACAGATGTCTATGAAAATATTGTGAGATAAGACTTTAATAAACTTTTACTTTTATAAATACGAAAGTAACGCTCATATTCATAAAAATTAAAGTAGGTTTATTAATAGCTTATTTGACAATTATTCCATAGAAGTCTGTCAAATAAGTCTTTTATAGACCTAATTTAATTTTTATGAATATAAGTATTATTCTATAGACACTGTTTTTTACAGATATTTTGTATTTAAACAAATAATTCTTTTAAATCTCTTTTATCAATTTTAAGACTTCAATGTTTGCGTTTTCTTTCTCTTATTCATATCTTAACGATTTGCTGTGCCAACATCAGCATTTTCAATTTTAGAATTTCCTTTTTTATATGAATGCATGTGTAAACAGAGCTCTATAGAGGGTTTTCTTATAAATGTATGTTTGTGAATGTTTGAACTGTTTGTTTATAACGTGTGTGCCTGTAGATAAAATTGTATTTTCTTTGTACAAAGTAAACATCTATCAATTTATTTTTTAGAATTATCCTTAATTTTGCTTTATTGCCTTGTTTGGTTTTTATAATAAATGTAACAAATATTTATAAGATCTTCTTAATTTGGTTTTATATGTTAAAAAAATATTGTCCCCATCTTTATCAGTAATTGTGAAATAACCCAAATATTTTGCAAAAAAAAGCTTAAAATTTACTATTACTACGGATTGGTCTTTAAAAAGGGTTGATAAAAAACTATTAATTTTCTTTCATGTCATAAATATTTGTGTTTATGGTTTATGTTATTTTTCCTAAATTAGAAGCTTATCAAAACTGTTTTGCAACTTAGTAAATCATTTATTATTAAAAAATATATAACTTTAATTAATTTTCTGAAACATATGTATAATATGTATTAAGCTAAAAAATTTAAAGAATTTAAAAAAAAAATATTTATTTATTTGGTTTGTTGTTGGTTTAAGTATGTCAATATGCATTTCATTGGTTCTTACACCAAATCATCATCCACCAAATTCTTGAAAATATTTCCGGCTTTTAAAAACAAGCAAAAAAAATTTATAAATATTTCTACTGATGATTTGGTATAAGAACCAACGAAATGCATATAGACATACTTAAACCAAACAAATAAATATACTTAAGGAAGAGAACCCAAATAAAATATTAGAACATCTTTTAAAAGTTATTAATATTAAAACAAGTAAGAAACTTATAGTCAAGGTAAAGAAGGTAATACATATAATACTCAAGCCATTATTAGCCCTAAGCGCTTGTTCCGGGAGTTCCTTTGTTTTGGGCTACATTTTTGCTCAGTTTACTAATACATAACTATATACATATATAGTACAAATGCAAAATAGAGTAATATTCGAGTCAGCTAAAGCTTTTTCCAGCAAGAGATTCGTATGGGGGCTATATCAAAAAATGGACCTATCATCACCACAAACAATAGGCTTTGTGTCAGTAACAACGAGCGTATCCAGCGTTGTCAACTATTTGTAATGCAAGCGCGCCGTCCACCTGATCAAAACGCGCTAAAAAGCGCTAAAATTTAAATTTCCAAAAAATTTGATACGAAAACGCGCCGATAAAAACGCGCTGGTATATTATATAAATAATAATGAAATATTAAGTGATGCTATGTGCATCACTTCTGAACAGCAGGCCCGAATTCACTCATTTTATTTGTAAAATTATAAAGATATTCCAAAAACGTTGTTACTGGGAAAACATTGAAAAAATTTTTTCGAAATATTAAAAAGTTCGAAAAAACGATAATTTGTGATTTTCTATACATAAGTTTGTCGGGTGGGGTCTAGCAAGGCGGGACAGGCTTACTGAAATAAATAATACTAAATACAGGGTGTTCGCCAGCAAGGTATACTTCTTTGTTTTGCCGCCATTTTAGTTAACATTACTCTTGACAGTTCATATTTGGCAGTCGTGAAGTAGAAACGTGGCAAATTTATTATGGAAAAATATTCGGTAGACCAACGTGTTTTAATCGTTAAAACATTTCAAATCATAATGAGTGACGAGCCACATTTTCATTTGAATGGATGTGTGAATAAACAGAATAGTCGGTTCTGGGCAATGCAAAACCCTCAAATTATTCATCAGTTACCTTTGCATCCATTTAAAGTGACAGCCTGGTGCGCAATTTGGTCAGGAGGAATCATTGAACCTTACTTTTTTATACTGAAAACGGCGTAACGGTAACTGTCAATTGGGATCGATATCGTAACATGATTAAAAACTTTTTAATGCCACAACTGCATGTTTTGGGCTTGGTTAACATGTGTTATCAACAAGACGGTGACACATAGGATACAGCCATGATTACAATGGAAATACTGCGAGACTTCTTTCCATAACAAGTTATTTAAAGAAATGGTGATGTTGATTGGCCTCCACGGTCACCTGCTCCGGACTTCTTTTTGTGGATATATCTGAAAAGCAAGGCTTATGCAAACAAACCAGAAACGCTGGAGCAACTCAAACAAAATATTCGTGCTGAAGTTAGTGAAATACCGCGTGAAATGTGTGAGAATGTAATTAAAAGTGTGCTCAAAAAGGCTCGCATTTGTGAGGCCAACAGAGGCAGGAATTTATCTGATATTGTTTTTCATACATAAGGGCCGACATTAAATAAAACCTTTATCAATATAAGATCCGATCTCTTTCATATAATTAAAAATTAAAAACAAACAAAGTAGTATACCTTGCCGGCGGACACCCTGTATATATTTTTAAAATTTTTTTTATTAAGAATATAACTACATTTATATAAGTTTATGTAACATTTTAGATACAAATAAATATTACTAGATACGTATTTGTTAGAAATTAAGTTACAAATTTTATAAAAAAATTATACTACAGTTTAATAATATTTTACAAAAAAAAATTTTGCGTTTTTTAGAAAATTAATTATAAAGAATGCTTATATAAAAACTTGTAATCAGAGAGCGAAAAATTCACACATTTTTATTTTGCTGTTCAAATTTAATGTAATTTGTACTTAAATTGAATGATGAATAATAATGTACTTTCAAACACAAACATGTGTATTTACGTATGTAGACATAATTATCTTTTAATTAAAAATATATGAAAAATATATCTAGAAAGATAAAAGAATATCTGAACTTATTTTTTGCCGGTTTTAAATTCATATATATTTTAAATACATATTTTTTTTAATACTCTTGAAATTTTAAAGTGACAAAAACATTACTATTTTATATAAGTTACTGTTTTTTACGAATTTAGCGCGTTTATAAAAAAAACGCGCTAGGGTCCAAAAATGCGCCTTTTGGGGAGTTAAAAAGCGCTAAATCTAGCGCGAAACGCGCCAAATTGGCATCGCTGAGCGTATCTATCTTAAAAATTGTCACCTGCAGTTTGATTGCAAGTACACATGGACACACAGCTGGACGGACGGCCATATTAAAAATGGACTCATCAAGTGATTCTGAGTCGATCGGTATACTTGAAGGTGGTTCCATTATTCCCCTACCACGTTTGGGTATAAAATGAAATGTCATACATTTTTTGTAGATTTAAGATTATGAGTGCAAGACGTATACTTAATATACCATTTCGATATTAGTTATATATTACGTATACGCAACTATTTATTAAAAATACTTAAAAATGCCTAAATTTATCGATATTTGATAGCGCCTTAGTAACTTTCCCGCTTTGCGATTGAATCAAAAAGATTTTTTTTATTTTTGATACTTATTAGGGGTTACTACCGCTCCTACAAGTTTCATCAGTACATGTACTGAATTTTTATTTGGTGTAATTGAATATATGTATATTTATAAACTAAAATTTACTTTTTTTAATGAATCAAAGAAAAAAATATTTTTGTTTTATTTTTACTTACATTACTAAATTGCATGTACCACAACAACTGGAACACTGTGATAATTTTAAAATAATTTTTGATGCAAAAACTTCTTGCACGGGTAATAGAAACGAGTTACAGCTTTTAATTATGAAAAACATAATTTTATTTCTTTAGATTTTTCCAAAAAAAAATATAAACTTTTTCTAATTCGTAAATATTCAAAAAAAAAGGTCAAATCCTTATTAAGGTTGACTTTATTTGAATTTCTAAAATTTAAACATTTTATTTATAAATAACAAGGAAATTTCAAGCAAAAATAATAATTTTAATAAGGATGAGAATATACCAAAATTTATGATTAACTGTTAAAAATAAATCGCGTTATTACTTTACTAAACAAAATAAAAATTTCTTAAGCTATATTTACACTACCTAAGTTCTCATCTGAGTTGAGTGTCAAAAAAATAAGTTTTAATTTTTATGAGTGTCAAAAAACAATTTGAAATTTTTATTTATAGTATTACATTACATATAAGAAATTATAATTAGTCCGCTAATTCTGAAAGTTGTTAGGCTGGTACAAAGTTTATGGCAATATAACAACAAGCATTTAATCCAGTAACTTTTAAAACTTATATTTAAAACTCAGACATTAAATAATTTAAAAATAGAAAACGTTTTATTTTCAACTGAGGTTAGACAAAAAAATATACAAATAAAAAAAAAGACATGTTATTACACTATAAAAATAAGTCCCAGTTGTGAAACTCAGATGACAACTCAGGTAGTGTAAATATAGCTGTAGGAGCAATATTAAGAAAGCTATATTTGAGTTGTTTTTAAAACATTTCTATTTTTAATTCTTTGGCATTAAATCCACAAACATCTTTCTTTCTTTCTTGATTGCTTCATGAAGACTTTGTTAATTATTTGCTGGCTTTTGCCAACATTTCTGCTTTTTGGTAGTAAGAATTTCAAATTTATATATATTACAAATAAATCAACAACTTTAAATTTTTTAAATTCTCATTTAACGAAAACCCCTACGAAAACTATTTTTAATTTAACAATTTCTTTATAAATCAATCATAAATATTTCATGTTGGACATATGCATTTACATGCATTAATGTGTCAAACGTTTTTACTGATATCTGCAAGAATTCAACAATCCCACAATTGAACAATTCTTTTGAACAAATTTGTTTATTTCACTCTTAAATTCACAAAAATATAAATAAATAAGAAAATTGTAGTGAAAGGTAGTTGATTAAGCAGTGAGTTTTAAATATTTATGGAACAAAAATAAATACTTATAGTTCCAGCAAACCATTTATTACGGTTATAAGATAAATTGTAAATATTTGGAAAAAACCTTAAGTGGCAAAAGACCCCAATATCTGGTAAATGACATTGGTTTAATTTTATTGCTTTTGAAAAAAAAAGAAAATCTAAAACTAGAAAGCTTTAAGGGAAACTCATTTTGAAAAAATAAACCAACTTTTTCAATAAAGCATACAGAAACAGTCTTAATGGTATTTTTATAAAGCACAATGCTTTATATAAATAAACGTCAGCAATTACATGTAAAAGGAAAAAGGAAACATTTTGATGCATTTACCCTACTGTTAAGTTTAACAATTGTTTCATTAATATTTTATATTAAAAAGAATTATACATAAGCAACAATATTAAATTTTTAATAAATTAAAAATGTTTGCCATTAGAGACAAACTTTGTTTTAGAAAGCTTAAGTTCTTATGTTGCATGGCTTTTTATAAACACTTAGGGGATTATATTTGACAAACAAAAACAAAAAAAAAACAGAAAAGTCGCAAACATAAACATATTTAAGGAAAAACAAGAGTAAAATCCCTACAACACAAAAAAATTTTTAATATTAAAGAACATGGTATATAATTGATTTTATATTTCCTTTAACTACCAAAAGGAACGTAAATTCATTATATTCACATATATAATGCCTCTATAGGGATGTTTAAATGTAAAGGCACATATGCACACAAACATTTTTGTACATACATGTGTAGGTATGAGCGTAGAGTATTCATTGTTTTTAGTAAAGGTAAAGATAGTAGTTATTGATAGTGAGTAGTACTTTATTTATATAACGATTATTATTTTTAATGGCCTTAATACATATGGCTCCGGAGGGTAAACACATGTACGTAAAAATAAACATATGGCAAGAACTAGCCACAAACACACAGACGGACATACACAAAAACATGCATTATTTATTTAAAAAAAAGCTTTAGCTAAAGGTAATACATAGTTTTTTGTATTAACGTGAATGTGTGTTGCCTATATGTTCACCATACAGGTAACTCTCTTAAAACGCGGTTCCTTGAAAAAATGCCGCGCTATAAAAAATGGCGTTGTAGGAGACATTAACTTTCCACAAAAATCAGAGTTTGGTTCCACATTGTAAAATTTATGCTAATATGGTATATACATACATATGTTATTTACATATTTTTTATACCCTTCACATAAGTGATAAGGGTATATATAAGTTTGTCATTCTGTTTGTAATATCTTTATTATCCATTTGATACCCCATAAAGTACATATATACGGGATCCTTATAGACAGGGAAGCCGATTTAGCGTTGTCCGTCTGTCTGTGTTATGGTTGAAATCAACTTTCTGAAGCCCCCCGAGTATCGCATAGACCCGTAATTGGTATCAAACTGTCGGAAATAGTCGCGAGAAAATCGGTATTAAAATTCAACAAAATCGCCCGATAAATGACCAAGATATAAGCAAAAAACCAAGACTACCTCCTTTTTTCAATCTACAACAACAACAAAGAACATACTTTTGTATGTAATAATAAAAAAAAACAACAAAAAAAGAAAAAAACAGAATCAGTCATGTTGATATTATTGAACCACATTAAAAACAAAAATTTTATTAGTATCAGTGTTCATATATAACAGGGTTGCCATACAAAACTTAATTTAAACATTTTTAAAATCGCTCCTACGGCTTCCAGGGTTGTCCTACAAAGGTAAAATGTAAGACCGACCCTAGTTATTTTATCCATCCAAACATCTTTGTGGAACATACTTACCCTCTATCTCCAGCCCCTAACATGGTTGCCATACAAAATTTTTAAAAATAAGGTAAAAACCGCTACAACTTCCCCGGAGTCGCCCCTAGAGGAAAATAATGTATCACAGATCCCCATTAGTTTCTTCTCCCAAACATATAGCTGGAACATACTTACTCCCTTTCTCCACGCCCTAAGGGGGTTGCCATACAAAATTTACAAAAATGATGTAAAAATGCCCACAACTTCTTAAGAGTTGGCCTTAGAGCAATAAGGTGTACGACCGACCTCAATTAGTTTGTCCTCCCAAACATATTCCTAAAATATACTCACCCCCTATCTCCGCCTCCTCCCCCCTCGAAGGATGTTGCCATACAAAATTTGAAAATATAGGATAAAAACTCCTACAACTTCCCCGTAGTCACCCGTGGAGCGTTAAAAAAAAGTGACACCGACCCCTATTTATAAATAAGAAATATTTCATAAGTAAAAAAATGAATATAAATAAAAAAAAGTTTTGGGTTTTCGAAAGGACAATGTAAAGGGTATATAAGATTCGGCACAGCCTAATATAGCACTCTTACTTGTTTTTATTTATTTACTTATTTAACTAAAGAACACATGCACACTTCAAATATTTTAACAAAACAAAATACAAAAGGAATTTTAAATCTTAACTAAAAAAATCTAAACTCAAATTATAAATCATAAAATATTCTTGCTTACGAATTGGTTTTTTTTAATTTTAATCATCTATAGTACGAAGTCATATCTAAACCAAATAGTGTAAACGCAAATAAAGTAAACGACTTTCAACAGTTGCTGCTTATTTTAACAGCAAAAACAAATAATTTTTGAACAAAAACGGTTGCTTTAAAGCAACAGCGTTTTTCAAAATAAAACTGAACAAAATCAAACAATGAAAAGACTTTGAACGCTGGTTTAAAATAAACTTGCTGAGAACGAAATGTATTTTCTTGATTTAATACGTACCTAAATTTCTTTTATTAAAACTATAATCACGTTTACTTAATCTTTTCTGCTTTTAATTTTTTTTTAATTATTTCAAAATATAATTCAAGATATGATCCCGATTTTTTAAGTTTATTTACAGGGTTTGTTGTAGGTTGAGTTTTTCCTTATGCATTTCATTGGTTCTTACACGAAATCGACAGCAGACCAAATACTTGAAAAATTTAATGAACATTTTTTGCTTTTATATAATAGGTTTATTAAACAAAATTTGTTTTTGATTGCAAAAATGCTCTTGTGAATTGTAAATAGTTTGCAAATAAATCACATCTTTAATTAATTTAATTAAAATAAAAGTACAAATGATTTATGCAATGAATTAAAATGTATGTTAAGAGTTTTTAACGCATAAAAAATGTTTTTTTTTATTAAAAACTTTAATATTTCAATACATTTTGTTGCACTTTTAATTATAGCAGCTAATTAAATGTTATTTAAATAAATTCTCATGTCATTTTAAATGAAACTTTATTATTTTTATAACAAAAAATCTTTAAACAATCGCGTTTGGCCGCTTATGTAATTAATTTTTATTTTTCCGGAAAGACTAATAATTAACACTTGTTATAGAGTTAAAAAAACCGAGATTGGCAGCAATTTAATTAATAACAATTTTTACAAAAAAAAAACTAAATAAAAATAAATAAATCATTTCAGAACTCAAGCATTAATCAAATAATAAAAAAAATATTTCTTCAATTTTAGTTTATTAACGATATATACAGGGTGCGGCAAAAGTAACTTTATGATGTAAAACAATTAAAACTTTTTCGGTTGTAAATAGTTTATTTTTTTTAATAGTTCTGATTTAACTTATGTAAAAAGAAAGCATTAAAAAAACTTAATTTTTATTATTACCTTTTTTTCATTTCATTCAATATTTATTTAAAAAACAAATCATATTGTTACTTTGGCCGCACCCTGTATATTCATTTTAATTTTTAAAAGTAGTAATAAACTAAGTTTGTATATTAACAATAATGTAACAATTTTTCTCTTTTCTTTCAGGTAATTAATTAATGCTAATATTTTGGAAATGTTTGAATTCAAAAACCAAAGGTGCGTTTGAAAACTTAAATGATATAAACTCCTAAAAAAATTAATACAAAACCATACTCTTTAAGAAAGCCTAAATTTTTGCTTTTAAATTGGTAAAAACATATGATCAGTCTACTTGAAAAGTCCGCTCAATTAAAACAAATTATAAAAAAATAATATTTTATTCGTTTTTTTAAAGAGTTCCTAAGCCTTTATCAACATCGTTCAAAACCCGGTAAGTTACTTGTAATTACTGGCTCCTTTACAACTGGCCCTAATGAAAAACGGCCCTAAAGTGAAAATAAAAAATGGCCCCAAAATTTTACATTGAAAGCAACAACACGAAAATTTGGAGTAATATTCCTGCTTTTTTGGGTAATTTTTTATTTCTAAAATAGAGAACATTTTTCATTTTTAAAACCTTTTAAATTTTTTGGCCTCTTTATTTTTAAACTTTTTGTTCCCATGAGAAAAGTAAAATAAAAAATGTCCCCAATAAAAAATTACCCTAAAAAACTAAATCAAAAATGGCCCCAAATTAAAAAAAGTGGGAAATAACCCCATTTTCAAAATCAAAACGGCCCTTAAAAATATGAAAAATTACCCCCAAAATAGTACGAAACTTTTAAGGGAAGAAAAAGTAGCCCTAAAGTTGAAAATGAAAAATGGTACCACAAATTCGTTATGCGCGGCCGAAGACTGGCTATTTACAAAAGCACTTTTAGGGAAATCTAAGCACAACGTTTAATTCTCTAAGACATGTCTAAAATTTGCTTCGCATACTAAAACATTTAAAAAAATTTAGGATGATTCCAAAAATTTAAAATCACATCAAGTTTTAAAATAAAAAATTATCCAAAAAATTTTGGGAATTTTTCCACTTTAGGGCTATTTTTGATTGGGGACATTTTTAATTAAACTTGTTTATTTAAATTATGTTGGGCCATTTTTTCCAAATTCAATAACTTTTTGGTCCATTTTTTGTTTTTTTTTTTTGCCATTTTTTATTTCTGAAATTGGGTAAATTTTTCGTTTACTGTCTTGAGGCAATTTTTCAAGCAGCCGTAATTTCTAGTTAAGTACTCAATACTCCGGCAAAACTCTCTTTAGTATTTAACAGTTTACTCTCAAATAACACTAGTTTACATAGCAACATTCAAGAGTCGCCATGCGAAATAACTTTTACAAATGAAAATGATCTCTCCAAAACATTTTTCGCTCACAATTGAAATTTTTTTGAAGATTTACCCACAATTTTTAATTACATAAAGAGTTCAAAATTAGGAAAATTAAACAATAACAAAAAAAGCTGAAAAAGCGCTACGAATTAAGTTTTGTGGTGTTGCTCAATTAAGAAATATGAATTACAAAATTGCACTCATAGCCTAAAATTTTTAGCGATAAAGATTAAAAAGCTTCAGAAATTTACAGAAAAAGGTCACAGGTCATTTTTTTTAAGAAAATTTGATTGTGCACAAAGCTATAAATACATCAATCTAAAATGTTTAGGATTAATCTTGCCTTTAACAAATAAAAAAATTTATATTCATATTTTTTGCCTTTTAACTCCAGCCACTTTTGTTGCATTTTAAAATAAAAATTTAAAAAATTTTTGCCAAAAATATTTTTTTTCAATTTTAAATGTTTTACAAATATGGCATACAACTACGTTAAGAAACAGCAACAAAATTCAGCTTAGAGCAAAACTTACAAAATTCTAACAGATAAACTCACATATGGGCATTTCCAGGGTGAAGAACGCGACAATCGTATGTCTTGTATGTGAAAAAAAATATATATAAAAGGCTCTAAAATTTTTGTTTTCTAAGTATGTATTAGTTTTAAAGCATTTGAGTAGCAATCTTAAGAACGCAAAACATTTATTTTTTAAAATTTTATGTTTCAAATATACGAGCAAATTATATGCGGACGAGAACGCTACTTCAACTGCATCTAAAAAAATGCAACAATTTTCAAATTGAATAACAATTTTTTTCAACTAAAAAAATCATCCTGGCTTCCTTAAAAGATATATTGGTTTAAGATATTTCATTTCTTTAACGTTTTAGTAAATAAGCGTGACATTTGTAACGCGAAATAATTTTCATCCTATTTGAATAAATATTATTTGAAAAAATTTTTTACTCCAAAAATTCATTTTGCAATATAAATTTTTTTTGCAATCGAACTCAATCAATAAGATACAAAAATATGCAAAATAGAGAACGTGACACACTTTGGTAAGCAAAGAAATAAATATAATGTGACACTTTTACAAAGCACTTTGTTTTAGTTAAATACACCATATTTTTATTTGGATTAATATTTTTAGCCATCTGACTGTAATGATCGCAGGGTATTAATAAGAAATGGCGTTTAATGAAAGAGGACGCGGCAATAATTAATTATTCAGGTGGTTTATTATTTAAATATGTAAACTTATTGTTATTAGGAGAATTCTATAAAATAAATTAAATCACAATATAAATATTCAAAAAATAATTTTTGGGCTGGGCATTCTGCAACGCCGCACAAAAAAATTTATCTCAGTAGACCTTCCTCTGAAAATTCCCATATGCAAAACGATGCAGTATAGTAAAATAATATATAGTTTAGCTAGTAAATGCAATGTAAAAAAACTACTAAAGAAATTTTAATAGCTAAAATTAGAGAATTGTATACCCTAAAATATTGATAAAATTCTGAAATTTTGTTTTTTTCTAAATTATTTTATGTTACCTTTCCCAGCTGATTAAAAAAATTTTAAAAATAAATCAATGACAAAATATTGCAAAACAATAAGTTAAAAATAAAGAAAACAACAAAATTTTACATTAAAACCAATTACAAACAAATACGCAACATACCCACCTCTGGGAGAAGGGTTAAAAAGTAAACAAGCAGAAAATTGACTTCATTTTTCCTCCTATATTTGTGCAGAAACGTATTGTACAAATTTAGTTTATTTTTATGACAGGAAAAACGCAACGACAAAACAAAATATGTCAGGTTTTTTTTTACAACTAACATATTTACCTGACTCTTGGTACGCATCTTCTCCACCATCGCTGTGCAATAAATTTATTTCCAACACTTTGTTGCCAAAAAAATTTAAAAAAACATTTTTAGTTGACAAAATTTAAATTGAGGAAAAAATTGAAACGTGGGCATGTGATGTCGAGCAAAAAACAGCATGTGCATTTCTCATTTTGCAATTTATTTTTTAATATTTTGTCTATTTATTTTTTTTTTCTTTTTTTCATAATTTTAAAATATTTGCTGCCGGCCTCGCATTTTGTGTATAAATTGTTGCCAATAAAATATGTTTAAATTTTTTTAATAATTCATTAGTTCTTTGACTAAATATTTTATTTTCAGTATAAAACGATTCATCTACATAATTGCAATATGACTTTTAATTTTGGTTTTCTTTACCAATAAAATATTGAATTTGAGCGTGTATGAACAAAAAAAATTACGAACAAATTTTTAATAAAAAATTAAACGAAACTTATGTGCTTTTGGTTGATTTATTGAAAATACTATTAAATTAGAAAAATACAGGAAATAGCTGATAATAAATTAAATATGAGTTGATTTGCAAATGAAATATAAAAGAAAGTTATAAAATGAACCATAAACAGATTTGCAATAAAATTATCTTGAAGCCGTGCAAATATTATTTTTGTACTTCTCAACAGCTTCAGAACTATTTGCCCTGCAATGATAAAATTTAAAAAATTGTTGGGCAAAAATTGAAGAATTTTTAATTTTTTAATTAACTTTCAATTTAACTTATATCTGATGAAAATCCATGCATATATGGTGGTTTTATTAGCATTAGCTGAAGTTGCCTGTCCACCTTTAAGCCCTGAATACGTATTTATTTATATCATCCTTTTATTACACAAGTAGTTTCAAATTATTTTTACTCAAAACTTGTGTATACGAGCCAATTTTGACAAAATTTTGTAAATTTATGTTAAACTGCATCTTTGTATGCCAAAAAAGTTTTTTTTTCAACTACAGTGGCAACCCTGTAACTCTAAAACGTTAAAAAAGTGCATTTAAAACGTAATAGATTTTTTTTTATAAAAGATAATGAAACGATTTCTTCAAATTGAGACTTATAAGATTTAAAGGTCTTAGAAAGTTATAATGAAAATTAATTTTGAAAAAAATTTAGCAGGGGTTTCATTACAAATATTGATTTTTTTGTGATAAGTGTGGCCGTTTTTCTCACAATTTTAGTTATAATTTAAAAATTTTAATTTTTTAGTCACAAAAAAATGCAAAGGCTTCCAAGGATGGTAAGATTTTAAACGTATGATTGTTGGCAGACATTGAAAGAAGCTTTTTAGAATTTTGATTTTTTATATTGTATCCTGTAAAGCATTCCAAGAATTCCTTTACATAAGTGGTAAGGGTATACATATATAAATTAATCATTCCGTTTTTTAATTTCATTAGTATCTATCTGTGACCCCACAAAGAATATATTTTCTTGATCCTGTGAATATGGAAGTCGATTTAGCGATATCCGTCTGTCCATGTTATGGTTGCAATCAACTTTTTGAAGCACCCCTTGGTGACGCCTAGACCCGTGAGTGGTATCAAACCATTAGAAATATTTGCGAGAAAATCGCTATTGAAATCCAGCAAAATCAGCCGATAACTGACCGAGATATAAACAAAACACCAAGATTACTTATGTTTATTTCTCCAAAAAATTTGTCATTAAAACCTCTTCAATTTCCCCAGAGTTGCCCCTACACGGGTGCATACGTTAAGGGTTTTACGTGGTACCGGCCAGTTAGGCATACCCACGGTGCTCCTAACACTGGTGATATACAAAGCGTCTCACCAACGCCCCTAGAATGGCACGGCTAAACCACCTAGATACCAATTCTCTGTTATGACTCTGTGTAGCCACAACAGACCCTTTGGTGAGGAGTTGGGCTATCTAAACCCGGTTTTTGCGTTTCTAGTTTTGATCTCGCTTTTTCATTATCAAAACAGATCCGCGCCGGGAATACATCCCTCCACACACTTGTGAAACAGCACCCAACCTTAAGCAAGAAAGATTATGATTCTCAGCCGCACTCAATACGGATGCGACCCCCAGCTCTGTTAAAGGATCTTTTATTTCATTTATTCCAACTTAGGATCATATATATGACATCATCATCAACACTCCATAATCTTTTTGCCGCCAGTCAGGACCGAATCACGCACATGCTTCGAAGTGCCATGCCGGTCTTCTCATTTATTTGCTACTACTTTGACGGGATCTTATTTTAGATTCTAGAGTCTCCAGCCGTAGCCATTTTCCCTATTCACCTACTTCCAAACACACTTACACCTTTTCAGCTAATAGCCTACTTCCACAGTTTCTTATGTGCCTGGGTAGATCCGCCAAAACCAGAAACTTTTTCTTGTTAAACCTTTTTAGTTCATATAAGACCGCTTACACGGTCACTCTGGGGCCCGTACAGGACGGACCCCAGTATATCAACTTTCGTTCTACAGTTGCCCCGCTTGGGGATAACCACAGCCACCACGTGTACCCCCGAAGGAGACCTCACCATCAATCAGTTCATGCACTGGGTAGCACATGGGGCCAACTGATTCCCGTGGTACCAATATTTAATTTACACAGTTAAGGTATTGGTACCCTTTTAAACCCTGTATTGCTGTGCCACTAGACGGCAAGGTACATGACACAGCGCAACAAGAACAACCTGCCTTGAACAAGACCAGTAAACTGATCCCTTCAAGCCCAAGACAGATTGTTTTCTTCTTAGCCATGTCTGTTAGCCATTCGGTTACTACTCCAAAAGTTGCCCGGTTGATACCACTTGGAGGTAGACTTAGGCACTTGTGTACAATCACTAAACAACCCCTACACGGGTGCAATGTAAAACCGACACCCATTAATTTTTTCTCACGAACATTTTTGTGCAACACACTAACAACCTATCTCTGCCTCCTAGCAGGGTTGCCAAGCTCCAGTCCTTAACAGGGGTGCCATAAAAAGTATAAAAAAATTTATGGTAAAAACCTGTATAGCTTCCCCGGTCTCGCCCTTAGAGGATTAAAATGTATCACAGACACCTTTAAGTTTTCCTCCCAAACATATTCCTAAAACATACCTACCGACTATTTCTATCACCTAAGGGGGTTGCCATACAAAAAATAACAAAAATGACGTAAAACCGCCAATAACTTTTCCAGGGTCGGCTTTGCGCCTCTTTCAGACGTACATATATTAAAGGTTTGCAACTAAAAGTAAGAGAATCATTTTTTTCCGTTTGTGACTAATTGAGTGGAGTTGCTTTAATATTATAAAATATTTAAAAAAAAAGTCATTTTCGAATTAAATCGCTTAAGCCCTAAAATTTTATAATTCGCAGTTTTAAAACATATTTTCATTTTACATTTTAAGTTAACATTTTCCCATAATTCTGATTCGCAGGGTTGTCACTGTAGTTGAAAATTAAAAAAAAATTGTCTCGTTTGCAATATTAAAATGCAGTTTTACAATTATTTTTAAAATTTAATAGAAAACACAAAATAAAGACAAACTTTGCTTTAAATCAACCTGAAACTACTCATATAATAAAGAGGTTTTTATATTAATTCAGGGTTATACATTCAGGGTTAAAAAAATAGGCGGGTAACTTCAGTTTATTGTTAATAAAATCATCCTTTATGCATTGATTTTCATCAAATAGAGTTTTTGGCATTTCTAATTAATATTTTTATATGCATCTGTTCAAAATTTAAAAGTTTTTGTTTTTTTTTTAAATTTCAAAAAAACAAAAATTTTTTGGTTTGGCAAAAACAAGGAATATTTTTTCATGATTTCGGTTGAAATAATTTAAAAACTGCTGAGTCTTAAAAGTTACAACGGTTTTATGTCAACTTTCTTTTGTAACAGAATTTTAGCATTGGGTTGCAAATTAAAATAAAATAAGTAGGGCAGTATTTAAAAAACAATTTTTTTTTTATCAGGTAACTTCACTGTGAATCAAACCGACATTTATCCATCGATTTTCACAAAAGAAGGCTTTCAATATATTAAACACTTTTATGACCAAGTAATCAAAATAGAGTTTTTGCAATTTTTTATTTTTAATTAATTATCGAAATATAAAAATTCTCCAGTTTTTGTCAAAAATTTTTAATTTTTATCATTGTGAGCCGAATAATTCTCAAACCGTTGGGAATTTACAAAAAATAATATTTGCACGGCTTCAAGATAATTTTATTGCAAGTCTTTTGGTGGTTCTTTTGAAAAAAATCTGATAGGGTCGTTTCAGCTATAATACAATCGATAGAGCAGTCACTTGTAAATTTTAAATTGTAGAAAAAAAAAAATTTTTCAAAAAATCTTATCCATTGAATTTTAAATTTTGCCTTTTTTTGTACTAACGGGACCATGGCACAGCAAAAAAATATAGTGGTCATCAGATGTCACAACAAAAGTTAAAATTTGTTGCATATTGTAAATACCCTACGGGGAAGTGGACTGGTCCAGGACTATTGACGTGAACGGTCCATTAGGGTAGGGACTGGTTTTAGTTACTGCACTTTATATGAAGAGAACCTGTCACTTTTACATTGCGTTGTCATTGGAGGGGGCAATTGGTTCAAAACCAACACCTCAGAACTGGTCACAGTCCAATCCTATAGAAGCAAATTTTGCATTAATTGTTTAAGATCCTGTTCAATCTACTTTGTTGTATTTACGAGTGTGTGTGTATATATAAATAAACAAATGTATGTTAATGTTTGGGGACCAGTATTTCTATTTTTTCCCCTTAACTCTTTAGCACCTTTTAACCGGTTACTTGATGTGTGCCTTTTTAACTAATCATGACCAACAATTTTGTCCAAATCATGTTTTGTACCTGTAACAGGACGGGTACGCCGACCAATTGACACCTATTTCCCGCAGGGTAATTTTAATTAATTTTAAAATTTTTAATGTTTTTTAATAAAAAGTTGTTAACAAATATTATTATATTGCTGCTAACCAATAACAAAATATTACTAAGTAAACGTGCTTTTGTTGCAAAAAAAAAATTATTAAAATTATGTTTCTATTTCCACTTTAATGACATTTTTCTTTTTATTTTAAAAATTATTTATGCTCCAGTTAGTTCAGTACTTTTCTATGAATACATAAGTTATGTTTTTTTTTCTTTGCTTTCATTTGAGAATTTTTAAAACAAAATTTATTATTTTTGGGGGGGCTACGGAAGGTGAGTGGGTAGTCGTTTTATTATGCTATTTTCTATAGCATCAGCAGGTGTTGATTTAGTAATGGTGCATTATTTTAGTGGTATTTTATTTTCTTTATGTATTTCTTTTTCTATTCCTTGTGCATACATTGCAAAAGCAAAGTAAAAGAAGTCAAAATATTATTGCTATTGGTAAATGGTACATAACTATGGCAAAGAAATGATTACAGTCCTTCAATAATAAAGTTAATAAACGTTCATGGAGCAACTTATAACCAAAATCTTGTCTGATAATTCTTTATTTAATTTTTACTTTTAAAAATGCTGAATGTAAAGAACTTTTCAAAGCAAAATAAAAAAACAACAACAATATTTCCCAATCGAAAATATTGAAAAAACTCCCAATTTGTATTGAAAAAAAGTTGGGAGTTTTTTAATTTTTTTATTATTTCATTTGGGATTTATTTCATAGTACCCATTTTAACGAAAGAGAAATTTTATTAGGGCAAGTAAAGTATAGGTATACTGTAGACACTTTTAAATTAGATTAAAAAGGGTGTCTGGTGGCAGATTAATACTTTCAAACTTAAATAAATAACGTAATAATTGACCCAAAGTTTTTTTAAGAGCATTTAACGATAGAATGGAAATGCGGACTTTATTTTTTAAAGAGTATGTCATCCAGATGCCTTCCGTCGAGTTGAACACCCTGTTCAAAACGGAACCTTGTGTTCTGTGCCACACGTGAAACCAGCTCAACTAGATTCAGTTCAGCTAATTTCTCGGCAAATATTTTTCTTTAAAGCCACAAAAACTGGGGATTGTCATTTTAAACCCTATCTATGAGGTAGTCCCATAAAAAAAATCCATAGGAGTTAGATCGGGTGACCTCAGTGGTCATGGAATGACCCCAAAGCGACTGATTAGTTTTTGGGGGAAATTTTTTTGAAGCAAATTCATCAAAGCACTGACTGTGTGGGCAGTCGCCCCATCCTATTGAATTCAAGTGTGTGAAGAGTACGATGAATTAGCTAGCAGGTTTGGCAAAAAAGAGTTACGTTATCATGCGTCGATAATTTTCAGCGTTGACATTTGTCGCCTGGCCTCAAGAGTTTTCGAAACCAAAATATTTCAATTATCTTATGTGTGGCTAAGGTACACCAAATAGTTACCCTGGGGCAATGCAATGTTTGTTGATGTTTTAATCGAGGGTTGCTGGTTCTTGGAGACCAGAAACGGCAGTTTTGCTTGTTGACGTGGCCATTTAAGTGAACAAAAAAAATCGTCGCTCCGAAAAAAATGGGATTTACAGTGCGAAAACGCTTCAACATTGTTTTACAAAAATTTTTAGGTAATTCATTTCTCCAGTTCTCGAACAATTTGAATTTCAAAAGAATGGAACTTCAGATCCTTTTTTTTAATTTTCTGAGTAATTGCTCTTAAAACTTCCAGTGAGGCTGCTCTTTTGTGTATTGAAAGTCGCGGATTTTTACATAAGCTGCTTTCAACCAGTTCAATGTTTTTGGGAGTCTCCTAGAAGATCGATTGGGCCCTGGCCATGGGACAATCATAGCTAAAGCAGTTGCGCGTACTCTTCGCCGAATACCAAACTTTGAACAAAATTGTCGAAGAGGAATTACGTAAGAATCATTACTCTTAAAAAATGTGTCCCCAGCGAACGCGCGATGTTCACTCGACCACTGCGACATGGTGACTAACAAATCCGCACCATCGATAATTTTAAACGGTGCCACCCTCCCTCCGCCCCGTTTAGTGCATTTGAAATAATCGTATTTAAAAATATAAATTTGCCCCCGAACATCCTATACAAAAATATTATACAGTTGCACTGATAATAATATTTAAATTAAAAAAAAATATTACTATTTTTAATAGAAATATAAAACAAATTTCAAACAAAAAACATGTAGATATTGGTCAACAAAAAAATTTTTTTATTACATTATAAGAAGGTGCTAAGTATCATTACATGTCAGAAATGTAAGTATGTGTTGTATTATCGTGTTTTTTTTTAATGTGATAATTTATCATTAGTGTATTAAATATTCCAAAAAAAAAACTTTCAAACTAGCACAGCACATACCATTATAAAATATAAATTTAAATCTTCTTAAAACAAAAAACCTATAAAAAAAACTATTAAAAAAGTGTGCCAAATCATAAAATTTATTTTTTCACTTATTAGACAGACCTTCGTCTACATGATAAAGATATGTATGTGCAAACAAAAGAAATATGGCAACAGAAAAGTGGGAAAAAGTATAAAAATCTTAAATAAGACAAGACACAATAATAATGTGGGGTGTTTACCTAAAATAAATATATTTTTGGATGATGTATAACTAACAGCCACTTAAAATAAGCAAATTTTTTTTTAAAAAAAAAGTTGTTTAATTTATTTATTTTTATACCCTTAACAAGCGGCTTTATGTATGTCACACACAAAAGTTATATTGAATTTTTTTACGAAATTGTTTTTTTTTTGGTTGCCCAATAGTTTATTTTGGAAACTATTAAATCAACGTGACTATAAAAAACACTACGAAAATTAGTTTTTACACTTAAAAGTAAAAACAAAAAAAAATATCATGGCACACTTTTTATTATAGTTTTAAGTTGTTAAAGAGCAGATGATGCCATCTATACGCAGAATGTGACGCACAAATGTTTTGCTATAAAACCAGTCAGGGTTTCGCAAATTCGAAAGAGATTTAAGACAAAAAAAAAACTTTCTTAAGTTAAAAAATGATATAAAAAAAATTTTTTGACCTGAACCCTACAACTTAATAATACAGGGTGTCTGCCGGCAAGGTATACTTTGTTTTGCAGCCATTTCGGTAAACATTAGTCTTGACAGTTCAAATTTGGCAGTCGTGAAGTAGAGACGTGGCAAATTTTTTATGGAAAAATATTCGGTAAACCAACGTGTTTTAATCGTTAAAACGTTTTATTACAACCAATCGCCGGTTTTCATGAAAAAATCATAATGAGTGAAGAGGCACATTTTTGTTTAAATGGATATCTGAATAAACAGAATAGACGGTTCCGGGCAATGGAAAACCCTCAAATTATTCTTAAGTCACCTTTGCCTCCACTAAAAGTGACAGTCTGGTGTGCAATTTGGTCAGGAGGAATTATTGGACCTTAATTTTTTGAAACTGAAAATGGCGTAACGGTAACTGTCAATGGGGAGCGATATCGTGATACGATTGAAAACTTTTAAATGCCACAACTGCATGCTTTTGGCTTGGTTTATATGTGGTATTAACAAGACGGAGCTAAATCCCATACAGCCAGAATAACAATGGAATTTTTGCAAAACCTCTTTCCACAACAAGTTATTTAAAGAAATGGTGATGTTGATTGGCCTCCACGGTCGCCTGATTTGACTGCTCCGGACTTCTTTTTGTGGAGGATATCTGAAAAGCAAGGTTTATGCAAACAAACCAGAAACGTTGGAGCAACTTAAACAAAATATTCGCGAGGAGAATAATGATATATCGCGTGAAATGTGTGAGAATAAAATGAAAAATGTGCTTAAAAGGGCTCGCATTTGTGAGGCTAACAGAGGCGGACATTTATCTAATATTGCATTTCATACATAATTTCCGACATTAAATAAAACATTTATCAATATAAAATCAATTCTCTTTAATTTAATAAAAAATTATAAGCAAACAAAGTAGTAAACCTTGCCGGTGGACACCCTGTATATTAAGTTAATTTACAAGGTACCTTATGATGTCATATTGTCTTAAGCTATATTTTTTTCAAAAATTTGAAATCCTTTAATGAAAAGCCGTTTAAAAAATATTTTAAACCAAGAAAAGTTTAAATAAAACAATATTACGTCATAATGACACTTATAAATTTCAAATCCATATGTGCTTAATTATAATGTGCATTAAAAAAGTTTAAGAATCGCTTTATTTGTAAACTTTAAAAATCCAGGGGGGTCACCCATAAAAAAGAAGCATAAAAAAAATTTTGTTAATTGTTCTGTAGACGACGACACCCACGAGTTGTTTTGAAAAATCTTACGTAAAACTTTTTCATTTTATTATTAGAAAATGAACATTTAAGTTTTTAAATTATTTTAAATTGATTGTTTTGAATATCAGAACTGTTGAAATTTTAATTTTTATTTTTTAATACTTTTTTATGTGCCGCTATAAATATGTTTATTTCAAAATTGTTGTAGAAAATTGTAAATAATAAGAACAAATCAACAACAACTTTGATAATGGGCTAGAAATTAATGTCAGCTTGTTCTTAAAATAGACTGTCAGTTTCTACAAAATGAAATACCACTTAAGGTACCTTTACACGGTAATACAAAGTAATTAGATTTTGTAGAATCAAAATATTATGAAATTCTCTCCGTGTTTAAAAAAAGAGAATGAAAATCTGTTCTAACTATTTTTCATGTTTACACGGATGAGGTTGGTAAAATCAAAATCGGTCGTTTCTTGCCACTTTCCTTTTGGGGTAACGCCATATGGTTAAGGTTCAACAATATTTACAAAAACAATGTGAAAAAAATCTGCTTTTATTTTGATTGTTTGTGTATTGTTTCATTAAGTGTAGCCACCTTCATTAGATGCTGTAAGTGCTGCCAATCTTTCACACCTCTGATGTGATGAGAATACACAAGCTTCTAAAATGGTTTAGAAAATAAGCATTTACCGAACACTTGTCAAATTTTGCATCCGTATTCTCTCCTAGCCAATACATTATGCTTTTACATGATGAGATTTTGTATTATCCCACAACATTTTTTGACATATCGTAATATATGTATTACCGTGTAAAGGTACCTTTAATAGTAATAAAAGTTTTTTTAATGGAGGCCAAAATCATAAAATTAAAAATGTTTTTGTTAAATAAATTAAAAAAAAAAACAAAAATAACAATCATTTTCCCCCAAAAGGGTTAATACCTAAAAATATTTATTACTTGCTAGTTTTTATAATAAAAATCAGAATTGTGCCGAAATCAGCTGTTTACATTATCCTATCTTAAAATCCATTTACTTTTAGTATTTAAAGATTGAAAGCATCGGTATGTGTGGCATGACCAGTGTTAACAGCAAATTAATTTTATACAATTTTGCATGGGAATATGAAAATACAACAACAATATTAATATCACAAACCCTTATTCACCCTAAAGCACATGTCTGTAATTATTTAATTTAAATGGTTCGTGAATAAATTTTTATGTTTAAAGGCTCTTTGCTTCCTTTCATTCGCATGACATGTGACTTTTTATCCTTAATATTTATAAAAAAATAAGAATAACGAAGAAAATAAAGAAAATATTAAGACAAAAGCAGAAAAGAAGATTGCATAAGATATATAAATTGAAAAGATTGTAAACAATGCCAGAACAAAATTGAATTTCTATTAACGACTTGTCATTCAAAAAATGTAATAGAAACTAAATAATATCTGCTCCGAATGAGTTGGTTTTCCAACTTACAAATCAACTAGTATAATAAGCGTATTGATCTTTAATTTCTAAAATTAAGAATAAGAAAAATACCTTAAACTGAGTTGCTAAAAAATGTATTGAAATTTATTGAACGTCAGGCAAAGGTTTAAACAAGAGAAAAAAAAGACATAAAATACATAAAAATTAAGTTACAAATTATTGCTTAGTAGGTTTAAATTATTTTTTTTTTTAAAGAAAGAAAAAGCTTCTTTAAACAAAACTTAAAAGAGGTCTATGTCTTGACCGTCACTTTTAAGAAAAGTCGCATCTGCTTACAAAATATAAAAAAAAAATTTAAAAACACACTAACCCAGCAAAAACTTGGTAGTGATTAGTCATTACGAAAGAAACTTAGTTTTAAATGACTATTACATACCGTCTACATTATTTATAAGTTGTGAGATAATGAGTTATTTCTTATGTGACATAAGTTTTATAATTTTTTAATCTTAATTAAGTTTAATATTTTAAAGCAGTTTTTTACTAAAACATATCTTTGACTAACAACATATCATTAAAATAACAGTTTGAATTTAAAGTAATAAATAGGTTTTTGGAGCTTTTAATGGTAGGAAGTTAATTTAATGTCTTTAAAATACTTGTAAGTACTTACTTAAATCCTTATTTGTAAGCGAGCGTGGCAAGTACTTGCCTCCAATGTGATTGCCATGTTAAAATAATGAGTTTAAATGCTAATAAGTAAGTAGTGCCGATACGGTTTTAACTCATTACAAAGCAACATAAGTTTTCGCTGGGCATATATTAAATTTAATATATCAGAGGTTTCTTAGCTGTCCTAACGTTTAAAGAAATTCTGGTTTGTAATGGATTTAACAGATTTCGCAGTATTTAATTGCAATTCATATAAGAAATTGAAAATGTGCTATTTAGAAAAATATACCCATAAATTCCTGATATACAAATTAACAAACATCCATCGAGTTTTAAAAATATAAAATTAAAAAATTGAAAGTGTTTTAAGGTTTTTAAATTCTAACAGAAAATAAACTGTAGTATTATTCCAACTGTAGTATTATTCCAATCTGGCAACTCCAGTATACAGTCAGGGTCATGAAAACCGATAGCTTTTGACATTGGATAAAAAGACAACAAACAACTACTTTTGTGTAAAGCTCGAATTGAAATCAGTATTTCAATGTCAAATAAAACCATAATATAAAAATTTAAACACTGAAATATTTTTTGACATTTTAAAATATAATTCCGACAGCAATTGAATTCCATGGCAAACCTGATTTTTGTTTGTTTTGTTTGATTTTTTAATGTTCTATGTAGTACTGACTGACGTAAGGTCAGCATTTGCAATTTCAAAAAATTAGTTTCAGTTTAGTAAGTACAGGGTGTTCGCCGGCAAAATATAATAATAGTTTTGGTAAACATTAATCTTGACAGTTCATAAATGGCAGTCGTGAAGTAGAGACGTGTCAAATTTATTATGAAAAAATATTCGGTAAACCAGCGTGTTTTAATAATAAAAACATTTTATCAAACCCAATCATCGATTTTCATGAAAAAATCATAATGAGTGACAAGGCATACTTTCATTTGAATGAATAAAACTTTTTAATGCCACATCTGCATGCTTTGGACTTGGTTAACATGTGGTATCAACAAGACGGTGCCACATCGCATGCAGCCAGGATTGCAATGGAATCACTGTGAGACCGCTTTCAACAAAAAGCTATTTCAAAAAATTGTGATGTTGATTGAATAGCCTAATTTCAATCAAGGTGTTCACACAACTTAACGCTGTGTTTTCTGGCAAAATTGATACCTGAGTGATCTCAAATTATACAGGGGCGATGGTCATACATATTATATTTCATCTAAGACCACCGTAAAATGAATAGGTTAGCTACTAACGTCGCACCAAGAATGTATTTTAATGACCCCGGTTAACCTTATTTTCAAATATCAATTTTAAAAAGCGACTACGATTTCGTGTTTCAAGAACTTAACTGACTCTAAATGAAAGGAAAAAATATTATAGGCTTTTCACAAAAAAATAATTCAATAGGCAACTAACTGCAAAGTGGATAAAAATTCTTTTGTTACATTCGTTGGGTGGCAATTGTCGTCCTTTTTTGAATCACCAAACATAATAATTTTTATATGCTAAAAATTCGGTTGCTTTAGCTTTATAATAGGATGTTTAAAGTTAAGAGCTTCAAGCGCAGCAACTTTGTTTACAATGCATAAAAATACTTGTTCAGCTAAGTCGTCTTCAACTAAACCAAAGATATCTCATATAATCACGAGGCTTAAAGTTTTGAGGCCTTTATACTTTATATGAGCCGTTTATTTTGAAAGTGGCATAAGTCACTTTTTTTAAAGCCGAGATATTTAAAGACTTATGCCACTTTCAAAATAAACGGCTCATATAAAGTTTGTGTCGATTAATATTTACACCGTGTGGATTTTCAGTGTATTGTATTTCTTAACGTGTCCTAAATTGACACAAAAAATGTCTAATGGTCAAAACCAAATTGAAGACAAATTTTATTTTCTTTCAATTTATTTTATTTCCTTTAAATTAAGTTTTTGAATTTTTTATAGTATTTTTCATCTTTTTAACTTATTTAATATTTAAACAGCAAAAACCAAAAACAAGTAAAAAAATGTAAAAAAAATTTTTTTTAAACTTATATACATTAAATTGAGTCAAAACTGTTCAACTTATTGTAGAATATAAAGTTTTAATGTTATATTTTTTAATGAAAGACATGACATATGATATGCAAATTATTTATTTTATGACAAGCAAACAGACACACTTTTCAAAATCAAAAAAAAAAAAACACAAAAAAAAGATAAGAATATTTGAAAATTAAAAACTGTTTGCTTTTTGTTAAAAACAAACTATTTAATTGAAAGAGAAACTTTAAAACATTATGCAAAGAATCCAAGGACTTTTATAAGGAAGATGCAACATTTTTTTTTTTTTTTAATTTTTATTTATCTTGTAAAAATCGTGTTCGTTAATTAGTGAGCTAACCTTGATGTCTTTTTTCATAATCTTTAGTGTTATTACACCATAGAACAGCAGGGATATCAATATATATAGGTACATATGTATTCATTTATGTATGT
This sequence comes from Melanophora roralis, assembly GCA_963583895.1. Taxonomy (NCBI): domain Eukaryota; kingdom Metazoa; phylum Arthropoda; class Insecta; order Diptera; family Rhinophoridae; genus Melanophora; species Melanophora roralis. The sequence continues at coordinate 23,304,480 of OY757190.1, read as the reverse complement.
ACGCTTAAAAAAAAACGGTGAGTTAATCATACATACATATGTATGTATGTATGTATATGGGGGACCAATAAAATACAAACACTGTCAATTGTTCAATATGACAAAAATAAGAAAATTAAGATCTTGCAGTTTCCACTCACTACTAAAAGCTAAAAAACATACCATCCTTGGAAATCATAGCCTTTCTTTAAACCAAAAGTTTGGTTGTTTGAGTTATAAATAAAAATCTGAGCAAAACGGTTACACCCGTTACAATGGAAGTCCCCATATACATCCAGCATTATTACTTATTTCATATACTTTTCGACCAAATTGAAAAATTGTTCCACCTTTCATTATATTAATCCAAAAAAATTAATTTTGCTGGAAAGTTACAATAAAATGTCTGTTATACATAGTTTTTGAACGTAAGTACAAGTGTACTCAAAGTAAAATATGACAAGGTTTTTATGTTTTAAAATAAAACTTTTATTAAACTTCAACTACATTAAAAATTTCAAATAAACGCACATGTATAGAGTTGTAAGTATGCACATCTATACACACATATGTATGTATGTATATATGTATATACATACATATATATATATGTTTGTAATTTACGGTGTGCATTTATCTTAACAAATACAAGACAAGGAGACTAACTGTTATCTTTTTTAAGGAAAAAAATATTTATTTTAACACTTTGTTGTTATAAACAGTGGAATCTAGGTTTTTCCCCACACCAAACAATTTAGATGCAAAGCCTTTTTATAGCATCTAAGATAAAAAATCTAACGGTATTGTAACGACTTTTTGTTTTGCTTTTTTTAAAGCATTCCGAGAGAATATTGTTGATTGTTAGTTTACCGGGCTTCCACTGTATCTTCAACTCATACACACATAATTTCTCCCACCTTTAAGTGAAATTTTGTATGTATGAGAGTGCTTCCATGGAGTTTCTACTTAAAGTACTTGCCACAAAGGTTATGTTTTAGTTATATTGAAATGAATTATCAGGTGAACGCATCGTAGAGAGCATTTTTGACTCTCTTACTTTTTTTTTATATGGAGTTTGACAACAGGGTGGGCAAATAGTTTGTCAAACTCCATTATAAAAAAAAGAAAAAAGTAAAAGAGCCAAAAATTCTCTCTGCGATGCGTTCACCTGATAATTAATTTCAACATGATCTTAATTGAAACTAAAAAAGGTTCCCAACATTTTTTGCTCTTGCAAAATACATTTAAATTTATGAAAATATATGTTGTGTATGTGCGTTTTTTTTTTTGTAAATTAATTAATTAAAGCATTCTGCGAACATGCAGAAAATCCATAATAAATTAACTACAAATTATTTAGTATGAAACAGGCAATGACTGTTCTGCTGCTAACCACTAAGCCGTTCATTTACAACAATATTGAAAATAAATTTTTATTAAATTAATTAAAATAAGTTGAAAATTGTTAATTCAGTTACTAATAATGGCTAGCAGCAGAAAGTGGTTTAAAACACAAAAACAATAAAGAGGGATTTGTCAATATTTTTTATAAAAAGTGTTAGTTTTAAAAATAATAATAATAATTGTAAAAAAAAATTACTTGCAGTTCAAAGAAATTTTTGTGATTTATATATCATCTAACTTATCAGTTTTCAGTCATTTTTCGATAAAAGAAGTTTTAAGATTGGTTGTCAATTTCAAAAACTATTAAAGAATTTGTAAACATAATTTGAACTTTTTTTCTATATATTTGCTCTAAAAGTGTTTTATTTTCCGAACAGTTCGGTGTGTTGTTACTAAGAATTTGCACAGAAAAAAATCTTATATTTTCTTTGTGTAAAAAAAATCTGTATGAACGTTTTAATAAAACAAACAACGAACGGAATAAAAAATGTAACCACAAAACGAGTAAATTTTCTATAAGTTTGAAGGACTTCCTTTTTGTCTGTATGTATATTTTTGCTTGTATATTTCCTTTGAAAAAATTTTATTTTTGTGTAAAACATGCAATGGTATCATTTCAGCTGCGCCTTCTTTAAAAACTTACTTTTTTCATCATTTAATTAAATGCAAACGTATAGCATTTTATACAGAATTCTGTTAAACTTCAAGGAGAAATAAAAACAATTCCATTTGGTAATTGCTATTTTTTTATTTTCTTTATTTTTACCAAATAACGATGTCCCTAGTTAATTGTGTATTTTTACATTTTTAATTAAGTTGTTTTTTAGTTTAGTTAAGCTTTTAAGAGGTTTATTAACATTTTTTAATTAAATGACTTTTTTCCTTTTTAATATAAAGAATGCAGAATTTTATAAATAGTTGCAAAGAATTTTTTAGAACTCAAGGATAGTGAAATTAATGAACAAATTAAAAATGCTTAAGTAAAGAAACTTATTAAAAGAAACTCAGATATCCAAAAAAAAAGTTTTTTTGGATTTAAAGAAAAAAACAAACAAACTGCAATTTTAAATTTTTGCAAAAATAACAATCAACAAAACTCAAAGGATTTTAGAACATAAAAATTTTTGAACTTATTTTCAATGTCAGCAATGAAAAATTAAAAAAAAATTGTTTTATAAATAAAAACTTATTATTTGTGTCAAGTCTTGGTTTTTTATATATTAAATATTTTTTTCGTTACTTTATCTTGCAGGTCATTGAAGAACGTATTAAGCACATTCCGAATGTACCGCAACAGCCGGAGCCATTTTACCAACCAACAGGCAATGAATTAAAACCAAATCCGGTTGGCGAAGAAAATGGCATTGTTGTCTTTAACTACAACCCTATAAGTGCTGTTAACTATGTGAGTAGTAATATTTAAAAATAAAGTTATGGTGTTGTTTAAAGTGTTAATTTGTATAGAGTTCATTGTGTTTGCTAATAATATTAATTATATTTTAATATTTAAATGTTATGATTTGGCTTGTTGTTATTTTAATTGCTTGTTTGCTTAGAAAGCACTGTATAGAAGAAGCATTTGTTTGCAATTAATACTTTCCAGCTGAAGTAAAAACAACGACAACAACATTTTGTTACAAATTCTATTGTATAAACAAATATGTAATACACATTAGGTAAATGAATGTTTAACTTGCAGTTATACTCTTAAAAAACGAACTCTTTACGTATGAGTAACATAAATTCATGTAATAAAGAGGAAACAAAATATGCATATATGTTAACGAAAAAAAACAACAAAGAAAAACACTGCTCTTAATAAAAAAACTACGACCCAAAACAAAAACAACAAACCTAACGTGTAGTTATATATTACGCATACGTAGGTGCTTTTCGCTTGTAAAATAATAACAATGACATTTTGCAAAAATATAAATAAAAGAGCCAGAAAAACAAGGAGAGACATTCTTAATAGGTTTTTATACCTATAAGTTTGTGAGTTTGTAAATTTTTTGCTTTTATTTGTTTTTTACTTAAACAACAAACAAAGACCTTAAACTTGTACAAGTACACAAAAAAATGTCACAACAAAAAACAAAACAAAAAAACAACAATAAAAAGTGTAAATAAAATACTGCATGTTGGCGAAAGCCAACAAGAGACGATCTTTTTTATTCTTAAATAGAAAACAGAATTTAGATGATTTTTTAATAAAAAAGTTTAACTGAAAAAACGATTAAAGCATTTTAAAATTTTTAATTTGAGGACAGAAACTTTATATTATATTAAAAAGTTTTTAATAAAAAACAAAGTTATTAAACTTGTTTGTTTTATAAATTTTATAGAATTAAAAAAATTTTTATAATAAATAAATTAGTTTAAAAACTCAAATTTTTATCTACAAAAAAAGTTAAATAAATTTAACTCTGTCGGCTACTGGGCTAGACGCGTTTTTATTCGTTTAATTTTTAAAAAATTATTATTCAGCTTTTAAAAAGAACACAGTCCTTGTAAAAAAGTGATTCCCTTGTTTTGATTCTGGCCATTTTGGGTTAAAATGAGGCAGCTGGTGTTGTTCTAAGTAATGCATTACTTTGCATTAGGGTTACAGAAATTATTCTATATTCTATATGTATATGCAGGCAATTAAACACACAACCATTTGTTTTCTCTTAAAGATTAGAAAAGCCACAACAAATATATACGAAGGGTTGTCAAAAAAATAACTTTTTTCTTTTTTAAATTGTATTTTTAAAACAAAAAGATAAAGGAAAATAAAAGTATTTGTATTAATTGTTTACATCTACTAATTCAAACTAACAAAAAAGCTTCTTGGCTGCTGCTTGAGTTGTTTTCAATTACCATGTTCAGAAGCAAAAAAAATTCTTAAAACCTGCCCTATTGATTTTTCTCTTGTTTAGGATAAAATCAAAAAAACTAAATCAAAAACTCATATAAATGAAGATTCAAGTGACTCCGATGTGTCTTCCGGTGAATCACAGGCTTCATCGCCTGACGTACGTACTCTCCTTAGCCAAGATAAGAAAGTACAACAGACTATAAAAAAGCTTTTAAATACTTTTGAACAAAGATCATCCAGCAACTCCAACGCAGAGGATGATGATGATGAAGATGACGAGGATGAAGAAGGCGACGACACTGATGAAGAGGCCGATAAAACTTTAGATGGTGAGGAAGAGGCTAATAAATCGGAAAAATCTAAAATCCACAAAAAACACCAAATCAAAATACCCCAAGAAGAACCTGCAATAACTAAAGAAGAAATCGACAATATATGGGCAGACAAATCGCCAGAATACATGGCCGCTACACCTTCTTTTATTAAAACACAAATAGATAAAAACGTGAAAGCGCAACAGTTAAAAGCGATACCGCCCGTAAGACTTAATGACGAACTAATGGCAGATTTACAAGTAGTTTTAAGTAGGTCCAATACTAAAACTCTCCCTCAATCAATTACCACTCAAAAACCTAAGGAATGTAACAAAAATAATGAAAATCCAAATTCCCCTGGCGAAAAATATAAAAAATTAAAAGAAAATCCTTTATTTAATGCCGACTTGTCCATAAATCTAAATGAATTGGCGAAATTACCACCAATCCCTTTACCTTTTCTAAAAATCCCTACAATTTCCAAGCCTAGGACGAAAACCTGCAAAAAAGTTTTCTGTGAACCTCCCTTAGTCCTTCAAGATCTCAGTTACAATAGCATTGCAACCGTATCACTAAACAACTCCACACCTTATGGTAGCAATAACAATAATCAAGAACAAGCTAAACAACCCCCATTATGCACTTCAAGTGATCATAAATCAAATAAATCTTCCTTTTTATCACAGTTTAGTCGTTCAGCTGTTGGCGGCTCTAAGTTCTTAACCAACTGCCATCCCTACAATGCTGAGGAATATAATGGCTTGGAGTTTGAGTCACGCTTTGAATCCGGTAATCTAGCAAAGGCCATACAAATAACACCCACCTACTATGAGCTGTATTTGAGGCCCGACTTATATACAAGTCGTTCGAAGCAATGGTTTTATTTTCGTGTTAAGAAAACAAAGAAGAATATGATTTACAGGTAAGTGTTGGCAATTAAAAAGTTTAAACGAAAAAAAAACATTTTTTTCTTTTGAATACAAATAAAAATTGGTTCCCAGATCAAAAAAACTTTGATTTAGCCTGCTTTCCCTTTGTAAAAAAACAAAAAACAAGTAAGAAAGTTATATTCAGTCAAGCTTCCTAGATCAAAAAGAGTTCATTCAGCCTGCTTTTCCTTTGTAAAAAAACAAAAAACAAGTAAGAAAGTTATATTCACTTACATCACATTTTTTAAAAAAAATTGACCGATAATATTTGTATTAAGTAAAATTTCGTTACGAATCGAGTGCGACGATTTGGCCCCAGTTTTCCTTTTGTTTAGGTTAGGTCCACTTAATTCGGTCCGCTTAATTCGGTCCCTTTGTGTTACTTGGAGAAGCAGATAGAAAAGGTTGAGATGGAAGAAAAGAATAAATTTAGAGAAGGATAAGAAAAAAATAAAGAAAGAACAGAAAAATGATGTAAACTTACCAGGGTCTCTGGTGGGAATCGAACCCACAACCCCCAGACTGGTAGACTCGTGGTTTTGTTTTTTTTTTAACTCTATTTTTTAGGCTTGAAGTTTAGTAAAAAATTAAATTGTAAAAGATTAAAATAAACATTTCATTAAAAATTAGGTATTTCCGATATTAGCTGAGTGTAAAGCATTTTCAAAACCTGCTATGATTTCTCGTCAACAATCTTTTAATTCGGTACAACTGGTGTAAATTCGTTCTATTTAAAAAAAAATTTTACTCAAACTAGGATACTGGAATTATATTCATATTCTATATTGCTTAGACCGAACTTAATCCAAACATTCTCTTATTCTTATTATAATTCCATTTATTACTAATTACTTCTATTATTTACTCAACCATTATAGTTTAAAAAATAAATGTAAAACCCAATATAAAAAATTTATCATAAGTTCAAATAAATTATTATAAATGTTATAAATGTTTACTTTTATCAAAAATCACCTGCAAATAAAAAACAAACTAAAAAAAATTTAATAAAAAAAATTTAAACAAATTTTCTATCAAATATCTGTCAGACCTCTGCCATAAACGTCTGTTTTGAAATTTCACAAATGTCTCTCAGAATTCGTTTTAGCCCCTTCATACGTTTGCGCTCAGAAATCTGATAGAATTCATAAAGAATTGGTTCAATTTAGCCAAAAAATTAATGTTTCTATCGGTTACTGCAAGTTTATATTTGGGTCAAATACTGTTCGCTTTTGCAAATATTTCCAAAAAAATAACTAAATTGTTGTGTTTTTTTTTCATTAAAATTGTTATTATTAAAAGTTGCTCTTTGAACTCTTATTTTTTTTTCTTTTAATTAACTTTCAGATTTTCTATCGTCAATTTGATCAAGTCAGACAGTTTATATAATGAAGGCATGCGTCCAGTCATATATTCGACCATAAATGCCAACACAAAAAATATAGGATGGAAACGTTGTGGTGACAACATCTGTTACTATCGTAATGATGATGAGTGAGTAAATGAAAAAAAATAAAAATAATCCATCAATATTTGATGTTTTCAAACCCTTAACATTAACATAATTTATTTAATTTGATTTTTTTCTAATATTTCTTTTCTTGAATCTTTCTTCTTATTTATTTATATTTCGTTATTTATTTTGCTTTGATGCTTGATGATGGCAACAACAATTTATTAACAGCAGCCAGTCCAATGAAGATGATGATGATAATTCATCTTATACTTTAACTTTTAATATTGAATTTGAACATGATAATGATACAGTATTTTTTGCACACAGTTATCCATATACTTACAGTGATTTGCAGGTGAGTTTGAGTTATTAGTTGTGGTTGTATATACATACATACATAAGTACACACAAATCAAAAAAGGTAATTTATCAGGCAGACGTCTATTTTTAATTTACTTACCTTTAAATGTTTGGGAAACAGTTCTGAAATTGAAAAATTTAGTTCTTTAATATTGCGTGGATCTTTTTTAATATTAAGCACTGTTAGAAAGTTAATTAAAACAAGCAAGAGTTCTATATTCAGCTGTGCCGAATCTTATATACCCTTCACATTGGCTTTTCGAAACCCCGAACTATAGGGGATAAGTATGTTTTAGGGAAATGTTTGGGAAGGCAAACTAATGGGCGTCGGTCATAAACTTTATTTCTCTAAGGCCGACTCTGGGGAAGTTATGGTCGTTTTTAAATCATTTTTGTAAATTTTGCACGGCAGCCGGCTTAGGTGATGGAGGGTAAGTATGTTCTAGGAATATGTTTGGGAGGAAAAACTAATGGTCTGTGATACATTTCATTTCTCTAAGGGGAGCTCCGCGCGAGTTGTAGGGGGTTTTACCCTAATCTTTTTTTATTTTGTATGGCAACCCTGTTAAGGGGCTGGAGATAGGGGGTAAGTATGTTCTACAAAAATGTTTGGAAGTAGGAATTAATTCGGGAAAGTCTTGTATATGACCTTTGTAGGGGCAGCCTGGATGCTCTGGGAGCGATTTTAAAAATGTAACTTTGTATGGCAACCCTGTTAGTGTAAGTATGTTCCATAAAAATTTTTGTGAGAAAAAATTAATGGGAGTCGGTATTACATTGCACCCGTGTAGGAGCGATTCCGGGGCAGTTGTTGCAATTTTTATGTACAAATTTAAGAGAAAAAAACAGAGATAGTCTTGGTTTTTGGCTAATATCTCGGTCAGTTGTCGGGCGATGTTTCTGGATTTTAATAAACATTTTTTTTTGCAGATATTTCTGATAGTTTGATACCATCTACGCATCTATGCGTCAGAAAGTTGATTTCAACCATAACACGGACAGACGGACATGGCTAAGTCGACAGATGGATATTAAAAAAATTACAAACGAAATGTCAAACTTATATATACCCTTATTACTTATGTGAAGGGTATAAAAGACTTACAATTTAAGTTGTAACAATTCAGTTATCATCATGTCATGTAACCATATACATTTGATATTTTGTTTATATATTCAAAACAAAACAAGTAAGAAACTTATAGTCGGTCAAGCCTGACCTATTATACCCTACGCCTTAATAAATAGTCTGATAAAATTTGTATTTAGTTATGTGCAAAATTTTAAGAAGGTAAAGTAATATTCGAGACACTTATATCTCAAAATACTTATTTCATGGAGGCATTTGTATGGGGTTATATTAAAAAATGGACCAACATTATTTGAATTCGGTATACGAGTTAGTGGCATAAATTTAGACAAATATACAAAGTTTTGTGAAAATAGAGTAATATTCGAGTCAGTCATAGCCCAAAATGCTTATTCTTAAAATGGACCGATCATCACAAAAAGCAATAGCATTCGTGCAGGTGCCAAATGGCATGCAAATATTTTCAAAATTGCGACCCGTAGTTTGATTACAAGAACACATGGACACCCAGCCGGACGGAAGGAGAGACAAGCTTAAATCGACTCAGGAAATGATTTTGACTCGATCGGTATGCTTGAATGTGGATCTCAGGTCATTATTTTTAGGCGTAACAAACCTCTGCGCAAACGCATAATACCCCTACCACGTATGTGGTGGGTATAAAGACACATGTTTACACGCGTTTTTCTTAGTTTGTTTTGCTTTTAGAACTGTTTTTAAGAGAAAATTTCCACTATTTTGTAACATTGGCATATTTTGAAGAAGAACAAGCACCTAAATTTATCATTGAAAGAAAAACTGCAATTGCGTTTAAGTTTTATTTTAATTTCAATTAAAATCAACTTAGTTTATATTTAAAGGCAAAGTCAAGAAGCGGCTACTAATAACATTTCAGTTAAATATAAATATTGAATTTCCATACAAAATTTAAAAAAAAACTTAAAAGATCTAAAGGGTTTTTCGTTAGAATTTACTAACGGTTTTTTATTTATTAAAAAAATTATTAAAATATCTTTTAAATAAGTTTTCAAAATAATTATTTTTCTTAAAAGTTAAATCGAAAATATTCATAAGTCGATTACCGAAATCAACAAAATCATATGTCCTGTCAGTTTACAAAAATAAGTAACTAAAACCTAACCACAAATATCGTCTTAATTTACCCCTTTGTTCCTTTTAAGGGTTAAAGACATACATTATCTGTTAAATAGCTACGGAAAACAAAGAATGATAAATTGCAAGTGCAAAAACAAAAACATTCTCACCCACATAACGCAACTACGAAAAAACACAGAAACCCATAATTTACAATAATTAAATTGCAATAAAAGATATCTTCATTAAACTTTTTCCTCAATAAATATATAGATTGACCTTAAAAAAGGGGTTTTCCAAGCGAGAATTTTTTGCTTGAATTTATTCAGTGAGAAATAAACTTTTTTTAATAAAACCAACAATTTTTTGCAGTTTTATTTCAATTTTTTTAATTCTTTTGCAGGACTATTTAATGGAAATACAAAAAAATCCAATAAAATCGAAGTTTTGTAAATTAAGATTATTATGTCGGACTTTGGCGGGAAATAATGTTTATTATTTAACTGTAACGGCGCCAGTAGCAAATGAGGAGGTAATGAAGGTAAGTTAAAGCAAATTTATTTTGTTTTTAAATAGTAAGCAAAAATTGAAAAAGGACAAGATGTTATGGCATTCGTTTTTAAATTATTTAAAAAATATATAATTTACTTCCTTTAAATCTTAACGGAAAATATTAATTTCTTTTAATAAAAAGATATAAAAAACGATGAACTTTAGCCAAAATAGAAACCAAAAACTTGTCTTGAAAACCATTAGTTCAACAACAATAAAAAAGGGCTTCATTAAATTATTTTCAACTAGCACGTGGCCCGCTACTTCGTAAGCGCAGTTTTAGAAATTTATTAAGTGAAGGTGATGTTTTGTGCCTTTATTTCTTAAACTTTTACCTGCAAAACGCAATTTAAATGAAGTTTCTACCTTTATTGGTTAATAAATTACAAAAAGTACCTAAAAGTACCAGCATGTAATTTGTACCCTTTCTTTTATCCCCTAGGGTCTAAAGTTTTTAAAAAGTATAAAAAATATTCATATTTTGTCAAGACTTGTCGAACGCAGTTTGAATTATGTTTCTATCTTTATTGGTTCAGATGCTACAAAAAGTACGTAAAAAGTATCACTTTACAAATTTGTACTCTTTTGTCTGCCCCTTAGGGTCTAGGTTTTTAAAAAAAGTTTAAAAAATATATTCATATTTTGTTCTGACCTGTCGAACGCAAATTAAACTATGTTTTTACCTTTATTAGTTAAGAAGTTATAAAAAGTACCTAAATATTACAAATATGTAATTTGTACCCTTTTTTGTGCCTAAGGGTCCAAAATTTTTATAAAGTATCGAAAACATATTCTTATTTTGTCGATACCTGTCGAACGCAATTTATATAACGTATTTATCTCTATTGGTTCAAAAGTTACAAAAAGTACCAATATAGAATTTTTACCCATTTTTTAACCCTTTTTTCCCCTCAACGTGCAAATTTCAAAAAAAAATTAAAAAGGTATTCATATTTTTTAGTATCTGTCGATTGCACTATGAACTATGTCTGTAGCTTTACTCGTTTAGAAGTTACAAAGTGTACATAGGCACTATCAAAATTTAGTTTTTACCCTTTTTTTGCCCTAAGAGTCTAAAATTTTGAAAAAATGCCAGACACAGGTCTGCTTATTTTTTGAGTTAAATACGATCCTTTTTAAATTTTGTTTCTATCGTTTGTAGTTTAGGAGATATTAACTTTCGGATATTGCTATATTTGGCCCATTTTAAGCCCCTTCGGGTCCAAATTTCCCGAAATCCCGTCTTTGTGGATCTAAACATAAGGAAAGGTACCCACAGTCCAAATTTCAGGTCTATAGCTCTGCGCGTTTGGGCTGTGCGATGATGAATCCGTCAGTCAGTCAGTCAGTAACGTTATTCCTTTATATAAATAAAATTAAAATAAAAAAATCTTTTCTAACTTTTATTTTGAATAAATGTACAAAGTTGTTCGTTCCCTTGTCATTTGTAAAAAAAAAACGTTTGTATATTATTTGTACAATCAGTACGCTTTTTGAAAAATCAGTACATTTCAGTACACACATTTTTAATCAGTACACTAAATGAAAAATCAGTACATGTAATTATGAAATCAGTACGAATGGTCACCCTATGCTAGCTTTCATGTTTGTTTTTTTTATTTTTGTACACTTAACTTAAATTGTGCTGCATTCTAACAAAACCAAGTGTACAAAAGGGTTAAACTGCAAAAATCTTACGCAAAATAACCCTGTTTTTAAGGTTAGTGATTATAGGTATTTTACTTTTTTGGCCTTGCTGAAAGAAAATCTTAAAATAATTATGTTTCTATTTAAGCAAAATAACACAAAAAACAAAGACTTCATTGACATCGTTATTAAAAAAGATAACGAGATGTTGAGATTTGTTAACAACTACAAAAACAATAACAACAACCATTGCCGAGGTAATCACTGGCTGTAACAAGAGGTAAAATAAATACAGATACAAAGAGGACTTGTTATGGCTGGCTAGGGGTTTCTGATTACTTTCTTTTATCATTTAAACTTCCAACACAAAATTAAAGGACCAGCAATGATTATCATGGTTTGTCTGTGTTTTAAAAAACTTTCTGCGATTAAAAAAACTTAACAGAGAGTTTTGTTTTAAAGTGTTTTGTTTTTATTTTTTAATCAGTTTGTTTTCTTTCACTTTTATTTGAAGACAAACTTAAAACAACGATGCTTATAATGGTACTACAAAACGTTTTGCGCCCTTGTGCTTCCATTGTAAAGCCGTGCAAAGCCAACAAACCAAAACTATATAAAAAAAGCTTATAACAAGCTTATTACCATAAGTCTTAACCTTATAATTTTTTTTTAAATCTATTGCAGAATATTGGCTGATAGTGCTTATCAAAAGCCTAGAGGTCTAATGATAAAGCAAGCTTGCTAAAAAATAATTTTCCAATCTAAATTGAAATAAGCTTAAATTGGTACAACTTTTTTTAACCACATCATTTTCTTTTGTTTCACTTTGAACACTTTGTTTAAATTTAAGTGGCATGTTTTTTAACTATATTGTTTTACTATTTTAAATTCACTTCTTTAATCTACTTATACAGGGTGTCTGGTAGCAGATTTATATTTTCAAACTTAAATAAAAAACGTTATTATTGACACAAAGTTTTATTAGGAGCATTGAACGATAGAATGGAAACGCGGATTTTGTTGTTTAAAGAGTATGTCATCCAGATGTCTTCTATCGAGTTGAACACACTATTCAAAACGAAGCCTTGTGTTCTGCGTCACACGCTGCAGTAAACATGGTTCAATTGAGCTGATTTCTCGACGAATATGTTTCTTTAAAGCCACAAGAGATTGGGGATTGTCATTATAAACCATCTCTTTGAGGTAGCTTTACAAAATAGTCCATGGGAGTTAGATCAGGCGACCTCGGATGTCCCTAAAGCGACTGATCAGATTTTGGGGGAAATTTTCCCAAAGCAAATTTATCGAAGCTTTGGCTGTGTGTGCAGTGCGATGGATGAGCTCGCAGGTTTAGCAAAAAGAATTGTGTACTCATGCGTCGATAATTTTTACCGATGACATTCGTCGCATGGCCTCAGGAATTTTCGAAAAAAAAATGGTCCAATTATCTCATGCGTGGACAAGGCACACCAAATAGTTACCCTGGGGCAATGCAATATTTTTTGATGTTTCAATCGAGGATTGCGGGTTCTTGGAGACCAATAACGGCAGTTTCGCTTGTTGACGTGGCCTCGTCGCTCGCAATAATTTTATTTACAGTGCGAAAACGCTCCAACATCGTTTCACAAAAATGTTTGCGTAAATCAAAGTCACTTTCTTTCAGTTCTTGAACGATTTGAACTCAAAAAGGATGAAACTTTAAAATTTAATGAATAATCGCCTTTGGAAGTCCCAGTAAGGCTGCTCTTTCGGTACTGAAAGTCACGAATTTTTACGTAAACTGCTTTCAAACAGTTCAATGTTCTTAAGAGTCATTGAAGATCGACTGGGCTCTGGTCATGGGGCATTTATAGCCAAAATAGTTGCGCGATCCACGAACGAATTAAATTTACACACGGTCCATCACGTATTCGCCGAATATCGAACTTTGAACAAAATTGTCGATAAACAATTACGTAAAAATCATTACTTGTAAAAAATGTCTTCACAGCGAATCGCGCGTTCGCTCACTCCACCATTTCAAATATAAATTTGCTACCACACCCCATGTAATGTTTTTCAAACTTTACTATTTAAACAAATAAGTCAGACTGAAGCATTTTGCAAACATTACAAAATTAACACAGGCGTCATATAACGGGCATAATTTTTATATAAAAACACTTATAAAACTGTAGTAGACATAAGTCGTCTACAATTGTGCTTGTTAATCTATTACTAAGAAAAGTGTATAGCAAGCATTGTTAGCAAAACTACAATTATTTTGTACATAAGTAAGCAAGAAATAAGAACGTTTATTTAAAGTTATATAAAATGTCTTATGACAAGTTTATTCTTCAACCCAGTTATATTTGCTTTCAAAAATAGTTCGTTGGGAAGGCTTTAATTTTGTTAACTTCTATTAATCTAAAGGGCAGAATACTAAAAAAATAGTTATAAGCAGGTCATGTTCTTATGGAATTTTTTCGGTGGTACAAAATAATAAATAGATATATATATCTATATATATAAAGGAATAACGTTACTGACTGACTGATTCATCATCGCACAGCCCAAACGCGCAGAGCTAGAGACCTGAAATTTTGACTGTGGGTACCTTTTCTTATGCTTAGATCCACTAAGACGGGATTTCGGGAAGTTCGGACCCAAAGGGCCTTAAAATGGGCCAAATATGGAAATATCCGAAAGTTAATATCTGCTTAACTACAAACGATAGAAACAATATTAAAAAGGATCGTATTTTACTCAAAAAATAAGCAGACCCGTATCTGGCATTTTTTTCAAAATTTTAGACCTTTAAGGCTAAAAAAGGGTAAAAACTAAATTTTGATAGTGTCTAGGTCCACTTTGTAACTTCTAAACGAGTAAAAGTACAGACATAGTTCAAAATGCAATCGACAGATACTAAAAAAATCTAAATAAAATTTTGCCCCTTTTTTGAAATTTGGACGTTGAGGGGTAAAAAAAAGGGTTCAAAGATGGGTAAAAATTCTATATTGGCACTTTTTGTAACTTTTGAACCAATAGAGAGAGATAAATACGTAATTAAAATTGCGTTCGACAGGTATCGACAAGATAAGAATATGTTTTCGATACTTTTTAAAAATTTTGGACCCTTAGGCACTTAAAAGGGTATAAATTACATATTTGTAATTTTTAGGTACTTTTTGTAACTTCTTTACTAATAAAGGTAAAAACATAGTTTAATTTGTGTTCGACAGGTCAGGACAAAATATGAATATATTTTTTAAACGTTTTTAAAAATCTAGACCCTAAGGGGTAGACAAAAGAGTACAAATTTGTAAAGTGATACTTTTTACGTACTTTTTGTAGCATCTGAACCAATAAAGATAGAAACATAATTCAAACTGCGTTCGACAAGTCTTGACAAAATATGAATATTTTTTTATACTTTTTAAAAACTTAAGACCCTAGGGGATAAAAGAAAGGGTACAAATTACATTTTGGTACTTTTTAGGTACTTTTTGAAATTTCTTAACCAATAAAGGTAGAAACTTCATTTAAATTGCGTTTTGCAGGTCTCAAAAAATTAAAAATATATATTTGGTACTTTTTTAAAATATTGTTCCTTAAGGGGAGAAAAAAAGAGTACAAAATATATAATGGTTTAGTGTTTATTTTGTTTGACATAAAAATCAAATAGCAATATTAGAATCTAATAAAATATTTACTGAAGAAAACTATTATTTTTAAAAAAAACTATTTGTTTTAAAAAAATTTCTGGAGTTTTTCTGTGTACTGCTTATTTGGTAATAGTTTAAGAAATAAAGGCACAAAACATCACCTTCACTTAATAAATTTCTAAAACTGCGCTTACGAAGTAGCGGGACACGTGCTAGTACATTATAAAGCTGGGGTAATAAAAAGACGAAAAAGTAAAAAACTTTAAAAGTAAGCAAAGTAAGGTCAATCAAACCCAATTGTATTATGTCTTACAAAACAATTCAATTCCCTGAAGAATTTTTTTCTTTATTTTTTAAAAATAATATTTTAAATTATTTTAGTTAAACTTCTTTTTAATGCTTATTTGTAATTACAAAAGAGAATATTAATACCAGCATCTTTTACAAAAAATTAAAGAAACTTTTTTTTATTTTCTTATTTTTAATTTCCATCTAAAAGTGTAAAATAGTTTTTTTCTTTTTATTTTATGGTTAATGTTACATACTTATGTACGGAATTTTTTTAATTTGTATAAAGAGTTAAGCATTCTTTTAAAAATCAACCCATTCAGCGAAATAAAATTCATGCATTTTTATTGCAAAGCAAATACTTTTGTGAATTGCAGCTTCAATGATACTTGTATGAACTGTATACAGTTAAAGCTCTTCTTAAATTCTTTTGTGCAAACTTGCAAAAATATGTGTTAATATGGTTTTGTTTTATTTTTTCCGCTTCTTGTGCACATTCCAAATGGCCAAATCGCAAAAGACAATATTTTGTTTTTAATGATATCTTTAAGACATTTTCAAATATGTTTTAAAGGATGATGCAGTGCAGCTCCCTGCATTTATTAAGCAAATGAAATACAAATAAATTGTTGCTTTTGAGCTTTCGCTTTTTTGCCGCTGTTTGTATTAAAATTCCGCTGACGTTTGGTTTGCACTATGCTGTCATCGAAGATGTCTTGAAGACATGGCCAACTGTGATATTGCTTTATCTCTAGCAACAGAGTAAAAAATTTTGTATTAAATAGAATATTTATTTATACGAGATGGTTTTAATCTTTTTTAATCATTAACACAAGAATACAACATTTGAGGTTAATCAAAAATGTTCAATTTTCTTTTAATATTCCACTACATTTTTTGCGCTACTTCGTAAGCGCAGTTACTTATAAGGTACTTTTTTCATAACATTTCCAGCATTAACAATTTTTCCCCCAGTTGATGTTTGCATTATTATAAATTGTAAATTGGTTCAAATTAAAGAAATCTCAATGTTGAAAAGTACCAAAAATAGTTACGAAATCTATCCTTTTAGCATTCTAATTTCAAAAAGTACCAACTATATGTATACAATGTATATTTTTTTTTTTTTTGAAACCTTTTGAACACAATTTGAATAATGCATCTCTCTTTATTGGTTTAGAAGCTACAACAATTACCTAAAACACTTAAATGTACTTATTACCGTTTGGGTCCAAAGTTCAAAAAAAATTCCAAAAATTTATTAATTTTTTTCGAGACCTGTTAAGCGAAATTTATTTATTTATAATATAATATACAACTATTTCCTTGTTTACCTCTTGGATTCAAAATTTCAAAAAAAAAATACCAAAAACATATCCATATCCTTTCGAGAGCTTTCTACATTTTTAACATTTATTAGTTACAAAAAGTACCTAAAAGGCCAAAAACATAATTATTTTTTTAGAAGTTTTAAAAAGTACCTAAAAAGCTCCATAATACAACAATTTCTCTTTTCCATCTTCTGGTGCCTAAATTTCAAAAAGAGAACACAAACATTTTCCCTTTTTTCTTCAAAACGCGGTTTCATTCTTATTTCTATCTTCGTAAGTTTAAAAGTTACAAAAAGTACGTAAAAAGACCCAAAATATAATTATTTCTTGTATTTGAACGAGTTTTCCTCTTCTCTGCATGCCGTAATATTTAAGCTATTTTATACCATTAATACACCAGCATACTAACAATATTGAAAATGCATGCATCCTTATCGCACACTGAATCAAAAACAGTTACAACTCAAAACTTATCAGAATCATTTGCTTTCTTTCTCTACAACCGGATTAGAGACCTGCATCAAGTCCTATTTAAGCTAATTCCAGAACCTCATAATTTTCTAATTCTTGTGTTGTTGTGCGGTTAAACTATTTAAGTGCTGCAATGTAGTGTAGCTGCCACAGTTTCTTTGATGCAATGTAGTGTAGTCAGGAATAAAGAGTGGTGTCATGCACTGTTGTTGATAAAACTTAAATACTGTCATGATGTGTGGTCGATAAAAAAAATGACTGTGATGATGTGTGGTCAACAACAACAAAACTGTGTGTATTACACACAATGTTGAATAGATACATAAACAAACATACATATATACAAGCAGGCAAATCAATATAAAATTCATACGTAAGTACATTACATTACATACAATCAACCCCCGTTTTTAAAACTATCACACCAGGAATATTCTGTCAACAGTAAAGTTTCGAGATGAATTGAAATTGAAGTGTTTTATCATGATGAATTGATGTGCCGTTGTTGTTAACTTAAGTGGGGTTAAGTGTGAATATATTTTTCATTTAAGTTAAGTAAACAAAAGAGATGGCGAACAATACAACGCAGCACTTTCTGTTGTCTGTGCACACGTAAGGTATATGAAATGAATTGAAAATTCGAGATGACGCCTTATTTAGTGTCGTCTTGAGCTGGCCTCTAAACCGGATAATACCTTTAACAAACGCGAAAACTTTATTTAAATTTAACCTTTATTTCCACAAATCTCATTTTTTAACTGAATTTTGTTATAGGAGTATAACCAACCCATAGTCTTATAATAATTTCCATTTATTCAGCTTTAAGTTCAATATTAAAATTGTGATAGCACAACTGTAAGTTGAATATACATAAATTTGTTTTATTTAAACAAATTTTAACTAGAATTTGGATACTGGAATTATATTTATATTTTATATCACTTAGACCAAACTAAATCCACATACAAACCTATGTTCTCTTATTCTTATTCTATTGGCATCACTAGTTACTTCCATTATTTGCTTTTTAATGGCCTTTATTGCAATACTATATTTAATATTTAAGAAACATCTTTAAAAAGCGAAGAGCAATTAATAAAATAAAATAAAATTTCCTTTCTCCGCTATCATAATTTAAATAATGAACTCAAAGCCGAATAAATAGAAATTATTATTATGAGACATAGTGTCATCCGATGGATGGCCAAAAACTAAAAAAAAAGGAAATAATAGAAGTAACTAGTATTAAATACAAAGAAATGAGAACAAGAGAATATAGGGTTGTATGTGGATTTAGTTTAGTCTAAGCAATATAGAATATGAATATAATTCCAGTATTCAAATTCTAGTTAAAGTTTGTTTCACTAGAACAAATTTTAATTCCCCTTACAGTACTACCGATTGAAAAGAGTGTCGACGGGAAATCGTAGCTGGTTCCGAAATTGCTTTTACACTCAGCTAATATTGGAATTATTTTATTTTTAATAAAAGTTCCCATTCTTAGCTATCACAGTTTGAATAATACACTTTAAGCCGAATAAATAAAATTTATTATAAGGTATAGAAAAAGTTCGAATAAATAACTATAAAATATAGAACCATAGTTTTAAAAGAAAACAGGTAAGAGCGCTATATTCGGCTGTGCCGAATCTTATATACCCTTCACATTGGTCTTTAAATATACCCAGCCGAGTAATTTTGTACTGCAAATAATATAATAAAAAACCTTGTGCGAGTTTTAAAGTTCATAGAAAAAATAACAAAATTTTAACGTTCGTATGAATAATAGAAATAGATGAAGAAGATTTGAGGTCGAGAGTTTTAAAAGTTTTCGACATTATTCATATTTAAAGGTTAATAAAACTTATTAAATGTTCTAGTCCCCCTGCTCTTCTCCAACTTTTTCACCAAAATGTATGAATTATTTGATTATTACTTTTTGTTGAATATTCGAAGTCGATAGCTGTAATAGTTTTCCAGAAGTAGCGTATCGAAAATTTTATAAAAATTGTAAATTTGTATAAGAGCTACCCCTTCTTCACCCCCCATCCGAAATTTTTTTTCTTCAGAGCGTAGCCCTTGATGTCCAATCACTTTTTTTAGAACATTTGATTTCGATATCTGTTATAGTTTCCGAGATATAGCATATCGAAAATTTAACAAAAATTGTTAATATGTATGCTACCCCTTTTTCTGCCCCCACTCAAAAAATTTTTTTCTTAAGAGCGTAGCCTTTGATGTCCAATCACTTTCTGTAGAACACTTGGTTTCGATATCTGTTATAGTTTCCGAGTTATAGCGTATCGAAAATTTCATACAAATCGTTAATTTGTATGGGAGCTACCCCTTTTTTTGCCCCCACTCAAAAATATTTGTTTTTAAAGCGTAGGCCTTATTGTCCAATTACTTTTTGTGGAGCATTTGATGTCGATAGCTGTTATAGTTTCCGAGATATAGCGTATCAAATATTTCATAAAAATCGTTAATTTGTATGGGAGCTACCCCTATTTTTGCCCCCACTCAATAAAATTTTTCTTTAAAGCGTAGGCCTTATTGTCCAATTACTTTTTGTAGAACATTTGATTTCGATATCTGTTATAGTTTCCGAGATATAGCATATCGAAAATTTAACAAAAATTGTTAATATGTATGCTACCCCTTTTTCTGCCCCCACTCAAAAAATTTTTTTCTTAAGAGCGTAGCCTTTGATGTCCAATCACTTTCTGTAGAACACTTGGTTTCGATATCTGTTATAGTTTCCGAGTTATAGCGTATCGAAAATTTCATACAAATCGTTAATTTGTATGGGAGCTACCCCTTTTTTTGCCCCCACTCAAAAATATTTGTTTTTAAAGCGTAGGCCTTATTGTCCAATTACTTTTTGTGGAGCATTTGATGTCGATAGCTGTTATAGTTTCCGAGATATAGCGTATCAAATATTTCATAAAAATCGTTAATTTGTATGGGAGCTACCCCTATTTTTGCCCCCACTCAATAAAATTTTTCTTTAAAGCGTAGGCCTTATTGTCCAATTACTTTTTGTAGAACATTTGATTTCGATATCAGTTATAGTTTCCGAGATATAGCGTATCGAATATTTTACAATAATTGTTGATTTGTATGGGAGCTACCCGTTTTTTTTTCCCCCACTCAAAAAAAATTTTCTTTAAAGCGTAGGCCTTCTTGCCCAATTACTTTTTGTAGAACATTTGATTTCGATATCTGTTATAATAGTTTCCGAGATATAGCGTATCAAATATTTCATAAAAATCGTTAATTTGTATGGGAGCTACCCCTATTTTTGCCCCCACTCAATAAAATTTTTCTTTAAAGCGTAGGCCTTATTGCCCAATTACTCTTTGTAGAACATTTGATTTCGATATCAGTTATAGTTTCCGAGATATAGCGTATCGAATATTTTACAATAATTGTTGATTTGTATGGGAGCTACCCGTTTTTTTTTTCCCCCACTCAAAAAAAATTTAAAGCGTAGGCCTTATTGCTCAATTACTCTTTGTAGAACATTAGATAGAAATTTAATTATTTCAATGGTTACCTTGAATAATTTGATAAATGGATTTGCGACACTTTTAAAATAAACGGCTCCTTTGTATATGTATATATAACAAAATTGTGGGATGTTAAAGGATGCAAACATATCTTTTGTATTTGTTCAGTATATGAGTTTTTGTTTACTAAAAACTATGCAGCATTATTTTGTGGCAACTCATTAGAATATGATAGTATTTGTTATATGCCTATATATATTTACATATGTATTACAATAGGGGTATGAATGATAAATCAAAATTTTAATTAGCTTCACGGCCTTTTTCATATTAATTAAGGGCTTATTTGACAATAGTTCCATAAAAAATTGCCAAAGAAGCCCTTAGTAAATATAAAATAATTTTTGAATAAGGCTGTTAGTATTTAGGTAATATTTCAGGACATTTAATTTTTTTATATGACATAAATATTAGAAATTAAGTAACATTAAAAACAAATAACTTTTCAAGTCATTACGTTATTTTTAAGAAATTTGATGTTTACACTTTCTAATGAAACCCCTTAATGACAGCTAAAATAGGTTAAACAATAAAATTTTTAATTTAAAACACAAGCTGAAAATACAATACAACAATGGTTTAATTAGAGAATGTTCTACAAGAATGTCAAACATTGTTGGCTGTCATTATAAAATTTTGTTGACGATGTTGTTGCAACTGTTTACTGCTTTGAGATTGTTTTTGAAAGAGGCGTTAAATTCAAATTTTATTTTTGCAAAAATAAAGATTAATAGTGATAGTTTAATGAGTTGAAATGAAAAATTGCATTTTAATTACAAATTTTTGTTTTATTGTTGTTGTAAGTATAGGGCATATTGTATCTTCAAATAAAACATTATGAAATAGTTTTTTTTCAACTTGATGTTCGGTTTTAATAAGAATTTAGGTAGCTCGTATGTTTAAAGGTTACCTTTTTTTATTGCTTATGTAGAAAAATGATGTAATAATTTTTGTTGCAGTTTTTGTTTTTAAATAATAAACAACAGGGTTAGTAGTTTTATCTAAAACTGCTCAAATCAGAAAAAATTAAATTTCCTTTAAAATGTTATTTCAAAGCTGTGTGTGTTTTCAAATTTTCTTGATTCGTTTTGGATTTATAAAATAAGCGGTTTTGTTATAAAAATAACGCAAATAACTGACTGACGTATTCAGCACCTTACAGCCCAAACAACGCGTAAGGCTAGAGACTTGAAATTGAAGCTGCGAGTACCTTTACCGCTGTGTAAGCCCAATGCGTCAGAATTTCAGAAAATTCGACTACAGAGTAGTAAACGTAGGCGAAATGGGAAAAAATCAGTAAAACGCTTTTTTTAACTATACACGATAGCACCAACATTTTGAAAAGAATTTTTTTTCTACTCAAAAAATTAACACGTCCGGTACTTTTTTGAAATTTTGGACCCTAGAGGGTAAAACAGAGTAAGAATTATATTTTGGTCATTTTTAGGTCCATTTTGTAACTTCTAAACCCATTAAGATTAAAACATATTTCAAATTGCATTTGGTAGTATTTGGTCCTTTCTAAGTACTTTCTGCAACCAATTATAAAAGTAGAATCATAATTTACCTCTCCTGGAAATTTTGACTCTAGGAGTAAAAAAAGATTAAAATTATATTTTAGTACGTTTTGTACTTTAAAATCAGTAAAAGGAACATGGCTAAAAATGCATTATGAAGTCCTCAAAATATATGAATATAATTTCAGTACTTTTTTTATTTTTTTTTTTTAGTCAAGAAGGTAACAAAAGCTTTAAAATTATATTTTGGTACATTTTAGACACTTTTTGTAACTTCTAGACCAATAAATATAGATATATATATATATTAAATTGTGTATGACAGGTCGCGAAAAAATATGGATACGGTTTTGATCAGGGACCATGTTATTTGTGCAAAAAGAAATAAATTTAAAAAAATAATAATTTATTTTGCAGAAATAATTATTATTTTTTAATTTTTACAAAAAATCAATTACGGCAAAAGTTATTATTTTTTCTAAAAATATAACAATTATTTCTGCCAAAAAATCAAACAATAATTATTTGTTTTACCAAAAACAAATTGCATTTCCCATCTCTGTTAACTCAAGGCGCATTCATTACAGGTGGGAGCGGTTCTGCAAAAACAACTAAAATGGATGAACGAATGTCAAAAACAGATAACAAAAACTCACAAATTCTTTCTTCTTCTCTTTTGAGCTTTTCTTAGTTTCTACAGTTGTTGTTAGTAAAAAAGAAAAAAAAAATAAACATAAACAAATTTTGAGACTTAACCCACCTGTAATGAATGCGCCTTGTGTTAACTAAACATACGAAAGGGATATTACTTTATGCTGAATGTCATCTTCTCAAAAAAAAAGAAAAACAGACAACAGCTTTACCTCGTCTAAATAGGATTTAGGCAACTGATCGCACCTGTTAAATTTGATCTTGATTTATTTATAGGGTATCTTTTTAGGTTAAGTTTCGTCAGTAGACTTTAACCAAATTCTTAAAAAACCTCATGAATATTTTCCGCCTTTATATAATAACCTCAATAAACTAATGGAGAATTATTACGAACGGATTTTGTTTTTCTATTTTACATTTCGATAACCATTAGTTACCGCTAAATGTATTATAAGTGCTACCGAAAAGAAATCCTTTTTCGTTTTACAAAAATTTCCAAACATTATTCGTTATTCAATATAATATTTGGAAATTTTAATTTTGATCTTGCTTCAAGTGCAAACTTTTACTTTTTTGTCAGTTTTACAAATTTTAAAAATTATTATTTTATTATTATTTTTCTTCTGTAAACTAGCGCAAAAAGTCAATTGTTGTGTCGGCACGAGTTCATCCCAGCGAGACTCCATCCTCATGGATGATGAAGGGTTTAATGGATTTTATAACAGGCGACTCGAGTGTGGCCAAACGTTTGCGGCATAAATTTATATTCAAATTAATACCGATGCTAAATCCAGATGGTGTTATTGTGGGAAATACGCGCAACTCTTTGACAGGCAAGGACTTGAATCGTCAGTATCGCACTGTTATAAGGGAAACATATCCATCGATATGGTATACAAAAGCTTTAATCAAAAGGTAAATGTATAATTTCTTAAAATTAAAAATATAAATATATTTTGGACCAGTAAAGAGTTATAAATAAATTTTTAAAATTTCAAGAATTTTTTTTTTATATTTATTAAATTATCCCTGATCTTTCTTCTATGATAGATTAAACTGACTGAAGTGTTAAATTCTGATTGATGTCTTTTTCTGTTTTTTTTTGCGTCCGTGTTTTAAAATTGTTTTATTAATATTAATTTTTTTTCTTTTGGTGTTTTTTGTCTCGTTTCATTCAGACTGATTGATGATTGTGGTGTTTCAATGTACTGTGATATGCACGCACACTCTCGCCGGCACAACATTTTCATTTATGGATGTGAGAACAAACGTAATCCGGAAAAGAAACTTACCGAGCAAGTTTTTCCACTTATGCTGCATAAAAATGTGGCTGATAAGGTAAGTGCAATTGTGTACATTTGTGGTATTGTTTGTGTTGGTAGAGCCATAACAGGTTGAATCAAGTGTTGAGCAAATAATCTTCAACTTTTTTTGTAAAATTTCTTTCATATAAAACCAAAAAGTTTTTTATTTTTCTTTTCTTGAAAATCTTCTCAAGTTTATCGTATTATTTTTTGTTCTTTATTTTATTATTCTTTTAATTAGTTTGTTATATTAAGGCAAAGTTTTTCTTTCAGCTTTTATACGGTGTCGTATTTTGTTAATTTTTAATTCTTTTTTTCTTTATTTCCGGCTTTTTAAAGTTTTCATTTGAAAATTGTAAATTTAAAATTCAACGCAGCAAAGAAGGCACTGGTCGGATTGTGGTCTGGATGCTGGGCATCACAAACAGTTATACAATTGAGGCATCTTTTGGTGGCTCATTGTTGGGCTCACGCAAGGGCACTCACTTTACAACAACGGTAAGTTTTTTTTCTTTATCAATGTTATACGTGTTTAAAATAAGTCTAATAATCATAATTTTGTTTAAATGTCTGAATAATAAATTATGTTACAATTAAGTGAGCGAAATATCGTAATGTCATTCTAAAAACAATTGGATTTTAAGACCAACTTAAATGCACTTGTATTCTGCTAGCCAACGATTATACATATTTAATCTGATTATATAATGCTTTCACTTTTAGCTTATTTTTATTCTTACGAACAAAATAAAAAAGAGGAGGAAATTTCCTTGAAAATAAATGCTTGAGTAAGCATTTGTTCAAAAACAAATTTACAGAAGCTGCTGACAGAATAAAAGTTTAAAAAGTTTAAACTACTACTTGTACTGCAACAGATTTCTAAAATGTTGAACACAGATAAAATACAGAAATATTGAAAAACGTTAACTGCCAGTCATTTAGAGAAATAAAATAAAAACTAATAATAGTTTAAGTGTGTTCTTAGAGATAATTTTTCTCAAAGAAAAACTTTTTATTGATTTTTATCATTAGGAAAAAATTAACCAAAACTTGCATAGTTTGTCTTAATTCTAATGGGTATCACTGGAAAAGCAGTAGAAATTTAAGAAGTTTATAAAAATGTAGTTTCACACAGTTTTTTACTCCGCAGAAAATTATCCTTCTAGTTGCCATGTATTTTAACAAGAGTTTATCATTGGTAGAAATAGTTTTGAGTACTGGATAAATCTACTTAATGCACATAAAAAACTCATACATCGTATAAACGAATTCGTTCGTACATTGTACGAAATCTTTCGTTATTCCGCACCATGAAATTCTTACGTAAAATATACGAAATGTACGAAATTCTTTTGAAGTAATTTAATATATGGGGGATTTCATGTCAAGTGACCCAACTTTTAAAACCGATGTCTTTCGATTGGAAAGAAATTTGGACCAAAGTAAGTTCTTGCAGAGAGTAGTTTAGACACAATTTTTTAACACGATCGGTCAAGAACTCTCTGAGCTAGAAGGGTTTAAAATTTGACGTTTTCGGCAAATAGAGGTTTTTTCTCATACATGTAGCTTATTACCTTTTGATTTTAACAAAATTCGTCCCAAATAGTTTCGATAGCTTTTTCTTTAATCTTCCAGAAAAAAATATTTTTAAAATTAAAAAAAAAAATTTTTTTATTTTTTTTATAAAATAATTAGAAAAAAAAATTTTTTTCCATATATGCCCATTTTTTTTTTTTTTTTTTTTTTTTTTGCTCAAAAGAAAGCTAAGCCTTTTCTTTGAAGAGCTTGGAGGTCGCTTAGTGGGATGCGAGTGGGATATCTATAAAAATTTATGTTTTGTAACTCAAGGCAGAGGTTTTCCAATTTTCGCGTATATTCTATTTTGATTTTTTTGCTATTTATGTAAAATTATCTCTTAAGCAAAAAAAAAATATTTTATGCTAAGAAACAAAATAATTTAACCTTTCCGACGGTATGCATTAAAAATATTACCAAAATGTGTTCAGACACTGCCATATAAAAGTGATTTTATTCCAGAGGCCTACCATTTTGTTGGTAATACAGTATCGAGTGTATGAGACTTTATTTGGTACTTGCATACCGTCGGAAAGGTTAATTTGTTTTGTTTCTTAGCTTAAAATATTTTTTTTTTTGCTTAAGAGACAATTTTACATAAATAGCAAAAAAATCAAAATAGTATGTACGCGAAAATTGGAAAACCTCTGCCTTGAGTTACAAAACATAAATTTTTATAGATATCCCACTCGCATCCCACTAAGTGACCTCCAAGCTCTTCAAAGAAAAGACCTAAGCTTTCTTTTGAGCAAAAAAAAATGGGCATATGTATTTGGGAAAAAAATTTCTAATTATTTTATAAAAAAAAATAAAAAATTTTTTTTTTTTAATTTTAAAAATATTTTTTTCTGGAAGATTGAAAAAAAAGCTATCGAAACTATTTGGGACGAATTTTGTTAAAAGCAAAAGGTAATAAACTACATGTATGAGAAAAAACCCCTATTTGCCGAAAACGTCAAATTTTGAACCCCTCTAGCTCAGAGAGTTCTTGACCGATCGTGTTAAAAAATTGTGTCTAAACTACTCTCTCCAAGAACTTTCTTTGGTCCAAATTTCTTTCCAATCGAAAGATATCGGTTTTAAAAGTTGGATTACTTGACATGAAATCCCCCATATATGAAAAAAGTACAGAAAAAATTTTAATTTTTTAGTAAAATTATAAAATTCTGCAAATTTTATTTTGTAATTCAATGAAAGCTTCGTAAATAATACGAACAAATTTATTACAAAAGATTATCGTTACTCTTAAGAAATCATAAACTACTGGTAAAAAATTGTCTTTGTAATTTTAGTTAAACTTTCGTATTATTTACGAATGAAAAAAACTAACAAATATTGTTCGTTACTTTCGTGAAATTATAAAATTTTATTACTAAATTGTTTTGTAATAAATACGAAGTTTTCGTATACAAAATTACAAAAGATGTTCAATGCTTTCGTAGAATTTTAAATTTTTGGCCTAATTTTTTTTTGTAATATGTACAAAAATTTCGTCTAATTTACGAAAAAAAAAACTCCGAACGTTTTTTCGTATGTTGTTGCATGGATTTTTTCAGTGCAGTAAATAAGTTTTATCTAAAAATTAGTAGTTAGACGGTTATACTGTGTGTTATAATTTGACGTGAACCTTTTTTTACCAATCGATCCTATTTAATCTTAGAACCACCGCCATAGTTAATTAAACGATGTCTGTCAAAACATTTGGCTGGGTGTCTACGTATTTCTTGTTATTAAATCTGTTTACTATTTGTGAAAAAACACGTGAAAGCGCTATATTTGACTAGAACGAATCTTATATACGCTTTACATTATTTAACGACGTTAACTTTATTAGCTTTTTCTTTGTTATAAAATAACATTTAACCCCTACTTCGTTAGGGCATTTTTAATTACTTTTTTAAATTATAATAAAAAAAGGAATAAATGATATTAAAAAATAAAATTCAAAGAATATTTGTACCCAAATTTAGCCCAGAATATGTTATTTCTATTTCTAAAGGAATATGTATTTTAGAAATTATTTTTGTAATTTGTGTATAATTTTACTTTATCCGGTTTGAAAAAATATTATTTCATACTATTTTATTAACGGAAAAATTACAAAAATATAATCCCAACTTAATCTAGTCTCTAACTTAAAAAATGCAAAAAGTACCAAAAATAAATAAGACAAAAAAGTACCAAAATTGTAAAAAGTATTTTTTGTCCATTTAGTTAAACGCTGTTTCTATATAAGTTAATAGGCCTTAATTTAATATTTCTAGACTCATAATTCTAAAAAAACGGCAAAAAAGGTTACAAAATTGTGAAGTTCACTAAGTTGACTTCCGGCCTTTACATATATGAGAAAATATGTATTAATTTTATATATTATATATATGAAAAATTATTATTATATATATGAAAAATATATAAGATTCAGCATATAGCGCCCTTCATTATTTAATTTACAATTTCCAAATTTGATACAAAATTAATTTTACCACAAAATTCTTTTCGAACTGCAATCACCTATAATTATGCCACCATGGTCTGTACGATGATGAATCAGATGAGTCAGTTTTTTAAGTCAGCAATTTAGTCAGTTATTAACATTATTTCTTTATAAATATGGACTACGTGAAACTTTGCCTTTAACCTCCGATAGAAAAGAAAAACAAAAGAAAATTTAAAATAAACTTTTTTTGCAACTTTTTTTTCAATTCAAAACATTTTTCTCTTCTCTTTTCAGGACTACGAGCACATGGGTCGTGCATTTTGTGAAACGCTACTGGATTATTGTGATGAAAATCCAAATAAAGTAAAAAGAAATGCAAAATTATTGAAACGTATTAAAAAAATAAGAAAGCGTGAGAAACGTGAACAGAAGGCATTAAAATTAAAAAAATTGGCCGATCAGGGATGTATAATCGAAGAGAAATTTAAGGTTAAACAGAGAACAGGCAAAAGTGTTTCCTAATCTTTAACAATATACTACACATACATACAAACAACTTTTATTTTTTTTTATAAAACATTCTTATGGAATTCTCTCTCTGTAACATAGTTGCAATAGAAAAACAAAAACAAATATTAAAATTGTTTTTAGGTGTTTGTTAATGAGCAGTGGTAGATTACATATAATTGATAATGAAATTTTTTTGTTGCATAGAAATTTTGTTTTTAAAACCTAAAAAAAAATTATATTAACAATTTAAAAATTTGCATTCGTAAGACTTAAAGAAAATATTTTCAAAAAATTGGGGGTTTTTTAAATCATATAAAATGTTCTTCCTCTGCTGGGTATTTGTAACGGCGTCAAGATTGGTTAGACTAAGCGGATAGGAATTTGAAAAATTCATTAATACTGGCTACACTAGAAAACTTTAGGAAATTGGTCTTAGGGATCCTAATAAGCTCAGGGATCTAAGACAGACTATGTGGTCACAGAGGTCAGTTTTGAAAGGACACCACCACTAGTAACCACTGAGGAAGATTTTTGGTTGTGATCCGATAGTTTGTATGGGGAATGTGTAAATTTTGCTGACGGGTAAGAGCACCAGATTATCATCTAGTTATCTTATAAGTATAGATACTGGCCACTTTTGTCTTATAATGAAACATATTTTAAGATATATTTTGGTCACTATGTGGACAAACTGGCAGCCTTTAAGGGGCATTGCGTCGAGTCCAGATTGGTAAGGTAAACTAGGAAGGCCCTTGGTGAAATTTTAGACTTCTTTAACGTCAGACTCCATTGGTTTCCAGTACAATGCGACATGATTGGCAATGCCGTCGAGCTCGCTCGTAGTGACTCGGCCCTTGAGTTGACATATAACCACACACAAAAAATTATCTAAGAAAACTTTACTTAAATCAAGCCATAGCGGTGTCAATAGTACGTTGAGTACGGTTTTTCTTAAATCAAGTACGAAATTTCTTACTCCAAGTAAAATTTTTCAAGAACGAATTTCTTACTTTTAGCCACAATTAAGCCAAAAAAGGATTGATTTAAGTTCGGAACCGTACTTGATTTAAGTCAAAAAAGGATAAATTTAAACCGTAAACGGGATTAATTCGAAAATGAAATGTCATTTTTTCGACTTATGGAGCCTTTATTAAAGAAGAAGAATTTTATATTTTATTTTTTTTTATAGATACTTAAACTTTACAATTTAAAAATTTCATTTTTGTACTTACCGAAGCTAAAATTCGAACCAGGGATTTCTGCACTGCAGTACAAGCGCGTTACCTCTAGGCAACCGAGACACTTTGTTTTCAAATGTAAAATAATATATTAAAACAACAAGCTTTTTTCTGCTTGATTTGTTGAAGTAATCCGAATAGGCTTGATTTAAGAAAATGTAAGTAAGGATCGTACTTAAAAATTTCAAGAAAGATTTTGGATAAATTCAAGAATAAAATTCTTGATTTTAGAAAGCGAGTTTTCTTTCTGTGCAGAGACCGACATAACGAATCATCAGTAGGTAAACAGAAGTGATTGTAGGTAGCTAGGGCTATATGGCAGGGACTGAGCTGAGAGGGCACTAGGTTGACTTCGTGTTTGGTAAGATTGGAACTAAAAACACGATTAGGGTAATAATTGGGGAAGTACGGTTATAGCTAAGACAAGCGAATGGAATTGCAAAACTCGGGATTATTGTGGGATGTGCGGGGATAAGGAGGAATTTGAACGATATCGCGACAGGGTCAAATATTTGGGTAAAGGACTTCACGAGGAACAAGGCGATGTTTAAGAGGGGGAAAAAACTGAAAAACATAATTGAATTAAACATGGAAATCAAGTGGCTACGGGATGAACAGTGGGGAGGGCAGTTTTATACGGGTAATTGAATTATTTTCTTTCCCTTTCTCGACCTTGTTGGTCTTACTACTCTTTTTCACGAAAACAGTACGAAAAATAAGAACGCACAATGGACCCAGGAGCTATTCGAGAGCTGAGGAGTAAGGCGAGGTGCCTCTATTCATTACCCTTCATAACTTAATTTTACTTGAATATCTAAAAAACGTAAATTTTGCATTGAAAGCGGAAGATCGCCATATAAAATTATTGCCTTCGTTAAGCTGATTTGTATGTCGAACTTAACTGCCAAAGCAGTCTGTTTACCAGGATATAGCATTTAGTATGGAATTGACCTTCATAAATTGTATTTAGTTAAAACACAACTACAGAAACCAATTTTAAAGGCAGATCTTTGTGCGAAAAACATATCAACCACTGCAAAATCAATCTAACTGAAAATTTTACTTGCGTTTATGTTAAATTCTTCAACAAGTTGTTTAACTTATTGGTAATGTTTTTCCATAAAAATAAAAAAACTATGTCTTATTTTAAAGTGTATTAAAATTCAATGTTTTTAGTGTTTATCTTTTTTTTAAGTTATTTTTAACTGCCTTGTGTAAGTTTAAAACTACAAACAAAACTGCTTAAAACAAAAAAATTTTGCCAAAAATAAAAATTGTATGCCTTCATTTTCTACAACGCAACGCTTTAAAACAAAAACCATTAAATTATAATCTTTTTTATATTTGAATTTTTTACTGTTTTTGTTAAGAGTAGAGTTTCAAAAACCAAGAAAATATATTTAGTCGCTGCATACATATTGATTGACAAAATTGTTAAAAAAACATATACTAAATAATATTTTATTTATAAGTTTTAATACTAAAACATTAATTAGCTTGGTAAAAAAAAAACTAAAAGTTTTTGTTAAAGAGGCAGAAACTTTTTTAAAAAAACTGTATTTTAGCATTAACTCTACATTTACTCTTGTTTATATACATAAATGCTTAAATTGCATTGCCTTTAGACCCTGTATCGTGTCAGTTTTAAAACGTAAAAATATATTTGAAAATTTTACTGCCTTCTATTCGCTTTAATCTCAAGCGCTAAAAATGCAACACTGCATCACATCACACTGTGCCACGTGCTTCCAACACCCAACTTTGCGCTTATCGTAGTTTACCTTTTTTTGTTGGCAATTTACAAAAAAATTTCTAGAAATTATTTGTTAGTACTTTGTGTAATTTGTTTTATTTTTTGTATTTTTTTTAAATTATTTTTGTTATTGTTATTTTGTAACATGGTTTTTGGTTTAAATAAAGCTTAAAACACACTTATCACAATCTTACACCAACAGAGTTTTAATTACAAATATATTTATAACGTTAAGAATGATAACAGGTAAACATGATACATTCAAGAGAAACTAAAATATAATTTACTACAAGAGATACTAAACAAAAAAAGCAAATAAGAAAGTTTTAGTCGGTCAAGATCAAGCCTGCACCACATTTCATTTTATATTAGGAATAACCGTATGCACAAAATGTTTGTAGGTTAAGAAGACTACTACTTAAGTCTTGTTAGCAAAGGCCCCTATTATGGTTTACAATTCAACTCTATTTCAGTTTTAATGTGAAATTTGATACCATGATTAAAACCAAACCAAACCACTGCTACTGACTAGTTGTAATTATTTGATGTTTTGTCAACCAAACTAACCCAAAGTTGTAAAATACAATATTTTTTTTCCCAGGTTTGGTTGTAATCATAATACAAAATTTTAATGTTCGGGTAAACGCCTACCCAAGATTCGGAAGTTGAATTATGGACTGGTTGTTGTAGGATTTTATTTAACATTGAGTTACATAAAGTGATGCACATGGACATACCGTGTTATAATGGCAGAAGAGCCTAAGTGTCAATTTTTCATGATTTTGTTTTTTTACAAAAATCGGTAAATTATGATTATTTGCATCATCTCAAAAACTGTTATCTCTATACAAAGTACCGTTTCAGTTTTACATCAGAAACAATTTTAGCTCAAGTGCACGTTTGTTCTTTGATTACATTTTTGGTGACAACAGCTTGCTACTAAAGCTAAAATTCTTTTAACCAATAATAAAAAATAAGTTAATAAACTTGTATTTATATTCAAAATATCATTCAAAATTACTAAAATTTCGCATTTTGAACACGTGAAAAATATTGCAGAGGTAAAGCCGTATACAAAAACCATTAAAACACCAACAGTGCCAAAAACAAGCCACGGTCTGGAAGACTGAAGAAGCTTTCAAGAAGTCCAAAAAGATACAAAAATAAGTGCCCAAAAGTTAGCCAAATACCTTGCAAGATGTTCGGATATTACTGTTTCATCAATAACAGTAAAAACGTTTTGCTTAATAACGGTTTTGAAAGTAGAACAGCACGCAAAAATCCGCTGATTTCAGCCAAGAATCGTCAACTTCGCCTGGACTTTGCTAAGGCACATTTACAGAAAGAAATAAACTTTTAAAAGAAATTTATATTTACCGATTAAAATAAGTATATTTTCGGGAATGATGGCCGAAACAAGACTTGACAAAAACCGAACACTGCACTTGATCCCAAAAAATATTATACCTACTGTGAAACATGGTGGGGGAAGCGTTATAGTGTGGGGAGCTGTGGCGACATTTGGAGTTGGCCGATTGGTTTTTGTTGAAGGCGTCATGGACAGATATCAGTACAGGACAATATTGGAACAAAACTGAAGTCATCTGTGAAAGGCTTGGGTCTGGGAAACCAATGGATTTTCAGACAAGTCACCAGACCTCAATCCAATTGAGCATATTTGGGACGTTTTAAAAAATCTGCGCGCAAATATGATATTAGAAGTCATGAAACCATAAAAACTGTCCTAAGAAAATTACAAAAAAAACCGTCCCCTGTAAAGTTTGGTTTTTTGCACTTAAGCTTTTTCTGCCGTTATAACACAATACGTTTCTGACGATAAAGTAATATATTTGGCTGTTATAACCTGAAATGCCTATTTTAGGAGGACATTTGTATGGTTGATATATCAAAAAATAGACTGGTCATCCCCCTAAAACTTATTTTTGCCAAGTTCCATTAAAATGTTTCTAAAAATGGGGTCTTTATTCAATACACTATAACTTTTAAAGCCAAGGTGAAAGTAAATGGCAGATTTGTGCCCTTCAAAAGTGTATTTAGGTTGTTTAACATAAAAACCTTGTTAAAAAGATACAGCATTTAAATAAAGGCAAAAAAAAAACTTTTGTAGAAAAAATTTTTAAATTTGTATGTAGTAATTAAAGTTGCCGTTTCGTTAATGTAACAAACGCATTTTATTCAACTTTTGACCCTCTTGTATGTATAATTTTAACGGAACCAGTCGTAAGATAAGGTATGATATTGGGTGAAAGAGACATTGTTAAGCACTTTTAATGTACATTATTAATTAAAAAGACATTACTAAATCATAAACAAGTAGTTTTTGGCATAAAGCAACCTAAAATAGGGAGATTCATTTTTCGCATTTTTGGTTATAAATCAAAATTTTTTTCTCGATTTTCCGTTTATTTTGTTTGACATAAAATCAGATAACAATTTTACTAGGATCTAATTAAATTTTGCCTAAAAATCATAATTTTAAAAAAACTTTTTGTTTGAATAAAAATTTTTGAAGTCTGAATTATCTAATTCAACGAGTTTTTTTAAAAATTGTGGTTCAAAAAGAAAGCTCTTTATGATTTGGTTTTTTTTCTTTATGTAGCTTTTTATGCAAAAATGTAACTTTTTTAATGAAAAAACGTAAATTTTTGCTAGGCACCCTGGCAACGCTGGTAGTAATAGAGTTAACATTTTTGTTTTTTCGCCAATTTATTAATATTCACCACTTCACCATTGTTAATGCTAACACACTAACTATTTCACAGTATCATCAGATTCTGAATTTTTTACGCCTACAGGAATGCTTGAGGCTGAAAATTATTGAACGCTTACTTAAAGAGGGATCAAGCGCTGAGGAGCCCATAAATATACCATTATCAGACTACTCAAGGTAATAAATTTATAAGAAAAAATCAAACAAGCAAATTAATTTACACTTGATAACTTAGTGACGAGGGCAGCAGTTCCAGTTCTGACAATGAAGGCAAAGGTTCGGTAAATCAGTTTTCGGATTTGGAAGGACCGTGTTGCCATCCTTTAAAAGCACCCCCATGCTCACCAGAGCTAGATGCTGAAATACGTAAAGTAAGTTAATACAAAAATTGATACAAGTATATATGTATGTATGTAAGTACGTAAGAAGTTAAAGTTGCTTTTAATTTTTCCTTTACATATTTAGCATCGTTACAGACGCATGCGCAAGATAATGCAAGAATTAGATCGTATTTATTTTCAACCATTATTTCGTAAAAAATATAGTTTGCTTTTCAAATCAAATCATTCTACCACTGTAAAGAAACGCAAACGAAAATTCAAAAACTCAAGAATGAATTCGAATACTAAAGTCAATCCAGATCTTAGTAGTAATGAACAGGTTTCGGAATTAGTAAATTGTGTAACTTTACGAATTGTTAAACATGACAGTTCTACTTCTATGCGAACTCACAAAGCTGAAGAAAAAAATTCAAGTAAAAAACTAAAAAAATTTCGCAAGAAACGCCTAAAGAGAGATCAAGAGTTGATAAAGAAGCCTTTGATTAAAGTATCAAGAAAATTACGTTTATGGCTGATAAAACGTAAAATTTTCATAGTTCGACGAAAAATGGTAAATACGACCAGTAGAGAAGTTTTTCATAAAAAAACTAAATTTAAATTAGTAAATCCTACGGTCTGGAGGTAAACTGTAGAAACAATTTTTTTTAAAGCAGTTATTTTTTTAAAGAAAAAATAAATACAAATTTTTTGATTTTTAGTTTGGCTTTAGTTCATATTATTTCTTTTTTATTAGAAGAAATTATTATTTTTCCGTTAATGTTGAAAGAAACTTTCAATTTGAAAAAAGCTGATTTTTCTACCGCTACTAGCCGAGTAGAATGCATTTTCGAAAGCAGCTACGAAATAAATTTATTTTACACTTAACACAGATAAAACTTATTTCTTCCGCTTTTCACTAAATGAACTACATACAAAAGGCCATTAGTTTTTTCTTTTATGTATTTTAAATTTAATTTTACTTGTCTATATTGAAGTATTTACGACATCTGTGCATGTACTGGGTTTCTAGGTGAACGTACAACATAAATAAAAATAAAAAACAACAAAATTGTTAAACAAAATAATTCAAGTTCATTGCCAAAAAAAGTAAACATACGACGACATCGAATAGTCAAGACATTCATGTTAAATTCGTTATCAATAATAATCTTAGCCCAGCAAATAAAAATTTAAAAGTGAAGATACAATCGTATTTGCCAAATATTTACACAAGAAGAAATGACCAAAATGTTTATCCCAAAGAGTGCTTGACGCTGGTCACCCTTAAAAAAGGTTTCAAGGACCCAATATGGACATAAGTTCAAAATATGTTTAATAGTGGTTAAGTTTTTGCGTGAAAAAAAATCGTGTTGCATCAACAACATATATTAACTTGAGAAACTTTTT
Organism: Melanophora roralis; assembly: GCA_963583895.1. Lineage (NCBI taxonomy): Eukaryota > Metazoa > Arthropoda > Insecta > Diptera > Rhinophoridae > Melanophora > Melanophora roralis. Next base: position 23,268,048 of record OY757190.1, on the reverse strand, counting down.
GAGAAATGTGTCAGATATACACGAGGTTTGCTTTTGCTCACATTGTCATTTTATTCCGTGTAGTTTATGATTAAAAAAATATGACAGGTGAAAAAGTTATAGTCGGCCAGTTCTGACTATCTATAGCCCTGTTTTATACTAGCATCTGATCCGATCTATCTTAAGCGCACTGTTAAATTTTTAATAAAGCAAAGACTAAAACCGAGGTAGTACGAGCCTTAAAAAAAGTTTTATGATTTTCTAATCAACTTTTATTAAAAGTTAATGATTTTCTTTTTTAAAATTTGTACTTTAAAACTGAAAAAGTCTTTATTATCTTAAATCTAGATAATTTTTTTTACTTCCACCCTCAATCTGGACCGATAGCCTTTTTTATTCATATTTCTAGGGTCATGATCTCAAAAAATACTAAAAGTACCGGAAATGTGAAAAAGTACTTTTTGTCTACTTAAGTAGTTGGCTTTCGACCACAATCTAGGTTAATAGTCCTAAATTTAATATATCTAGAATTATAAGTGCAAATAATGTGAAAAAGTATATGTACTTAGTTGTCTTCCGACCTTAATCTGAGTTAAAGTCCTTGATTTCACATTTCTAGGCTCATGTTCTCAAACACTGCTAAGCGATACTTAAAACTTAAAAAATTAGTTTTTATCCACTTAGTCAGTCGACTTCTGACTTTAATCTGAATAAATAGTACATATTTAATTTCACATTTCTCGACATATTATTGTAAAAAATGCAGAAAAGTACCAAAAATGTAAAAAAGGGACTTTTTGTTTTCTTAGTCGACTTCTGGCCTCATTATCTGAAAATATGCAAAAAAGTACCTGTATGGTAAAAAAGGAGTATTCAAAACGCTTTATTTTAAAATTACGCCTTGCCTGCAAGTACCCAAAATCGAGTTTTGTATCTGTCGAACTTAGTTTAAACTATGTTTCCAACTTCATTGGAGTTACAAAAAATACCTAAAAAGTACTTAAAAAAATATTTGACCTTTGTTTTTTGAAATCTTTTGGCTTTTTCGGCAATAAAAATGTTTAAAGGTGGATTTATCTATGATTTGATAAAAAAAAACAATAGAAAATACTACTTCTCTCCTACTAGAAAAATGGCACTGCTACACGTTTAATAAATATCGTGATACTTCAAATATCTAGTATTACGATATTTATTGAACGTGTAGCATGCAATATTGATGGATCGCGATCCATATCGCAGAATGGCCTATATTATTAAATCCAAAATCCGGATCGCGTGATAAATATTAAACGTGTAGCAGTGCCCTAAAATGCTGACTTTGACAGTTCGTGAAGTTGCAGCCCACGTATCAATTATGGGCCTGTTTTCTCGGAGAGTCATTTTTCTTAAAGTTTCGGTCGTGTCCTGTTTCATCATTTGGGCAAGCAGTTGTTTTTATTTGTTTTTACGAGTTTTACAACCCTGTTTACATTTTTTTGTGGCACTACAACGATTTTTTTATAACTTTTGTTGGTAGCGACACTTAATTATTTTTTTGTTCATAAATGCAGTTCACAAAAAGGTGATAAAAACGTCATAGGAATCTATAGATAAAGGCAAAAAAAAATTGTATGAATGTTGATATTTGGGAGTAAACACTTTTAGCTATTAGAACAAGGACACTTCATAAAGTATAAAAAGTCTCAACAAATTTTCGCTCATATGTATTGAAAAAATAACATCACACACATTAAGTAATAACAGATTTAAACTTGGCATGAAAACCCACAATTTTATTTATGTATGTATGTACACATATTGTATGTACATAGTTGGTTTGCCGTTATATAAGTTTTCCCGCCACTGCTTTTGAATACACATTAAAATCATAAATTTTCAAAAATCTATAAAGGTGAAATTAATTACGGCAAACAAACAATTACAAAAATAAATTTTTTATATCTCCTATTTAATTGTAAATTATTTCAGTACTTTATATAAAGAACAATTAGACGCTATTTGTATATATGTACATATGTTCTAACAGTTAACATTTTTTAGAAAAAAATATTTGACATGAATATTAATATGTACATATGTACATATTTATGTAATTTAAAAAAAAAATAAAAAAAAAATTCCTTCGAACCGGATTTGAACCAGTGACCTATGGATTTCTATATAACCGAAATAACTACTACAGTCCACCGCTCTACCAACTGAGCTATCGAAGGCTATGTTATAACAGTGTCAAACTTGATACTTGTATTCATTTTAACATATAAAATGTACACTTAATGCCAATATACATTTCTCATGGTTGGTTGTAATATTAACTAAAATTCTCACCAAAATTATGTGAACTAAACATAGCCACTTAAGCAAGTTATCTCATACACGCACCCTAACGAAGCCTTTATTATTACACTTCGTTAACAACAGTGTTGAATAAACACCAATGTTACCACAATTTATGGTTGTTTTCAGCTTTAAATGAGATTTTCGCTTTTATAAATATATTGAAGGAGGAACTAAGGGCTGATAAAAGCTTAAATGTTGCAAGTTTTGTATATACATATTTAATGTTATTTTTTTGGTTATTTCCTTTATAGATTTTTTCAAATCTTAACTTGTTGTAAATAGAGTCTCAAAGTGTAATTATTAATTTTTATTGTTTTAAAACATAGCATAGGAAGCAGAGAAACTACTTTTTAGAGTTTTTTGTGGACTACACCATTTCCAATTGTATTTCAGAAATTTCTAATTGTATTTCAGAAATTTCTAATTCAATTTCAGAAATTTCTAATTTAATTTCAGAAATTTCTAATTCAATTTCAGAAATTTCTAATTCAATTTCAGAAATTTCTATTTCAATTTCAGAAATTTCTATTTCAATTTCAGAAAATTCTAATTTAGTTTCAGAAATTTCTATTTGTATTTCAGAATTTTCTATTTGTATTTCAGAATTTTCTATTTGTATTTCAGAATTTTCTAATTGTATTTCAAAATTTTCCATTTGTATTTCAGAAATTTCTATTTGAATTTCAAATGGAAAATTCTGAAATACAAATAGAAATTTCTGAAATACAAATGGAAAATTCCGAAATACAATTAGAAAATTCTGAAATACATATAGAAAATTCTGAAATACAAGTAGAAAATTCTGAAATACAAATAGAAATTTCTGAAATTGAATTAGAATTTTCTGAAATTAAAATAGAAATTTCTGAAACTGAATTAGAAATTTCTAAAATTAAAATAGAAATTTCTGAAAATGAATTAAAAAATTTCTGAAATTGAATTAGAAATTTTTGAAATTGAATTAGAAATTTCTGAAATTGAATTAGAAATTTCTGAAATTAAATTAGAAATTTCTGAAATTGAATTAGAAATTTCTGAAATACAATTAGAAAGTTCTGAAATACAATTGGAAATGGTGAAGTACCCATTTAGGTTTAGTTTTTTTTTTTTTGGTTTGAAAAGATTTATTCATTTGACTTCGCAGTACGCATTTACAAGGTATCCTATAATTTTAATTTTCTAAAAATGCAATTTATGCAAAAATACGTTCGGCAAAATTTTTCTATTTAGCAGACAATGCGACAGATAAAAATCCTTAATAGATTACTAAACAGTTTTTTAAAAAAGCAAATAAACATTTAATTAGTTTATTTGGTTTTAAATCATCAGGTGGAAAGTTTAGATAAATATTCTATAAAAGTTATATCCAAACAGGAAAGCAAACATTTGTGGAATTCAATAAAGTACATTTGCAGAAGGAGACTGGAAGTTTAATTTTATGCATATTTTTATGGCTCTTTAGAAAATTTTCTGTTTTTTTTTTATTGGTCAATATAACCAGAACTTCTTAAATACTGGCTATTGTTTTGGATTTCGGTATAATTTAATAACTCAACCGAAAAGCATTATTATAGGTTTAGGGGAAAATATGTTGTAAAAATGGTAAAATTATGGTGCCCAAAAAAAAAACAAAAATATCTTCAGTTTTTTTAGTCGCTTCGAAAATGGCTTTTTTACTGGGATACATATGTAGGTATGTAGTTAAAAGCAGTTTTTTTATATTTTAACTTAAACCTTAAACTTTTTAAAAGACCTGGAGCCAAATCGTGGCATTCGATTCGAATCGAAATTAAATAATCCTTATTAGAATTATTATATTAAATGCATTGACAACTCGATTGATCGTGTAAAATTTTGATTCGAATCTAATACGGTATTTTTTTTTTCTTTTTAGAATTCCTACCTTTTATAAAATGGGTTAGTTACAGTTTGTAACTACTTAAATTTTATTCTGTCTTTTTTAAACTCACAGATGCATGAAAGTATAGTTAGCGGTCAGACGAATTAAAAAAAAAGTTATTGATGTCTGCTACAGTTGTTGCAGTTTTGTTTACCCATAAAAAGGATTACAAAGAATTGTCAAAGAAGCTTTTGAACCTTTTCAAGATATGTTCAGAAAAATTTAAATTAATGGGATGGCACACAGATTCCGCAGTACGCTTTACGTCGCCTTTTGTTAATGACAGCTGCCTTATGTTTTGTTATTTTTGTTTTAAGGCTGAATAAATATGTTAACAAATATATTTTTTGTGCCAATCTCTTATGTTCTCACATTAATGTCTGTTAGAAGTTGAGACGGTTAACGTACGACGGAGTTTTTTGTGCCAACACCTCTTAACACTGGAGCTATCGACCCCTTCTTCACCCGTTTATAAAATAAATAAAAGTTATAAAATAAATAAAGTTTTAAGAGCTTTCTGATATACATATATTCATAGAATAAAATATATGATGTACATATGCATGTAATTTTATATAGGAGTAATTAAGGTTTTCCTTACAAACTAAACCAAATTGTTAAGTACAAAGCTTTGTAAAAGAAATTCAATAAATTGAAAAGTGTGCGCATATGCATATACATATATAACCATTTTTTTGTTATATTTTATATAAGAGAAATTATCTAAGTTGGGTAATTTTGTGACATTTTTAATAGCAAAGGTGGCAGCACTAAATTTTATTCTTTGCCGTCATATTTATGAAAATGAAATGTTAAACACACCACCATGTACGACTTGCTTTTAAACTATATTGTCATACACAACACATAACCTTCGATAGCTCAGTTGGTAGAGCGGTGGACTGTAGAAGTAAAATGTATTGCTGATATCCATAGGTCACTGGTTCAAATCCGGTTCGAAGGAATGTTTTTTTTTTACTATTAAAATTCCTCCATATACATATTAATTTATTATCCAAATCGAATTATAGAAATAACTTAAAATACTCTTGTAATACAATCCAAATGTAGTAACGCATATATATGTAGGTGTATTAATTATAACAAATAAACTTTTTTTAATTTTATCTAACTAAAAAAAGTCCCTTTTTTAAATTCTTTTGTTACAGAAATTAAAAATTATTTTTTAAGTATTTGTTAGCATTCATTTTTTTATATTTTTTTTTAAATGTTCAAAATGATGTTGTTTTTGTAACAAAACAATTTCTATTTTTTTCTTTTTTATTGTTTTTTAATAGTAGCCACATACATCTCTACAAATTTTTTTAACCTTTTTCTAAGAACTTTTCAAAATTTTTGTTTTTTTATCTTTAGCCTCACAGATTAAAGTTGCGATTAAAATCTTTACATCGCCGAAAAAAAGATGAACGCCTACTGCTCGATATGCCAACCACAGATCCAGGGTCTGATTTATTGTTTTCGACTGATGATGAGTATAATGATGCGAATGGCATTATTGCAAGTTATGGCACAATGCCGCCACGTATTAGACGCAGCCTTTTGAAAAGTGAACTGCAAAGACGTTATATAGAGGAAATAGGTGATGGCCTTCGAAATATGCCACCTGAACTGATAATAACATCTCCGACGAATAAAAGTAAACACAAAAATAGTTCTATGCGAATCTTCTATAACCCAGCCGAAAAAAACTCATTGCAGATGACAAATGAATTGACCTTAAAAGAAAAGTCATTGACCTTTAAAGGATCGGCGGCAAGGAGAACAAGTTCATGGCATAATTTAAATACTGAAGTCATTTCGCCAACCCTGACACCCTATTTAGGCACTGCTGTAAAAAAGAAGTGAGTTTAAATAAATATTACCAAATTGTTTTCTTTAATATGTTTAAGAGCTTATATTTTTTTCTTTTTTAGGTCTTTGCCCAAAAAGGAGCAGTTAAATAAAGAAGATTTAAATATAAAGTTGTCTCTGAAAAAGAAAATATGGACTGGCATTCAACCAGAAGACACATTTTTGGGTGTTAATCGATCTAGAACTTTGTCTTGGATAGCTCCACAGTCGCTTAAAAGTAAAAAAATGTCTGCAGAACAACACTTGAAAAGCGGTCTAAATTTATCTAAACTTTCCAGTGGCAACAATCCAAAGATATTTGAAAACGAAGCATTTTTAACGTTGGTGTTTAAAACAATTTTTAAATTTAGTAATTTTAATTTGATTTTTAATTCTAGGGCCTGCACTCAAAAGCTCATCGAATGGCAAATTATGAATTCAGTTCCTGATACTTCTCCTGCTGTTAGAAAAGCCAAAGTGCCTCTTACTATTGTTGTGCCGGATATAAACAAAAATCGTACAATGTGTTTGTTTAAACAGTTGACCAACATTCAGAAACCCTGTACGCCAAATATTTCAATAAACTCTGAACCGAACGAAACCAATATTAAAACAAAAACCAAAAGGTTATTTAAAAAAATATTTAATAGCAAAATCTAAAGTTAACTTAAAAAATTGTATATACATATGCATTTATTTTAGAACCACCATGCCCAAGCTAATCGAAGCTACTAAAATTTTTACAAAAATCACCAAATCGAAGACACGTAATAACCTGGTGGTCAACTCGCAATGCTACGTGGCAAAGCAAACGGGGAGTTCACATAAAACCCAGAAGCGTAGTAATAAATTTAAGACTGGTGGATTAGTAGTAACGACAGTTCCGGCAGGAGTCAGAGAAGGCTCAGCATTTTCAAAAAAGAATAAAAAATTAAAATCTTTACATAGTAATTTGGTAAACTCTAGCAATTTGCGTGCAAACAGTTTGGGATTTGCTGCTTCCCATTTACCATTGACAAGCAGCAAAAGTTCGAAAAATACTGGTGATCTTGTAATGACTGCTGCTGCCACAACACTAGTGCGAAAAGTTAAAACTAAGTTAAAAAAGAAAAATGTCAAACGCGAAATTTTAAGTTAAATTTTCTAATAATATGTACATTGAAAATGCATGTGTTTTTAATGTTAAAATTTTGATAACAAAAAATTGTTTTATTTAAAAGTCTTATTTAAAAAAAAAAAAAACACTTTTTTCAGGTATCTTTTTTATCAAGAATTTTTGAATGGACAAACATATTAGCTTTATTTATGTATATATTTTTTAATATTTTGCATTTACATAGTTATTTAAATTCAAAAACGGAGGAGATATGTAGACAGATATTTAGCTTAAAAGCTATGGAACATATTCATAACTATCGTACGTTTTAGGAAAAAATGTCACACCCAACACATTTTTTAAGAAAAGTTTGGGTATTTTTAAGAATTATTATTGAATACAATAAATTAATAATATTTGAAATAAAATGAAATGAAATTAACTATGAACTATGTAAAACTCCCGTACGAAATAACTCTCAATAAAAAACATTTAATGGTTAGTTAATAGTAATTTTTTAAATCAGTAAGGAATTTAACATTCTAGGCACATTATTTAATTTTTTATTTACAAATTTCTTATAAAAGTTTACATACGTATAATACTTTGGACTTAAATAGAAACCTACGTCTTTTTTACATTAACACATTTTTTAAAAGTAAATTTAAACCAATCTTTGTATTTTTATGTTCGCTACTTAATACATAAACTAATTTTTAATTTAAACTACTTCAAAAAACCAACCCTTGTCTTTTCGGACTAAAAACTTAGCGGGGGCTAAGATTTGGCACTTTCTGAAAAAAATTTTAAATTTTAATAAGTATAAGTTGTAAACGTGACTAAAAATATAAGACTTTGTGTAATACAAACTTAGTACTTCACATTTGTACCAAAAATCATCTAAAACTTAAAATGAATTTCGAAAACCCCATTTTTCTAACCGGTCAATTTTAAAGTTTTATATTTTAAACTTAAAGCCTATGGTCTCACCTAGTAAACAAAAAAAACGTGTATCAAAATTCCAATCCAGTCAAAAGTTATAGTTTTCACTTCCTTCTCGCAAAATGGTCGACTGTGCGGCGTTACTTTAAAAATCAATTGTCGCGTCTCGCCGCTAATTTTAAGCCGATCGGCTTTGTTCTCTCCCTTCCACTGTACCGCAGATTCCCTTGGTTATTTCTTATCAATGCATTTTTATGTACATAATTACAAAAATACATACATATGTATGTATTTAAAACTATTTAAACCAACAACTTAAGAGTAATAATATCGATAAGTAAAAATGTTTGAGACTTGCTACACAAAACATTAAATTTAAATCAATGGCCATTAATTAAATAATTCACATATCGGCGAAAAAATCAATTTTTGTGCGCCTTTTTTTCATAAACGTAATTCTATATACACATTAGTTTGTACGTTTGTTTTTATTTCTTTTCATTATTTGCTAATACTTTTTCTATACATTTTTGCTACCAAAAAAATTATCACACTTACCCCTTTGGATTTATAATAATGTAAAACCCGTACTTTGCACTCTTCGCTTTTTAATTTTAGTGATTTTTTACACAAAATAAAGTCGAATTTATTTAATAATCAATTATCGTACGCTTTAGAAATTACAAACCTTTTTCAAGCATACACGCGATATTCTCTATAAACAGTTCTTAAATTGTCAAAAGACATTTTTTGGCATTCCGTTGCAAGTGGTATTGGTTTTAGAGCAGGTGTTTACAATGACTTTTGTATATTCAACATTCAAAAGAAATTGCGACTGAAAAATAATTCTTTAAAACACTCATAATTATTTTAATTTATTGGGTTAATAAATTTTTTTTGTATTTAATAGCTAATTTCTATATCCAACAATTTTTTCTTAAAACTACTTCTTAGAAAATATGGCAGGGGTAGCATTATTTTCAAACATAAAAAGAAAAGCCTGCCCCCCTGTTCTGTAACTGGCGAGAAGTTTTCGCAGCGAGAAAATTTTTTTTATTGTCATAGTCTTCCGATTATTAATAGTGGGACTTAGATAATACATAAACTCTCATTATACAACGTTAAATGTTAAAATAATTAGGTTTATCGTGTTCATCCTGTCTTTTACAAGGCGACTATAAACTTTTCGATGCGAGAAGTCCTCACTAAAGTTACAGAACACAGGCACTGATATTAAATATATTATATTAGGATATACTGCACCTAATATTGAAAAATAAAAAAAATATTTGCACAAGACAAAAAAACTTTCTTGCTGCGCTCTTAGAAAGGAAAACAATTATATTAGTACTTTACATAATCAAATACGGCACATGAATTTTTTTTGTCTAATTTTTGTCTAATTATTTAATATTCAAATATTGCGGCTGGCGTTGGCGTAGTCGTTTTTGGTTTTTTGGTACCGTCTAACAAATACACCAATGTTAAATAAATAGCACTCTTGTCGTTTTTGTTTCGAATTCGACAAAGTTCGATACGACAACGCCAAACACAATAAGGCTGATTATTTTCAAAAATGGATAAGAACCTAAGGTTTTGTTTGAATCAAATATCTCTATCGATGTTTTTTAAGAAATTTAGGTTATTTACATGCACACTTGTATGCGTCAAAAAATTAAGATAACTAAAAAATCTCATTCGATTTGTTTGAAAACACTGTTGTGCAGTATAACAGACAAATAATCACTTGACAATCTGCAAAATCTGTAATCCGATATATGGCAAATAAGGAACCACACAACGTAATATCAAACTTTATAAGGAAACCCCCCTTTTTTAATGAACTCATTTAGGGTATACTAACACAGGTAGTGTTAAGAATCCAGCTTATTATGAATTCCTCTTGAAATTTTTTTAACAGTAAATGTCAGAATTAAGTCGCAACTCCACTTAGTCTATGAATCCGGCTTAATCCTACCAGTATTAGTCTACCCTAACTAATTTTAAAGGCATATAAAGATTATAATAACTGATATTATTTTTTTTAAAGAGTGGCATGAGTTCTCCCACGATTGCATTTACCATGGTGAACCGGTAGAACAGTGGTAAATACACAAGTCAATCAGTCTGAGGTTCGTGGGTCCGAGCTCCATTTTTACTCTTATCCTTTTCTCAATTCCTTATATTCTTCTATCTCCACTCCGGGTAACACAAAGGAACCGAATTGACCGGACCCAAGTACCCAAGGATGCCTAATGCAAGTGCAGGTAAGACAAGTTCATGTCTTAACAATTGTTTAGCTTTGTTTTTATATAAGGTTGTGACGTAGGCTGCACGCAACTTGATATGTAATCATCTCGATCCACTTGACCACCTCGTTGAAAAACGATTTGTTTTAAAAAATTGGCATCAAGATGCTTTGAAGTTCGAAAAGTTTGAATTAGTTAGTAAAATAGTTTGAGTGTATTGCAACTTAAAAATCAAAAATTGAACGTCTAACCGCAAAGTAAATTGGACAACAGGCCTTAAAATTTTTCGTTGAAATTTATTAAACAAAATAAATTTTCATTTAATTTTGATCCCTGCTAAGACCTTTGGCTTTAATAGTACCATATAATACAACACTGTAAATCAAAATACCAAAAAGGCAAAGTTGCGGAGAAATGTGAAAACATCAAAAATTTTTGGTGGAAAAGGCGAACAAGTTGGAAAGTGTCGGCGTCTTTTTAATTACAATTTGTAAAAATTTAAACAAAAAGGAGTGTTTGCAAAAGTGAATGTATACAAAAAAAATTTAAAATATTAAGAATATATCACAAAGAGTTTGTGTAGACCTCATATCGAAGGGTTAAAAATTGATGCCTTAAAGGATAATGTTAAACTTTTTTTTGCGTAAAAATGCTTGAAATGTCAGCAAACTAGCGCATTTATGTGTTAGCTTAGGTTCAATATTCATTACCAATTTGTAGGAAAATTAGTAAAGAAAATACATTTCCTTTAAAATCCATTCACTGTTTATTTTTGCAAGAAGGAAAAAAGCAGCAACCCCAGGTTACTTCAAAGTTATATTGAGGTTATTTATTAACACATTAAAATACTTGGTTTTCTGCATATTTGCTTAAAATGGGTGACTTATTTGACCAGCTTAAATCGGAGGGTCCGTTAAAAAAACTATCGCCGACTGCTAAAACAGCATCTCCATCCAAAAGTAAATATGGCAAAATATTGGAACAGTTTAGTGCAAAGCATCAATCAAACTCGTTAAGTCAACGTCGTGAATCCTTGCCTTCGCCTACAACTTTTAGTAAAGTCATAATAAAAAAATCAAAAGGTAATAAAGCTCGTAGTCTCTCACCGCCTAAACATGGCTTTAACAACCTTGTAAAACCTTTTAAAATCAAATTGGAACGTAAAAAAATCGAGGAATTCCTTAACCGCCCCCTCAAAGAGCATGCAAATAGCATACGCACAAAAGAAAAACTCAAAAATACTACCAATAATCGGCCAAAAATAATGCCAACAAAGGCCCAACAAAAACAGTTCGAACCATCAGAGCATCAAAATAAATCAAAAGAGCAAATGCTTAATAATGACTGCAAAATCAAACCATGCAAGGTTCGAATCCATCGAGATAATTTGGAAAATATAGCAAAAGAATTTAAAAAGAAATATATTAAAAAGGAAGCGTCAAAAGCCTCTAAAAGACCAGCTTCAGAAACTTCAACAGCATCACCGCCATCAAAAAAAAGGAAATTTTCGGATAGTAAAAGTAGAAACAGTTTCTTTATAAAACTCAATACGTCGCCACCGAAAAAAGTAGAAAAAAAATTGAAGAATATTTCAAAGACGTCAAATTCACCCTCCACTTCTCCTTCGTCGTCGTCATTAGTGGCCCATCATAATAAAATAAGAAATTCTAAATTTAATACAATTACAACACCCACTAAATTTTCACGCTCTCAATTAATAGGCTCATTTGGCAAGCGTTTCTTTAATGTTCAAGTAAAAATCGAACGTTGTACCCATCCCCTAATGTTAACTTTTGAATCAAATGATCGCGCTAGACGCTTGCAGACTAAACGCAATAATAAATCAAAAAATCTATCGGTATCATTTCGCGAACAAGTCGAAATCTTCGGAGGCAGTTCCGATTCCGATGATAGTTGTGATGAAAATTTTTCTGCTACACCCAATCGCAATAAAAATAAAAGCATTTCAAATAATTCGAAACAAATACCGGCATCTACCGTAGTTATGCCTGCTCGTTTGAAAAAAGTGGAAAATGGCAAAGTGGTTGATGACATTGAATTGGATCCATCATTGTTTGTGGACCCAAAAAATTTGGTCGCTAGTACACCATTTTCTCCTGGACACAAGAAACGTGATCACAAATCGTTTAGTCCCCTGAAAGACGAATGTTCGCCGAGTCCTCGCAAAGAACAGTTAAAAAGAGCCAACGAAAAAATTCCACCTAGTGGTCTGCGACGCTTAAACATTGATGAGGAAGACGACGAAGAAGATGATTGTGAATATATTGGTTCGTATAATTTTTTTGCGATTTTATCAAATTTTGTAAATAACTTTCAAATGAGCCTTTAATAAACCTTCTTAAAGAATTATTAATATGTAAATGGGTAATTGTGTTTCATAAAACAACAATTTTTGCAAAACGATCATTGCCTTACTTAAATGTTATGTGTAGAGCGATGAATAGTCTCATTTAACATATTGTTGTTTTCTTAAAAGTTGCGTTTGAGCGACAAACCACTATTGCTGCTCCCATTTGACTTTTCTTTCTGCAAATAAGCATTGTTCATGATATGTAATTTTAAAGCAAGTTCCAAACTATTATTTGATTTTTAATTTTAGTACCTATTGAATTGCCACAAAGCCGTACTTCACGTACCAGCTCTAACACTTCTCCAATATTAGTTAATCCGGCAGATGATTTTCCAGAAATATTTGACGATATTGGCATTACAGCAGCTATCAACAATGTTCGTAATATTGATTCAGTCGAAAAAACTAGAGAAGATGTTAGTGTCCAAAAGAAAGCAACGGAAAAAAATTGCGACGATGGCTCTGAAGATAGTTTTCAATCTGCAAATGATAATCTCGACGAAAAAAAATGCACTACGAAAAATTTATCATCCGCCCTGAGAGTTTCTTCAACATCTTCTAGTTATTTTCTATTGGGTAATAACAAAACAACAGGCGTAGAAGTGCCACATGCAAATGGAAATGGTTATAAAGAAACCAGCGATCAAATAAATACCTTAAATGCTTTAGATGATATTTCTATGAACTTATTTCTGGAAGGTAAATAGTATTTTCTTTTAAATCAGTAAATGAAAACTTTGTTTAAAAGCGAATTGTTTTTAGACTCTCAAACAAATGAGGATGACACACATGCTAAATCATTTGTTGATAGTTTGATCAACGAAACTATTGACAAGCTATCGAAAGATATAGAAGAGAGTGCTACAAATTAACAATATAATGATGCAACTTAGATATTTTGTTTAAAAAGATAATTATTTACAGTTTTCATTTAAGTTATAATTATTGAAAAAAGTTAAATAATTGCGGGCCCCACGCATATAACTCTATTTCCTCTTTCTATCATATTCTTTATAATGTGCTTTTTTTACTTTATTTTAATTTTTTGTTTTTTATTATATACTTTTTTTTTTGTTTTAAACAAAATCTTAACAATTTTTTATGGCCACCTTTATTTAGTTTATATATACATATATATATATATATATATACACCTTGAAGAATAAATTACATTATATATGTACATCTAAAAAAAAATTACAGTTCTTTTAACAACAATAATTGAAACCCATACATATTAAGATATAAAAAATTGTATTTTTAAACAAAGTTTTTACAATTCAAAAGCATAAGTAAAAATAGTACTAGTTCTAAATAGTATATTAAAAACGAATTGCATTAATTGATATGGTCAGTATATTTAAACAACACAATAAATTTTTTTGGAGTTTTCTCCAGAGATTTTCAACATAATTAATATGGTCAGTATATTTAAACAACACAATAAATTTTTTTTGGAGCTTTCTCCAGAGATTTTCAACATAACAATAAATACTAAGGTAAGATATTTCATTTTCCTATACATAATTTAGGTGTGTTTCTTTACTTTTTGGGTAAAGGTCAGTAAAATGAGAATAAACAACATTTACTATCCCAAAACAGTGAAAATACACAAAAGTACGGGAACACAAAAAAACAAATTTTTAGCCTGAAAAAACACAAATTATTCGAACAATTACTAGAAAAGGGAGACGTCAATTTAAATAAAAATTAAGATTAAAATCTGTTAGACATAAGCATAAAAACATTTAATAACATCGAGAATTAAAATCACTGAAATTTAGCTTGCCAGACAAGTATTTACTTTGCATTTTTGTTTGCTGATTGCTTGACAATTTTCTAAATGAGCCCGAAAAAAAGTACGAGGTGTTTGGTGGAAGAAGAGAAGAAATAATTCTCTATCAAAATCGTTCTTATTTACACAAAATGTTTGTGTACGGGAAGGTTTTTGGGTAACATTTGAATTCCACGGGTGTAAAAACAAAAAATTTTATATACATATCATCACGAAATTACATGGGTAGCCTTACTTCGGCAGCTGATTGTCAACTGATACTCTCCCAATGTCAGATATTTATACATTTTTAACTTTTCTTACCTCTAATTTAAAAATGTTAAATTTCATTAATGCATTTTCAATTTTTTTAGGTCCTCCTTTTTTGTAGTCGTCCATATGAAAATTTTGCTTAAAATTGCAATTTTACGGGATTTTAAAAGCAATTCATAATCAAATAATTTTTTTTTAAATAATCAATATTTTTGACATTTTGAATACAACAGTAGAACGATAATATAAAATTTTTAATTTACAAATAAAATAACCAGGCGTCTATTTGAATAGTCGATAGAATTTTGCAGAGACCTTGTGAATTGAACAATTATTTTAAAGTTTCACTTACCTGTTCATATTAATGCAATTAGATATCAATATAAGACAAACGTTTGGCTTTAGAACTCATTTGTAAATTACTATAAAATAATACTTATACTCTTGGGTGTTTATATTGCATAATCTTTTAAGGAATACATGGATACATACATATGTATGTACATACATATATGCAAACGTACATTTTTAAATTTAAGAAAATATTTTATGTATTTAAATTTAAAATAAACTTTTTTAAATAATAAACATACACTGAAGATATTTTATTGAATATGGATAGCAGATATGAAGTTGATGGCTATTACAGTTTTTAAGTGTAGCCTAACAATAACTTCATAAAATTTGTTCGCTTGATTAAGTGCTACCTACCACTTATCGTTCTCTTATCCTACCCATTTTTTTTCGGAATGTAGGTATTATACTTTGATTACTCTGAAGCCACTTTAAAGTCGATAGATTTTAAAATTTCTATGATACAGCGTTTTGAAATTTGTATAAAATTTAATTGTTTGTATTATAAGTCCCAACCAAATACTTTCATAATGTTGAAAATGCACTAAAAATATTTTAAATACTTTAAAGTTGACAGTTCCTGACATATAGCATATCAAAATTGGCCCGTTTGTGTGGAGGCTACCACACCCCGTGCGTCTATCTTACCAATTTTTTTTTAAATGTATATATAATATACGAGGATTACCCTAAAATTTTCAAATTTATAATGGGGTTACCAATTTCTTTATTCCTATCCGAACAAGTCACAAACTTGCTTGCTTTGAAATAACAAACAGAATGACAAATTTCCTTTAACTTTCATTATACTACTTTTCTGGAACATGAATGAACATTTGTATGTAAACATAAATGATAAGTTAAAATTTACAATGAATTTTAACACAAGGAAGTTAAAATATTGAAATTAATGTAAATTTTTTTTGTAAAATGTTTACTATCAAGCAGTAGATCAAAAGTAGTGACCTTTTAGATACTTTTATCCAAAAATTAACCACCAATTGCTAAGAGGGAAGGGGTGTAGCAGTGCCATTAAAAATAAAATAAAATGTCACATTCAATTTAAACTTCCAACTGAATTTACTAAAAATCGAATTATTAAAAAAAAAAATGCAGCAGCGCAAACAATTTTTCGGTACTTTTAAAAATAATGTTTCTTTTGACAAAGAAAAAATACGCAAAAGCCTAATAGTGCCAAATTTTAAGCAAGCGAGACGTTGCGCTGATATTTATAGTGCGCTTATCAAAGAATTTTATGAAGAAGGCTGTCCTACGTCGGCAAAATATTTTAAAATTTTAATCGATAAAGAGCGAACCCTTTATGAAAATTCTTCAATAAGGAATCGTATTTCGAATGAACCCAAATTGCTGCTAGGTCTTTTTGATAATTGCAAAAAGGCAGAAGAAGCGGCACTTTTAGGCAAATGCAACGGACCTGCTCTATGTTCACGTCTTTTGCTGCAATGTATATTACTGTTTGAAAATTACGATCGTAAATACGAATGGATATTAATGGATGTTTTTAGAATTATCAGCCGAATAGTGGCAAAGGTCTGTGAGAAGACCGAGGTTTCTAAGGAGTTTTTATGTCACATTTATTATAAATTTGGGAAATATTTAACAAAGTGGGGCAAGTAAAAAAAAAATTTTTTTTTTAGATCGTCACCTTAAATGCAAAAAAGAGTCTTAACAAAAAAATCAGAGTATTAAAAAAATATACAAGAGCGTAAAAGGAAATTATTAGTTTAACACATCAGAAAGGCCACATATGTATGTACATACATACATATGAATTTATGACTTACCAAACAAAGTAGTTCTAAACAAGGCCCATGCGCCTTGGCTGTGACTATATTTTAAGTTTGAAATGTTTTTGCTTAAAGTGAATTTATAGCAGATGCGCGCAGCTTTACAATAACTGCAAGCATTCTTTTTTTTATCTCTTGTAGAAAGGTATTAAGTTATAAAAGGTGTTTATTGATACTTTTGCATTTTAGGTGTCGATATATTTGTATGTTAACCTGTGATATTTTTTTTTTAAGTTTTAATATTAATTAATTTCAGATTTCAAAGAATCTGTTAAATATATTGAAAAATCATTAGATCTGGCTAGAGGTACTAACTGGATTTATACAGAAAATCCTATAAACGAATCTCTAAATTTGTCATTGGTTATTGGCCAGACGTATGCATCGGTTCTTCTCGACTATGCCAATAGTATATTTGGTACTGAATACCAAAAAGCATTAATCCAAAATCCTATAAACGAATCTCTAAATTTGTCATTGGTTATTGGCCAGACGTATGCATCGGTTCTTCTCGACTATGCCAATAGTATATTTGGTACTGAATACCAAAAAGCATTAATCCAAGGCCAAAAAGCCATAGTGATATTAACAGAAGGTAAAAACTGTCTTTGAATTTAAGGAAAATTCAGCATTAAATAGCAGTTTGATGTTCGTTTGTAAAATGGGTTTTAATAGGCATTTCCAGTTAATACTTGCAACAAGAGAGTAAAAATAAATTTTGCAAACTTTCTTTCAAAAATACATTTTTGCAAGCAAATGAATTTCGTTAATTTAAACGTCTTGTAAAAAGTTTACTTACAAAAATTTGCAAAAATTTTTAAGTTTCAATTTTTTTACTTTCTTTTGCCATGCAAGGTTTTTGGGTTATAAAACACACAAAAATTTGTAAAACTTTGTAGATTAATGAACACACCTAACGTGGCATTTCCTTTTTGCCAAAACAAAAACTAGACAAAAAATAAAAATATAAGCTTTATTAATCAGACCACCAGCTCAAATTTTTTGCCGCATAAAAATAATGTGAAATGGCGATGCATACTGGTTCACATCATGTATGTACATATTGCACACCAAATCCACAAAAAATACAACTTAAAGCCAGGGGAAGCCCCCTTCAGAAAAAATGTTTACTTTAATCCAAACCAAATGACTAATTGTAGGCATAAGTATATGTAAGTACTTCGGTAAAGTGTATACATACAAATGCACATGATGCGGCACTGCCGGGTATAGTGTTACATTTCTTTTGTTTGTGAACTTAATTAATTATCTGGATGTTTAAATAGGAGGCATTGAGCACAACAAGTTAATGTATGTAAAAGCTTATTTGGATATGGCCAAATTTCATTTGGAAGCTTCAAATTACGAGGCCTGCCTTGCGATACTCGAAAATGTAGTTAAACTAATAAGCCCTAATGAACAAGAGAATTTAGAATATTTAAAGATTTTAGCACGCTATAATCATTTTAAGGGAGTGTGTTTAAAAAGGTATTATTTTTAACTAAAACTGTTAAATAATTTCTCCTAATTCCTTGCTCATTTAGTCTCAAAAAGTACGATATGGCTTTAACTGAATTCTTTGAATCTCTGAAAATAGTTCGTCGATTGCATCTTAAGCACGAGGAAGGAATTATTTTGTTGGACCTTGCTAAAGTCTATATAGATCGCGGTCGTTCTCAATATCGTATGGCTGAGTCTTGTCTACGTCAAGCTAAGGACATTTTTTTCATCTTTAATGATGTTTTTCATATCAAGAAAACTTCGTACCTTATGGCCAACCTCAAGATGAACAATATCATGCCACTGATTTTAGATCTTATTAAATCGTCTTCGATCAACATTTGTGATAAACATCGTTTAATTCGATGGAAATTAATGTGTTTGCCATTTTGGCGTAATTTGCGAATATCAACTGAGGAGGAGGAACGTGTCCCTATGCAATGTCTTTTAAAAGCTACAGAAATTCCAATGAAAGAAGAGAAATTTAAAACTTTATTAAAATAAAGAGTCTTTTCCAAACAAGTTTTAAGTAAATTTGTTTTGAATCACATACCTTTCCACAAGTTATTATGTAATTAGATTTGAATCGAAAATTTTCCGAATATTTAGAAATTAAATGATATATTAGGATTTTCGAAAGTTTATTTACAAACGTTCAGAACTAACTTCTATATTTCCATGAAAATTTGCAAACTTTAAAAATATCATCATTAAATTGCAATAACTCATACAACTCTGGTTTTTACAAACATATTAGATTAGAATTGCTTTTCTAATAAAAGTAAATAACATAATCGGCCCTGTTCTCTTAACCAAATTCAAGTGAGTTTTTTTGTTTAAAAACGAATTCAGGTTTTTTAGTGTTTTCTAAAACGAATGCACATGAGTTTACTCGTTTTTAAACCGAGTAAACAAACATCGTCGAAAGTAATTTGAATATTTTATTATTCTATTTAATGCCAGAAAAACAAAAAGACACCAATTGGCATATACAATTTGAAGTTTTTTTGATTAATTTTGGTCAAAAGTGATAATTGTTAACACATTTTAGTTAAAAAAAAATATAAATTAAAAACCAGTGTTTTTTGATGAGTGCCTGCCTTATGAAAAAAAATTTGTTGGATTAATAAAGTCAATTATTTTAGCTACAATTTTAAGGGCATCAATAGAAATCAATTTGGCCTAAATGTATGTACAAGCTTTTTATAAAATTTTGGTTACTAATTGTTAATTAAGTAAATTCTCCGGGGATTTTACTCTTTTTTTGTATTTAAAATATGTTTTTATTTATATAAAATACCTGATTTGTGGTTTTAAAATGATTCAAACCCGATTTAAAAGTAGAACACCAAATTGCAATTTATTCGGTTTTAAAACTCACTCAAGTTTCAAATCGACTCGATTTACAGAATAGGGCCGGATAACTCCCCACTCAAAATTTTTAATTCAAATCCATTCCCCCTAATTTTTTGAAAATACAGGTTTCTTGATGACCAATTAAAAAAAAAACGATTTTTTTTAAATATCATCTAATCACATCATTTTGAGAAAAATATTTTGTGTAACATATATAAAGCGCCGCATTGCCACGGTATTTTAGGGTCAATAAGAGGAACGCGTGGTATGGAAATTGTTATACATAATTATTTTTTTTTTGTTAATTTTTTCTATGCTTAAACTGTATGTGGACAAAAAATAATGGCTCTTCGAAGTTTTGCCAAAAAAAAATTGATTTGGAACAAGTGTGAAGTGCTACCGCAAACTTTTAAGGTTTTCACCATTATGTATTAATTAAATTTCGTTTAAAAATTCGTATTTGTTTTTGAACTTGTTGTTTTTAATATACGGGTAATTATTATGCGGACGCGCACGCGACAAAAAATGGAACTTACATTTGACTGCATCTAGTAAAATGCGGTAATCTGCAAATTAGACATACATTTTTTAAACAATTTCTTTTTAGTATAAAAAAAAACAAATTACGCTTTCTGAAAAGATATGTTAAGATATTTCAATTCATTTTATTTTAAAAAGTTTTAGTATGTTAGGGCATGCGACATTTACTTTCGCTGGAAATGCCCATATCCAAATATATTCAAAGTCAATTTTTCTGTTTCCAAGTATACAATACGGCTAGCATAATATCAGCCAATACATAATGGAAATACATATAAAAAAATACAATTTTTTGTCACCTTGGCTTATGCAGATTCCTTATTTTTAAAATAAAAAGACATGGGTTTTAGGGTTTACTTTACTTTTTTAATTATTTTTAATAAGGCATTTTTGCATGTAAGAATCGTGGTAGAAACAACTTAAAAAATATATTTTTGTACAAAAAAAATATAGATTTGTATGTATTAACATATGTATGTATGTATGTGAATAAAAATGTACTTTTAAAGCACTTTTATTGTTTTTCCTTTTGTGGAAGCCTTATTTTGTATAATTGTTAATTTAAATATTAGAAATGGCAACACTTTTACTTAAAAAAATTTTTAACGTTGTTTGTAGATAAGTTGGTTTTTTTTCCTTAAATTGTGATACAACTGTAGAACTTTGCAGGTTACTTGTTTTTAATGTAAAAAATTTTAACATCAAATCCTTTTATAAAGACTAAAATTTATCCTCTATTCTGGCATATCTAAAATACCAGCTACAAATTTTGAAATATCTGTATTGCGTTTAGCATGTTCCGTTACAAACGGATGCTGTAGTAGCTGTTCGTAATTGGGTCGTGCTGTATAGTTTTTCTGCAGGCATTTGGTTATAAAATCTTCAAACTCAGGTGAAAATTTACCCGGATCCAAGCGCGGTGGATCGTCTTTAACTACCTGTCGCAATTGCTCAAATGGTGTTTTCCATGTTATATAGGGAAATTTACCAGTTGCCATTTCAATCATACTAATGCCAAAAGACCAGACATCAGAACGTATATCGTACTGGGCTGGATTGCCAGAAGGATCAATACGTTCCGGTGCCATATAGGGCTTACAGCCGGCATCAATTGTTTTAGCCACTGAATCAACGAGGTAACCTGCGCGATATAGACATACATACAAATATATAAAAAATCTTAGCTTTTATTTGTTGAAATATTATTAAAGTACCTGAGATGCCAAAATCGCACATTTTAACTTCTCCGTTGCGGTTTATAAGAATATTTGATGGTTTGACATCACGATGTATAACTTTAAGTTGAGCATGCAAATAGTGAAGAGCATTGACCACAGACATGGCGATCTTAAGCACAAATAAAATTTATTATCATTAAATTCGACTGGCAGATACTGCTACCGACCAGGTAGCTCTTTTAAATGAGATAGACCGAAAGCAGTGGATATAATTAATGTAAAAAAACAACAGGCAGCAGCAAGCCGGTAAACACACTTAAGCCTCTGCCAACCGGCCAGCTGAGGCTCGCGAAGAGGTCGGATACTGATGGCCTGCCGACAGCCATCCTAGAAGTTCGGTTGGAGGCTGTAACAACCTTTGGCTAGGGCAATGGTTGGAGGTTATACGGACCTCAGAACTTCTCCTTAAAGCATATATGACAGTGTGGATTTCACTACGCATGACGACAGTGAAAACCATACTCTTGAATTTGGGTAAGCATAACGTCGGTTCTATTGTAGACCTATTAAAGTTAGTTACATTACTGGTATGTGAAGGAACAAAGGAAAAGACTTTAAGTGTACAGCGGACCAGAAATCTTTAAAAAGACTGGAAACAGAAGTGGGGGTAAAGGTAGGTTGTGGTCTTGGAGCGGTAAGGGTTGGTCTCCGTAGTCTGACGGAACCAAAGAAGCTACAAGTCGTGAAAAAAACCTGTACCACAGTGAGGCAGCTTCAACCGAACTGGCAATTCACCTTGCCAAATTTCAGGAAGACGTGGCTCTAATCCAGGAACCTTGGGGCAAGTATAAAAAGTTCGTGAATTGTCACGCCTGCTGTAAATAAGTTTGGAATATGCATACTTGCTAGAAAAAAACCAAAATTTTATTTTTCTCCTTTGACAATATCATTACCAATAATATTTGCATCTGTAATAAGGACAATATCCTAACATTTAAAACGAAGGTTAGGGAGGCACTTTTAGATTTCGATCTTTCCGGGAGCGAGAAATTGGAATAGGCGGTAAATATCTTAAAAGTCTACTAATTTCCGAGCCCGGAGGCAATTATAGCTGCCATGTTTCAGAACGTTACTGATTGGATGAATTTGGAGATATTGGTTACCAAACAACGGCTCTGCCCGGCTTTAACATGACTTAGCCCAGTACCAATCTTGGTCATACTTTCCCTTAAGTGGATACACACCTGCACGAGTAACACCCGTTTGAGGAGTGAACTAACATGTGCCGCAAATTCTTCCATGAAGGGCAGTGTTTCCTCACCGGAAACAATTACCATAAAAAGCGAAAAAATGGAAAACCTGCCCCCTAATGTTGATGACCACCAAAAACGATTTAAGGATCATGATTTACGGATCTGCACTTATAATGTTTGGATGCTTTTTAAAGCAGGTGATAACATCCGGGTTAAGACAGAATACTTTTTATATGAGTTTAATTTGTGCCCACTACACGACGGAGGAGAAGGCCGATGACATTAAGGATGCTTTTTATGATAGCCTAGAAGAGGTGTATGATCGCTGTCCCGGCCATGACGTTAAAATTATTCTAGGTGATTTTAACGCAAAAGTAGGAAGGTAGAGCATCTTTGAGCCTACAGTAGAAAAGTTGAGTCCCCACGAACATACAACTGATAACGCCATGAGACTGATCTTCTTCGCCTCAGCTAGAAATATGGCAATTGTAGCACCAGGTTCCAGCATTGCGAGATACATACATACATTAGGCGAATTGAACCTCACCGGAACGATTAACAAGGAACCAAAAAATGGGTCTGGCAGTTAATGTAGACAAAACTAAGTTGATCGCAAGATATAGAACTAATTTTCGTAGGCGGAAAATATCGGTGTCGTACAAATCAGGAGCTGTATGAGCTATATGCCGACATTGATGTATTAAAGCGCGTAAAAATCTAAAGATTGCGATGGCTTCGACATGTGCGAAGGAATGAAGATGCTCCAGCAAAAAAGGTATTTAAATGTGATAGACGCAAAAGGGACGACTGAAAATCCGTTGGAAATGTCAAGTCTAGGATACCCTTTCCAAACTAAATGTTAGGTTTGGCCAATGGTCCACATGGGTTGCTTTAAATGACCAACTAAGTAAATAAATAAGAGATCATTGTAAGAGCATGACGTTTTCGGTAATATATACTTAGGAAGTAGAGAGAGTTTATGGTAATTTTTGTTTCCAATTCTAGTAGGTAAAGTCACTAAAAACTGAAGGATTTAAAACCAACCAGTTTATCGCTTTTTCTGCTTAAGACTTTGAAACTTGGACTTTGTGTGTGGGCGACGAGGAAAGGGTTGGGGTGTGAATCCTGACTAAAAGGAACTAACTTTCTTTATCAGAAAGTATAGGGTCGGATTTTTTAGAAGCTTAACAATCAATGGGCCGAACTTGAAGCTTGCATGTGAGGCTTAATACTTTGAGGCAGTCCTTAATATCAAACTCTCATGAAACAGAAATACAGGGGAAAAAGTAAAGAGTTAAGAGGTATAACGCCTACTATACAAGCGAAAATTCCATAAGAAAGAGCTGGTGATTGCAACTTAAGGTGATAAACTGGATTAACACTATGGTTGTACTACCCATTCTAACGTATGAATACCCTGTGCGTTGGAAGACGGCAGGAAATAACTGGATTAGGAAGTTTTTTCCAAAGGTCTAAAGACATGGTTTACTTGCAATCACGGCCACCATGAAAAACACTCCTCAAGCAGTACCTATGGAGCTGCAGTTTTTCGCTGGGAACTGGATATCAGGACGTCCTTTAAACTTGCTGACCACTCCCGAGTATTTCAGGCGGAGATTCTAGCAGCCAAATTGGCCGCCGATCTTGTTTGGATAAATAAACAAATATATTTATTGATAGTCAGGCGCCGATAAGAAAATCTTCGCAAACCTAACTTGCTCAATTGTTAAGGCATGCAAAGAATCCATTGGTAGATTTTGCTCCGTAAGTATACATCTACTAGGTTCGAGTACACAGGGGTATTGAGGGAAACGAGATGGCAGACGAGCTGGCGAAGTAATGGGCGTTGGTGGTCCACTTCAATTCTTCAACGAGACAGGAGTTTGCGGAGAGGATCAGAGTCACGAAGGTCTAGATGATTACCACTTCTTGTAGAGCCCCCAGAATTATATGGAAATCTTATGACCCGAGGCCGACTCGTAGTGGTGATATGTCATTAAAGCTATCATTGTTGGACAGCGGATCATAAAGAAAGAGCAGGACGACATGTCCAGATTTTTCATGACAGTGGCGATAGTTACTGATATATATTTATATCCATATTGGAATATAAAATTAAACTTATGTATACCCCCTCTTATCACTATTAAAAAGTGTTTTCATGTAGTTACTTATTCTAATAACTTTTTCATATTTGTAAAATGTGTGCTTTTTACCTTTCCTAGAACACTTTCTTCCATTATTAGATTATTTTTAAATACTTTAGGATAAAATTTATCCAAACTGGTGTCCATGACTTCCATACAAATCCACACATCACCCTCACGAAACAGAGCACCATAGAAGTGCACTGTATAAGGGCAATCGCTGGAGCGCATGGATATATCTAAATCCATTAAAAGACGTTTTTGTTCTTTACGATTTACAGTGGCGGTTATGCGTTTTACTGCCATTACCGTACCAGTTTGCTCATGCCTCATCTTTTCTACAATACCGTAGGCCCCACGGCCTAAATCACAAATTTTCTCCAGACTATCAGCATCGATTTCAAATGTGCGATCCCCGATTTGTATAGTTGTGCTGGAATCTAAATTTCGTGGCGGAATTCTGAAACCGAAATACAACAAAACTAAAATTTATGTTGAAATTGACTTATGACTTCTTTATCGACTTACAATTCTGGTTCCGGTTCTTTTTGTATAGTCATATGAAGTTTTGGTCTTGGTTTAGACATGGTTGTGACTCAGTTTAAATATTCAATAGTTTTCGGTATGCTTGCGTACAAAAGTTCTGTTGCAAAGTTTGCGTTCACTGCCGTTTACTTGCCAATGATCGCTGTAAAAGAGCAGCACCCACCAAAGCGTCACTTGAACAAATTATATTAAACAATTATTTTTTTCTATCTGGCTTCATTTAAAAAACTCGTTTTCTGTTATTTTTATTTTTTGCATAAAAAAAGTGTATTTTTTTAACATATTTTATAGTGCGGGCCGTGTTTATTCTTTTAACTTTTTTGGATATTTTGGTACTCTTATAAAAACATTGTCGGCGTGTTTAAAACTCAATATTACAACATTAGGTTGTTAAGTAATTTTCATATAATTTACTTCCAATCAAATTGTAACATCCCCGAAAATTAGTTTTTTCGTAAATTTTTTCTTAAAACAAATAAAATTTTTACATGTAGATATATAAAAATATATATTAAATATATATTTTTTTGACAAACCAGATAATTTTTTAGTATTTTGTTTGGTCGCTCATTCCGTATTTTTTATTTTTATACAATTTGGGTTGTCATGACATTTACGCATAGATGCCAGATTTGACGATTTAGCGTCATTTTGACGATTTTGGGCCACAAATAATGGGTTTTGCCGATTGGACGATTTTTGCCCTAAATATGACGATTTTTATAAAGGTTTTCGACTTAAGCCAGAACATACAAACTTTATTATATGTACATAATAAGTATGACTTAAATTTCATATAATATCATATATAAGTGCTTCCGGAGAAAATGTTTGTGAATTTTCTGTCAATTTTTCGCTACTTTAATCACAAGTTGCTAAATAAATCTAGAAACATTAGTATCAAATGAAAGGTTTTTAAAGGTCCTTCAGCCTTAATACTCTACAGCACAACAAACCTAAAATATACTATATGTATTTATGTTCACTATACATACATGTATTTTTAATGTGTTCAGCTTAAAAGAAAAAAAATAAGGTTCTTCCGCTTTGAAAACCCATTTTTTGCCTTTCCATTATAACCATTTCATGTTTATTTAAAAACATTAAAAATGTTTTTAGTTATAATACTGTTAATGAAAACAAGGATTGGGAATAGGATCCCTGAAAAATGATTTCTTTAAAAAAATTATTTGAATTATATTGTTTTTAACATAGAAATTATATTTTAGGACTTAACTTTGAAATCTGGAAAAAAATTTCCTAAATATTTTTTATTTTCAGTTTGCTTTGCTTTAAATAAAATTTTACCTTTTTTGTTTCTACTTTTGATGAAACTATCTGTTAGCACTTTTTGTCCTCGTTTTTTTTTACTATTGTTGAGTAAAATAAATATAGTGTTGACGATTCTCTGACGATTTCCAAAATTTGTTTTAACGATTTTGACGATTTTTTTACCAACAATTTGACGATATTCGACCAAAATCATCTGGCAACTATGCATTTACGGGCTGAAAATGGTACAATTACCTTACTGTACGTCTTGACGAGACAATTTCGTGCTTGGACAAATGTCAAAATTCAAATAAAAAAAATTCGTTATTTTTATACTCGGTTTTTTATATACTGAGTTTGACGTTTGTCTAGGCATGCATTTGTCTAGTCAAGACGTACAATTACCAGGTATAGTCCACGGTGAAATTATTTGACCAGGTGGTGTTACGAGCACAACTGATCTACTTTTCACATGCATAAATCGAAGCTGGGTTGTCAAAGTTTTTAACTTTTACATATCTTTTTTTGACACCTGAGCCAACGAAAACTACAACAAAAACGAAAATTTTATTCACCAAATTTTGTTGTTGTAGAATCACCACCACCTACATATATTTTTTAACACATGAGCCAGGGTACACGTATATCAGGTAGCCTCAGTCCCCTTTCGCACGATGCAAGAAAATAAGACTGCTTATTTTCTTTTTCTTCTTTGAAGTCTTATAGGCGTTCGCACGGTTGAAGTCTTATTGCTTAATTTGTTTTGATTTTTTCATGAATATACACACACACTACTGCGTCTTTTACATTTTCTTTTGTCCATCCATTTTAAGCAAGCTGAATTGAATGTACACGCAAGTCTGTACCCATTTTATTTTCCCTCACTCCGTTGTCTTAAACCTAATCAGTTTAGCTTATTTTCTTTCATACTGCGAATTGGGACTTAGATAACCAGCTGAGTAACAGTATTTCGTTATAATAATGTCAAATTTTGTGTATGTTTATGTATTTTCTACCTTTTTTACAAACAACAACTGTAGTATTGTAAGAAGAGCCCAAGAGGAAGAAGAAAGAATTTGTGAGTTTTTGTTACTTATCTTTGACATTCTTATGACAGTTTAGTTGTTTTTGTAAGATCGCTCCTACCTGATATGAATGTGCCCTGACATGAGCCAACGAAAACTATAACAAAAACGACAATTTTTTCACTACCTTGCTGTTGTAGAATCACCACCTGATGGAATAATTCACTTTGTGCCGTGGTGGAATAAGGTGGGATCGTCCCTAAAATTACAAGTTCCTGTAAAACATGGTGGAATTAGGTGGGATCGTCCCTACAACAACAACTTCCTGTAAAATTTACCACGTATTTTGTTGTTGCTAACTTGGTTGTCAAAAATATTGCTGTCAACATTTTGCCAAATTGAAAAACATATGGCGGAAATGAAAATCAGCTGATTAGTTGCTCCTACCTTGTTCAATATACCTTGCTGTAAAATTTCAGCATGTATTTTGTTGTTGCTAATTCCAGCTTGGTGGTCGAAAATGTTGCGAACACACATACACACAGTATACACAACCATTGTATAACATAAACAATTGTCCAAGCTAAGTTTAAAAACATATGGCAGAAATAGAAGTCAGCTGATCAGTTATTCCTACCTTGTTGAATATACCTTGCCTTGTACTATTCCCGTGGTGGAATAAGAAGGTGGGATCGTCCCTAAAACAACAACTTCCTGTAAAATTTCAGCATGTATTTTGTTGTTGCTAATTCCAGCTTGGTGGTCGAAAATGTAGCAAGCACACATACACACAGTATACACAACCATTGTATAACATGAACAAGTGTCCAAGCTAAGTTAGAAATCATATGGCGGAAATAGAAGTCAGCTGATCAGTTATTCCTACCTTGTTAAACATGGTATAATAAGAAGGTAGGAACGTCCCTAAAACAACAACTTCCTGTAAAATTTCAGCATGTATTTTGTTGTTGCTAATTCCAGCTTGGTTGTCGAAAATGTAGCGAACACACATACACACAGTATACACAACCATTGTATAACATAAAAAAGTGTCCAAGCTAAGCAAGAAATCATATGGCGGAAATAGAAGTCAGCTGATCTGGATAAAATTCTATATTTTTAATTTTCCAAATACATACATATGTATGTAAAATGAGCAAAGTAAAAAAAATTACACCTAAAAGAACGCCAATGCCTGTTGGTATACCAACTGATGTCAGGAAAAACAGTGACAATGAGGCACAGTTTGAATTGGAACTTTGCTGGTGTGTACAACAGTTGGAAAATTCCTTAAACTCTGGAAAATTGTCACAAAAAGTGGGCAAGTATTAAGTGCTAGTTTTTTTGTTAAGTTTATTTTATTATCTGTTTTGAAAACAGCTAGTGATACCGTAAAGGATCTTAAAATTCTTAAAGGTAAAAGTGCGCCTTTGATTAAAAAACGTCAGGTTATGAAATCAGCGTTGGGTGACTATCGGGCAAAAATGAAGGAAGAAGAGAAAAAAATGGCTCTAGGTAAGTTAAAATCAGAAATGTGTACATCTGTATTAAATATCCTCTTTTATAACAATCGCGCAATAAATCGGGGAATGTTTAGTCAATTTAACGTTTGAATAAGAAAACTTGTAAATTCGAATTAAAAAATAGCTCGAAAAATGTACATACGTCGATTAATCGACATCGCTAAACAGGCTATAAATAGAAAGTTATTTTCGACTTATGAATACTATACGATACAAAAAGATATGAAAAAAATATAATTAAATTTAACTAAATAGTGATTATTTTTATGTTTATTTTCAGCTTCTAAGCAGATACAATTTTTATCTTCTCTCAAATCAAATAAAAAATCAAGCTTTGTTAAAAAGTCTGCCATATTGGCATCATGCAAAAACTTTAAATTTAATTTTAGCACCAGCCATTCCACAGATAATAAGTCGCAGGACGAAAACTGTGTAAAAGATAATGCGGATAACTTAACGACTAATAGCAGCAGCTTTAATGCAGAAAAATTGCAATTAACTTCTGGTAGTGGTTTTAGATTTAATTTTAATGTAGATGAAAGTAATAATGAAATAAAGTTTAATGAATTGACGATTAAATGAAGACATTCGCAAGTTTTTTTTTTCAATAAAATGTTTTGCATGATTTTATAAAACATGAGATTTTTCTATATACATAATTTTATTTTTTTTGCTTATGATCCACAATCCACGGAGAAGATTTAAAAAAAGAAGCCTACTTAGCACACATATGTGGCAATTCCAGAAAAACTAACGTAACGCCAGAACGCACTCTTCTTGTTTCTTAAGGAAATAGGTAATTAATTTTTTATATTTATACCTATGTATACATAGTATTAAAGAAAAGTCTCTTCCTTTATTTAAACTGTAATTGCAAAAAAAACGTAAGCTTTTCTCAGAAAAAAGATATATGCAATCTGGCGTTACGTTACTTTTATCCTGAAATTACCCATATAGTTTTGAATTAAATATGACAATTACTTTTTATATTCTCTATTTTTTATTGGAATAGTAGCACATACATTAGGTTTACTTGCGAACATACATATTAATTTTTGTTTTTAAACGTTTACAATTTTTTAACGAGAAATTTACTTGGATTCGGTTTACAGAGCAGGGCCGGTAATACTGCCTACTCTGCATTTCGATTCAAACCGGAATTTCTCTGTCGCTTGTCGCTCCTTTTCACTGTGATAATGTTTAGTCACAAAATAACTTTACTTATTAAATTTTGGATATTTTGTCTTTCCGCACCAAAACGATGTGTTTTGGCGTTGTCTGTGCCAAGCATTTAAAGTTCTTGGGTTTTATGTAAATTACTGTCCTATCAAATTTGACAAATTTGTTTGTTAACTGTTTATCTAAAAATGGATTTTCTCGTTGAGATATGATGCCAAGGAATAACAAATTCGTGGAAGAGTTATACCAATGTTATGTAATGATTTAAATACAAAAATGAAAATGTGCATATTTTTATTTTCCTCTTATATGTTAGATATGTTTGGCTTCTTCTTTATACAATATACCTATATGTAGGTAGAATGCATAAGGTGTAGATTAAACCCAGTTTTCAGTGCCTTATTTTGTACTCGTTGAAAAATATTTACCTCTGTGCTATTTCTACATAAAATTTTTAATTGATAACTAATAACATTTTATACATATATGTATAGTTTTTTTCTCATTATAGAAAATTTATATAATTTTAAAGGATTAAATACTATACACACCCAAGTTTTCCGGCGACATTACATTATTATAGAGAGTTTCCAATTGTTTTTTATACTCAGTAGGAAATTTTTCGAAAAGATTGCTTATATAACGATTAACCTGCCAATCAAGCAGTTCAGTATCAAATTGTTTAATTTCTAACTGCATTTGTAAGTCAGATAAAAAATCACAAAATATAACCGGTTTTTGATTTTGGGAGGATTTACGTGTGCTACAATATTGAAAACGGTTTAGTAGGTCTGCTTTTAGTTGGTAATCATTATCGGTAAAACGTGAGCCTAATGGAGTCTTTTAAAAAAATAAAAGAAAGACAATACCGTTTAAAATTAGACCAAACTGTTTTTTTCCAATTTTTCTTACCTACTGTTGTATTATTTTATTTTGATACTGGGTGATTTTTTGGCTAAGTGTGCTAACCTCTTTTATCTCTCTGAGCATGTATTTTACAAAACCAAACAGTTTAGAAGCGTTACGGTCCAACGGCTCAAAACAATCCATGTATTCACGTATCTTTAATGAGTTGTTATACATGGTTGCATCCAGTTTCTCTGCTAACTGAAAGTTTTTTCGAGCTTTTCTAAATTCGTGTTTTAAAGCCAAAAGTGTGGCTAAAGCTATATAATTCTCAACATAATCTGGCCCGTACATAACGGCATCATCTAATACTTTTTCAGCATCCTCCCAAAGTTCAGCCCTAACCAAAATATATAAAAGTACCGGATTTTTTTCATTTGGATTTTGACATTTGTCTAGACATGAATTTGCCTCATCAAAACGTACAATAAGAATCAGATAAATCGTTGGAATATTATCTAAGGTACTTAGTAACTGGCATTCTACCCTATTTTTAGTTGGATTTATAAATTTTTTTAGAATATATACGCTAAAAAATTTTTCGTGTGTAGTTGCAGGGTTGGGTTTTCCTTGTTGAAAATACTTTGGATTTGATATGGTAATTGGACGTTTTTTTTAAGAAAAGTTATCAACAGTGATTAAAGTGCGATTCCACAAATAAAACTGACGTGACGGCAAAGTATTTTAATAATATAAAATGCTTATATTGTATTTTTTCAAATTAAGATGAAACTCATAACCATTTAATTAAAAAAAAAATTGTTTAAAATAAAGTTAGGCTTGTTTGGATAAAATTGTCTTAAGATTTTAATCGCTTTAACCACTAGCTGAAAAAAAAATTATACAAAGTGAGTGTTCAGGCGCAGGTAACTAGAAAAAAAGACTAAAGCACATTTTTCCATTAATAAATGCGACGACTGTCGTGAAATCTGATTAAGAATTTTTAGAAAATTTGTGCTTGTGGCCGTGTAAAAGAAAACAATTTTGCAAAGAACATTATAAGGGACTAGTTCGCTGCTGCAGTCTTAAAATTTGACAGCCGTTTTGTTGTTCTTGGCGGCCCTGCTGCCGTCGTACCAAGGCGAATTCGTGAGAAGGTGGTCTTGACAGATCAGCTGACTATTTTTTGCTCGTACAATTTTCCTCGTAATGTGTCAAAAGTTTGTATATGTGCTTCTTCTTGATTTCAAAAAAATTACGCGTCGGTTAGATTTTCAAACTAAAAATTTAAAAAAGTGTTTTTAATTAACAAATAGTAAAACCAAAAGATGCGTTCTTGTGCTTTGTGCAAAAAAAAAACACTGTAAAATTAATTTTATTCACGTTTTTCTTCTGCAAATAATTTGTGTTTTTTTTTAATGATGCCATATACAAATAATTTGTGTTTTTTTTTCAATGATGCCATATTTGTGTTTGACATTTTAGGTACGAATTTTTCGCCTGCGTCTACCTTGTATGAATTTGCCTTGCGTCGTACGAGTGTATTTTTTTTTAGCATTGCCAGGGTACACTTACACCTTGAGCATTGCTAAATTGCATTATACATATGTATGTGCTTGATTGTGTTGCCGTTTATTTATTTTACAGTTGATTGTCGGTATTAAGGTGTGTGTGTGAGTGACTTGTAAATATAAAGTCCAAAAAAAACAATTGTCAAAACGTATGAAAAATAAAATACAAATTTGACAGGTAAGAATTTGTGAAAGGAAAGATAAAATTAAAGAGTGCAAAGAAGGCAAAACAATTTCGTCAAGTTGTGTCCGATATTTGTGCAAGCTATTTAACTAATTAATTTAAATAACGATATGGTAAAATAAAAAATGTTTTCTCCCTTTTCATGTGTACTCAAAAATGGGCTTGTGCCATTTTAATGTTTTGTAATTCTTGGACGGTGCGTGCGTTTAAACCATCGAATTCATCATCCTTTTTCCAAAGGTCGTCCGTCGCAAAAGAAAAGAAAACAATCAAAACAACGAGGTAGAAATAAAAGAAGATAAAGGTACAATAAGAAAAAACGGAAGCAACATAAAAGAAAAAATAAAACAGTTGTGGAAGTTTTATACCAAGAATACACACACGAAATTCTTTAAGAAATATAGTCATTATTGTTGAAAAGAGTAGATATAAAACGCAATTGGACAAAAACATTGTTTAACAAGAAAATAAAATTCTGTTTAATATATACCAATAAGCTTGAAAAGGTGAAAAAAATGGAAATTGAGCCAGATCAGTCGATGGAAGCTATGGACATACAAGAAATCGATTCTTTACCCGGCGCTGAGTTACAACATCATCAACAACAGCATCTTAAAAAATTGCTTCGCCAACCTACGGCGGGCGGCCAACAAATGCCTAATGAGAATGGTAACGTACCACCACAACAATTATTAGCCGACTCTAGTTCACCATATACGAACGAGCAAGAAATGACCGCCCTCGACGATGGCCCTAAAGAGGACGAATTTCGTTCGGAGGCAACTTTTTCGTTCACGGTAGAGAAAATTATACATCTTAAGACACAAAAACTTTCTCCTCCGGTCTATGTACGTATGTTGCCGTGGAAAATCATGGTCATACCAAATGAGCGTTCACTAGGATTTTTCCTACAGTGCAACGGTGAAAATGATTCACCCTCCTGGTCTTGCAATGCTATTGCTGATCTGCGACTCAAGTGTCATAAGCCGGGCGGAAAGCCATTCTCACGTATGCGCATTAAGCATCTTTTTTATGCCAAGGAAAATGATTACGGTTATTCCAACTTTATTACCTGGCAAGAACTTCAAGACCCAGAAAATGGTTACATCCTTAACGACGCTTGTACTTTAGAAGTGTTTGTTCATGCCGATGCGCCTCATGGTGTTCTCTGGGATTCGAAAAAACACACGGGCTATGTGGGCCTAAAAAATCAAGGTGCCACTTGCTACATGAATTCCCTTCTACAGACCCTGTATTTTACCAATCAACTGCGTAGGGCGGTTTACAAAATACCCACTGAAGCAGATGATAGCACAAAATCTGTTGGGCTCTCGTTACAGCGGGTTTTCCACGAGCTACAGTTCAGTGACAAACCTGTTGGTACGAAAAAACTAACAAAATCGTTTGGTTGGGAAACTCTTGACTCGTTTATGCAACACGACGTTCAAGAATTCCTTCGTGTCCTTCTTGATAAACTAGAGTCAAAAATGAAGGGAACGAATTTAGAGGGTACTATACCCGGTTTGTTTGAGGGCAAAATGTCATCGTATATTAAGTGCAAGAATGTTGACTACAATAGTACTCGCTACGAAACTTTCTACGATATTCAGTTGAATATAAAAGATAAGAAAGATATTTATGAATCATTTCAGGACTATATAACTCCTGAAACACTGGAGGGCGATAATAAATATGATGCTGGCGAGCATGGATTACAGGTAATTTATTGATTTATTTTGACTCAGGCATTGCTCTTTAGATGAACACATTAGAGAAATATGTATATATGTATATAATTATATGTATAAAAATATAATATAATAAATATGCAAATACCTTTTCACGACACTAAAGCGCTAAAGTAAATAAAATAAAAATTTTAAATAACTTTAATTTAAAACCTTACCACACGTAATATTTACCCAACTCACAACTAGATGTAGGTTTTAGAAACTGCAACTGCTCCTACATTCTGTTTTGTCATGCTTTTTAAAAAAGAAGAAAGTTTTATCTTAAAATTAATGGTATAAAAAACGGAATATGGTGAGCGAGTTGAAACCATTACATATGATTTTTATGCATAAAATTATTTTTCACGAAAATTGCATTTCATAGAGTATGCTATTAGAGAATTATATTGGCGATCGGTATGAAATCTTGTAAAAAAATGCAAAATTTTTTAATTTGTTGCCTGGATAGAAACCTGTAAAAAATTCTGGACTAACATTATCACAAATAATGAATGGTTGGTACGGTCGCGACAAACTCCGATTCGTAAAAAAACGACGTCTGTGACTGATTTAAAACCAAAATAACGAACATTAATACTTAAAAATAATTTCCTGGTAATTTCACACACCAGAGTGGCGAAGTATTGATACAAATTTTGTAATTAATAAATATACATATATATAACAAAGACCTAAAGCTTAAAGGAAAATAGTCCAACATACCTATGTGATGATAAAATTTAAATAAGTTTTATAAAAATTGTAAAGACTTTCATACACATGCCTACCTTTCAGACAATTTCTATTCAAAACGGTACTTGGTCGGTGCAAAAGGATCAAATATAATATAATTTTCTTATCTAAAAATTGCCCCCGATCTGGAAAAAGCCTTCCACTACTATTATACCTACTAAATTAGACTATTTATTATTTTATTCAAAAAAATTTAATTTGTATGTTTGTAACCGAAATGTATATACTTTTGCATCAAGAAATTATCGTATTTTTATATTTGTAACATATTAAACAATTTGCATATTACAAACATTCTCAATTTTAAAATTTACAATGATTTTCAACATGAAGTCAAAATAATAGAAATAATATAATTTTGTAAGAAAAATGTGCACTATCTACCAGTAGAGCAAAAAATGAGCTTCCAATTGTTTTGGAGGTGAAAATGTGTTTATCAAAAAACACATTTTTATTTAAATATTTGTTTTTTTTTTTATCGACAGGAAGCAAATAAGGGTGTTAATTTCACATCATTCCCGCCAGTTTTGCACTTGCATTTAATGCGTTTCCAATACGATCCAGTCACCGATAGTTCAATTAAATATAACGATCGTTTCCAATTTTACGAACAAATTAATTTGGATCGTTTTCTTGAGAAGGAAGGTGACACCAAAGCCGAGTATATCTTACATGCTGTTCTTGTACATTCGGGTGATAATCATGGTGGTCACTATGTTGTTTTTATTAATCCCAAGTGTGATGGAAAGTGGTACAAGTTTGATGATGATGTTGTCTGTAGCTGTAGAAAGAATGAAGCAATTGAAATGAATTACGGTGGCATGGATGAGGAAGTTTCCTTTCATGCCAAGTGCAGTAATGCTTACATGTTGGTGTACATAAGAAAGTCAGAGATCGAACGTGTGCTAAGCGATATTCCAGAACACGAAATACCTAATGAACTAGTCGAGCGCTTGGAGCTGGAAAAACGCATTGAAATGGCACGACGCAAAGAACGTAGTGAGGCTAATTTGTATGTGTCGATACATGTAATATTAGAGGAGTACTTTGAGGCCCAGCAAAAAAAACGGCTCTTTGACTTGGACAAAGTACATCAGCGTCTTTTCAAAATGAAACAGACTCAGACAATTGAAGAGATGATCGATCAATTTGTAAAATCATTTTGTGTACCTAAGGAGCGTATGCGTGTCTGGATAATGTATGCCACGCAAACACAAAAGTTTTTTTACTTTAATTTTCAACGTGAGTGTGGTCACTCGATTGAACAAATTGCTAGTTCACAAAAGCCCTGGGTCATCTTTTTGCAATTGGCTCCACCTGATAAGCCGGGGTGTGCACTGGCAACATTCGACCCAAAAAAAGAGCTTTTAATCTTTTTCAAGTATTACGATGCCCGCAACAAGCGACTTAACTATATTGGCTGCTCGCAACAGCCGTTAGGCAGGCGTCTAATTGAACTGGTTCCTGATGTTAATATTCACTTGGGCTTTGATCGCGAAACCGAATTGACTGTTTTTGATGAGTGTAACGATCAGAAGGTCACAAACTTGGGTGAATCGTTAGAGACCATTTTGTGTCTGCATTCCGATAACGCTGATCGCGGTAGTCTTCAAGGATATATATTAATTTTTGAAAGGGAGCACATTGATTCCAAACTAGAATTACCTTCGGTAGTTGACTACTTCAACGACTTAGTGTATCGAGTAGAAATCACATTCTGTGATAAAAGCAATCCAAATGAACCAGAAATTGTTTTGGAACTTTCAAATCGTTATACGTACGATCAGATGGCACAAGCTGTGGGAGAGCGTTTAAATACGGATCCAAATAAATTACAGTTCTTTACTTGTACCGGCAGCTACAAGGATCAACCAGGAACTGCCATTCAATACACCCAAAAAGTAAGTATAACTTTAAATTCGAGTTTGTGTAGATTTTATTTTAACCAAGGTACACAAATACAGGTAGTGTTAGGAACCCAGCTAATTGTGCTTTTTTTTCTTCTATAGGGTTGTCTTAAAGATCTGTTAGTGTCTACTAAGCAAGGCAATACCAAAAAACTGTTCTATCAAAGACTGTCCCTCAGCATCCATGAACTTGACAATAAGAAGCAATTTAAATGCATTTGGGTTTCAAATGACCTTAAAGAGGAGAAGGAGCTGGTATTGTATCCAAATAAAAGCGATACAGTAAGAGGTTTATTGGATGAGGCCGCCAAAAAGATACAATTTTCGGAGAATAGTTCAAAGAAGTTGCGTCTTTTAAAGGTTACTAATCACAAAATTGTCATGGTTTTTAAGGAGGATACACCGCTTGAATCTCTGCAGAAGAACACTGAACCGATGTCATCGCAGAATGCCCAAAAGACGTTCCGTATTGAAGAAGTGCCTCTCGAAGATTTGCAGCTAGATGATAACGAAATGCTTATACCAGTTGCACACTACAGTAAAGAAATCTTTAGTCTTTTCGGTGTGCCATTTTTAATAAAGGCGCGGCAAGGTGAACCCTATGGAGCGCTTAAGCAACGTATACAAAAGCGTCTGAATGTGCCCGACAAAGAATGGGAAAACTACAAATTCGCCATCATCGGAGGAAATCCAGCAGAGTTTAATGATAATACACCAGTCGATCTGCATGTCTATCGTTCCTGGAGTGGTAATGCGCCCTTCTTTGGTCTTGATCACATCAACAAGTCACGCAAACGAACATCATTAAACTTCTCCGAAAAGGCCATTAAAATTTATAATTAAATTTATTTTACAATCACACACAATCACAAAACAAACATTTATTACACAAAAAAATTATAAAATACAATTTCAATAAAAAAAAACCAGAGATCAGAAATCATAGTGCTAAGAAGTGGAATATGAGCTATCTACCATAGGAAATTAAAACAAATGATGTTGCAACACCAAGTGGAGTAACAATTTAAAATAAAAAATAAACCAGCCAATATACTAACCGAGTAAGATACCGTTGATTCATTTTTCACTAAACAAAATTATATTTACTAAACAAATTATTACAATAAAAAAATCAGTTTTCACAATGTCATAAAATTTTCATAAAACAGAATTTATTATTTTTAACAATTAAATATCATTATTAAAAACCCGGAAAAACAATATTTAAATAAATAGGTATATTGGTTTTCTGTTTAAATACATTCAAATTTTGAATTTTACTCTTAACAAAATTAACACAACTACTACATATATTTATTACTTTTCAGTTTACTATAAATCCCTTTAACTGCCTTATTTCCTCATCGTGTGTTTTTGAACACAGAATTTTTTTATATGTTCATCTTAAATACACACATACAAATATTTGCATACACACATACATACACCACCATCAAAAAAATGAAAAAAGGTTAGGTATATTTAACTAAAACTTACTATCAAAATGGTATTTCTTAATAGATAGAACAGAAACTCCAATTTTTTTTTTTGAAACAGAAAATGGTTATTAAAAAACAAACAACAACAATAAAAACTGGAGGAATAGATATACTTTGCAATAAATACAAAATTAAACAAAGCGTTTGTTATTTATGTTTATTAATATGAAAAACATATAATATATTATAAATATTGAAAAAAAAAAAAATGCAAATTAATAAATTCAAACTCTGTCAACTGTAGTTAAGATATATGTATATGCTTTACCAGCAAAAAAGAAATAACAAAATTTAATCTAAAAATATTTGAAAATACACCTAAATAACAGTTTTAATTAAAAAAAGCTTAATAGGAAACGTTCCGGTAGGTTTAATTTACCTTCATACATATGTTCAATATTACAATTTTCTTACTATTTTCGCACTAAAAAATTATTATTATAAACACAAAAACTCTATGCAACAAATTTACAAAAACTTTGGTACATTTTGCTATTGCGTAAAATATACGGAATATACAAAATTTGTTTGTTCTGCCGAGAATATCATCGGCTGCTGCCTATCGTCCGTCAAACGCGTGTAACCTACGCCCAAGCCATCCTCAATCTCGAGGCCGAATTTTTCGACCGAAATCATAATGAGCGATGGGGGTCATTTCCACCTCAGCGTGTACGTGAACAAGCAAAACTATCGCTTCTGGGGCACCGAAAATCCATGAGTGATGCACGAGAAGCCATTACACCCGCTCAAAGTGAGTGCATGGTGCGCTGTTTACCCTGGAGGAGTCATCCGGCCATTTTTTTCGAGGACGCCGCTGGAGAAACGACAACAGTGGACGGTACGCATTATATGGCCATGTAAGCCGGCTTTTTTTTAAACGAATTCGTACTGGAGGAGGACATGTGGTTTCAACAGGTCGGAGCGCTTCCGGGTCGCATCCTCTCGTTTTTCGCGATTTACATTCGCATGCATTTTTACAAAAGAAAATTGTTACTCTTAAGAAATTTCGAATTTCTGGTCTAAAAATTGTTTTCGTAACTCAAACGTAACTTTCGTAAAACTAAAAAAATTTATTGCTTAATTTTTTTCTAAAATCACGAAAATTTTGTATATATGTACATACATATATTAAAATAAAAATTACGAAAGGTTCTCATTTTATTTGTAAATTTTTAAAATTATATCCTAACTTTTGTTGGAATATGTACGAAAGTTTCGCATATGTATTCTACGAAAAAATCTTATATCTATACGCTTCACATTGGTCCTTTAAAACACCTACCTTTTTTATTTTTATCATTTTTTTTTATTTATGAAATAATTTTAATTTTTTTAGTAGGGGCCTGTGCAATATGTTAACTCTCTTAGGGTGACTACGGGGAAGTTGTAGGGGTTTTTAACCTAATTTTTTTAAAACTTTTTTGCCAACCCCCTAAGGGGTTGGTAATAGGGAGTATGTTCAAGAAAAATGTTTGCATGGAAATGCGTTGGGGTCAGTCCTTCATTTGACATATCCACGGGCACCCTGGAAGCTGTAGGGGGGATTTATTACAATTTTCCAAACTATGTATAGGAGCCCCCTTAGGAAATAGAGATGGGGGGTAAATATGTTTTAGGAATATGTTTGGGAGGGAAAACTAATAGGGGTCTGTAATACATTTTATTCCTCTTAGGTAAGGGTGACTCCGGGGAAATTGTAGTTTTTAAAATGTTGAATGGCAACCCTGTTAGGGGCTGGATATAGGGGGTATGTCCCACAAAAATTTTTTGGAGGAAAAATTAATTGGGGTCGGTCATACATTTGACCTTTGTAGGAGCACCATGGAAGCTGTGGGAGCGATTTAAATAAAATTTAACTTTGTATGGCAACCCTGTTAGGGCGTGGCGATAAGGTGTAAGTATGAGCCTGTTCGGAAATGCATCACTGCGCTGCATAACGAGTGCAAACTGTTACAAAAACGGAACAAAACAAGGTGAGAAATGCTACAGTTGCAGCAATTTTTTTATTAAAAAAAATTTTTTGAGGCAAACTTGTGCATTTAAATAAGCTTTTCGCTATCCTTAAATTCATGATGCAGCGCAGTGATGCATTTTCCAAAAGGCCCCATGGTCCACAAAAATGTTCGTGAGAAAAAATAGGGCAGATGTAGAGGTTTTTTGTACAAATTTTAGAGAAATGAACAGGAAGTCGTGGTTGCAGGTTTATATCTCTTGCCAGTTATCGGGCGATTTTGCTGAATTTCAATAGCAAAATTCTCGCAAGTATACCTGATGTTTTGATACCAGAAACAGGTCCGAGAAATGTCAGGGGCTTTGGAAAGTTGATTTAAACAGATTAACAGACATAGCTAAATCAACTTTTCTATCTATAAGGATCAAAAAAAAGAGATTACAAACGGAATACAAACTTATATGTAAAGGTTCATATTAGGGTGAAACATATGCTTGAGTTTAAGACAATCATGTCATTGGGTGAAAAGTTAAGAACAAATCAAAATTCCATTATAATTTTACATAAACAACAGCATTCAATGTTTTTTTAAAGCATTTAATATTAAAAGTCTGATATACATATCGTTACCTCAGTATAAAAAATCCCTAGTTTGTATTTTTTTATAAGCTTAGATTTTTATTTATTTCGACAAATGGTCGTCTCGAGTAAGGACCTTTCTATGAAATAAGTGTATAGGAAATCATAAAAATATAAGTTCTTTTTAAATAACTTTAATTTCGATAATCTTAAAAATGTCAGGCTCAAGGTCAGTCACGTTTTACTTTTAAATAAAACTCCTTTTAAGAAAGACAGAAAATTGCCCAAATTTAATTTTGGATAAAGAGCACTAAGGGCGCTCGATATATTGATGAACAAAATACAAAACAAAATCTTTTTGTAAAGTTGTAAAGGCGTTGGCGTAGTCGTTTTTGGTTTTTTGGTACCGTCTTACAAATACGCCAATGTTAAATAAATAGCACTTTTGTCGTTTTTGTGTCGAATTCGACAAAGTTCGATACGACAACGCCAAACACAATAAGGCTGATTATTGTAATCTGAAAATTGTTTACAAAAACCGAAAGCTGATTGAAAAACCATAAAAAGGATTATTAACTTTTTAAAAAAACTTCCTGAAGACGACACTCAACGGAGTGGCGAAATGTTATTAATAAAAAATTTTTTGGAAAAATAAATTTGTATATTTTAAAAGACCTTAAGCTTGAAAAATATACTTATTAAAAAAAAAGTTTTATGTAAAAGTAAAACGTTACCTTCAGCCTGACATTTTTTAAAAGATTATTGAAATTACCAAATCATAAGGTCGACAAATTCAAATACAACTTTTAATTATTTTGTATGTAGATTTATATACCAAACAAGAAAAGTTAGTCTAGGAAGCTATAAAAGCTATTGACTTAAAATGTATACAATGCCTACGTGCTTGAAAAAAAAATTAGTTTAATAGGAGCAGGACGACCGGTAGCTCCCATTTAAATTAACCATTCTTAATAAATTTTGAAACTATATCTCGAAAACTATAATATCTATCGACTTTAAATATCCTACTAAATGTAATTTTACAAAAATTTCATGTTAAAAAATAAAAAAGTTGGGTAAGACAGTAAAATTAAAATTTCCGTCTTTTCAATATCTCTGGCCTCCAATTAACAGGATGCGTTTCTTCGGAAGCCTCGTCATCTTCCTTATAGATTTTTATAGTTTTGTCAGCTTCAGCTGTTATTAAACGCGAACCAGATTGATCGAAGCACATGGCGAATATACCGGCCTCACTATCCATAGAACCGGGCTGAACGGGAGCTTGAAAGCGTTGAAAGTTATACCCTGTTCGCCAGTCCCAAAAAAACATTGTGCCATTGTCGCCGCCTGAAACTAAGACACCATCCTGATTGACGGCCATACAATTAATAATGGCATTATGACCCGAAATATTTTGTACAAAGTTTCCTTCAGGGCAACGCCATTGCTTAATGTTGTCCGGCGAAGCTGAGGCAAACATATACAGAGTGGGATGTAAAACTATGCTACGTACGGATTTTTTATGGTTGGTCAATGTACACACACTTTTTCCGGCAGCCAAATCCCATAAACGTATAGTTGAATCATGAGAACCGGTTATAATTTGTGGGTTAACTGCTTGCGACACTACACTTGCTACTGTATTGGTATGACCGGTGAGAGTGTGTATATTTGCTTTAGTACGCATATCCCAAATGCGCGCTGTCGAATCACGACCAGAAGTAGCTAAAATATCAATGGTGGGATGTAGTGCTAGAGAATAAACGGCAGACAAATGACCGTGATAATGTCTAATGACTTTGTTGTATTCTAAGTCCCAACATTTGACCTGGCGATCCTCACCACAACTAAAGAGATATGGATGTTTGGCACTTACAGCCAAGCCGCGTACCGTACTAACATGACCGGTAAGTGAAAGTTTCAGTTTGCCACTAGCCAAATCCCAAATCTTTATAACACGATCACCAGCTCCTGTAGCAAACCATTCATTGCCAGGTTCGACAGCAATGCAACGTACCCAACCTAAATGTCCAGAAATAACACGTGATAGCTTCCAAGGAGCATGCCAAGTTGGTTTAGGAATGTTGGGTGCTTTTTTAGGTATTAACTGCACATTACTGCCTCCGGTAGCAGTACGCCCACCGGTTGTTGAAATTAACGAGTTGCTTATTGGAATATCAGTATCTTTGTTATGTGAACTTGGTATAATTTTGTTGTCCTTAAAACTAGCATTTCCAC
Source organism: Melanophora roralis (assembly GCA_963583895.1). Classification (NCBI taxonomy): domain Eukaryota; kingdom Metazoa; phylum Arthropoda; class Insecta; order Diptera; family Rhinophoridae; genus Melanophora; species Melanophora roralis. Next base: position 23,224,331 of record OY757190.1, on the reverse strand, counting down.
CTGAGCCATCTGTGATGGCTAAAGGTTTGTCTGGACCTTCTAAAGCCGACAATGCTGTATCAGTTCTTGTATTGGCATATTTTTTTGCGTTTGCGGCTGAAGCGACACGGTCAAATACCAAACCATAACTATCACGTGCCTTAACCGATTTTCGTATTTTCTCCCTAGAAAATGAAGCAATTAAAACTAATAACCTTTTTTTTTGGACAAACAAGTTACTTACAGCTTTTCATCAATTTCTGGCAGTGCTCCCTGATTTGAAACAAACATGTCATGGGTTCTCTTCAAAGAACGAAAAATTAGAGTATGAACACTGTGTCTTTGAACTTCTTCCATGAAGGATATTTTGTGTTAAAGGTTTTCAAAAAAAAAGCTAACTTTACGTTTCCTAAAAATTATAAATGTGTTTATTGAAACTTTTTGTTTTCATTAGACATTCACATTGCTTTAATAACACATTAAAACATAACATAGTATATCTATTGACTTTTTCACACATAGATGTCGCTGCTGCACTTAACAAAATTTATGTCATTACAATTAACGCCCAGTTTTTGGAGTTAAAAACACACATTTTTATGTTTAGTTATTAATTTATTGGTTGATATTTGTTTTTCTTTTAGCTTTCTATATTACTATGAATTTGCAGGCACTGGAGATCCGGATGCCGCATAGCTTGTTGTCAAGGAAGATGTAGGCGATGATTCTGACGAACTAACCGTAACAGCAATATTACTGTCTTGCGATGCTTTGCTAATTATAAATTTTTCAATCTAAAATAGAACGAAAAAGGTGATAAAACCAAAAAAATGTATGAAATGATTTAGTATGAGAAATAAAATAAAATCTTATTTATATATAAAATTTCTTTATTTATAAATCATCATCACATCTAGTTTTTACCATTTTCTTAATATAGTTGCATAAATTTTTATTATTTGATGTTGAAACAACGTTTTCCGCCCTATATGGTGGTGTTATGGTAACCTCGTTAAATATTTGTATATTTAAACCTTGCCAAGAGACTTCATTATGCTTTTAAATAAGTGAAAAATATTAGATTTAATTGATGTTAAAGAATATCTAGGGAATTGTTTTTTTTTTTTTTTTGCATAAGGACTGTAGATATTCTTTTTTTATATGCAAGTGGATACTTTATTACATGCATACATACTTTCATACACAAACATATGTATGTATGTATAAAGGTAAGTTAATAACAGTTAATGTTTTAATTGTTTTTAATGGAAATAACCCTCTAACAAAAAATGATTTAACCGCTTCTTTTGAAAAAATTTTAAAACAATATAGTAATAAAAACTAGACAAACTGTTTGCTTATTTATTTTGGCTTTAGAAAAAAAGCTAATTTCAGAGTGCATTTACATTACCTTAAAATCTAGTTTTTATTTAATACTGTTTTTGATCTAGTGTACGATATGTATATACATACATACATATGTCGGTATGTATAAAAGTATGAACATATGATATATGTGTGACAATAGTAATAATATACTCAGTCCATTATGCCTAATACACAAATAATGTCTCAACAAACCTTAAATTGCTTAGCAATCACTCTGTATAATTCTTGGGCCTCTGGGCCAACATCAGCATTTTTCGACTTAAGATAAGTTTGTCGATGTTGTACTGTTTTGCGTAAACGCAACTTTAACTGCAAAAAAAAATTATTATTTAAAAAACTACTCGCAACAACTTCAAAATTAGGGTTATAAATTTAAAGTAGTACCTATATAAAACTTTTTAGGATACCTTTGTACTATTACTTACTTGTTCTAAATTTAATTTCTGGGGGTCATCAGCATAGTTACTATTACACTCCTTGACCACTTGTACATTGCTACAAAGTGATAAATTCAACACATGAACATCATTTAAATTTTCGGCATTCTTTGAATGGCATTCTATTATTGTTGATTTGTGATTTTGTAAGTTAAGGAAAATGTTTTGTTTGTGGTGTTAAAAAATTTTAATTTAGACATACATTTTTTAAAATATTTTTTATATGTGACAGGTTGCCGTAGCAAAAAGTTAGCTTATTTTTAAATTGTCAGCTTAACAAAAATTAATTCGTTAAACGGGTTTAAAAAGGTTTGATAGCTTTAGTCTTAAAACTGATTATTTTCAATGTATAACTGTAAAGGAGAATAAATGCATTTTTTTAATAATTCATTAAAAAAATCAGTTTTTAATAAAACAAATTATGAATTTCGAATGATTTTTAAAACTATATAACTAAGCAATTGCAAGGTACATACATATATTATCTGATGTATTGTGTTATTTTCAAAACAAATATTGCTGTGATGTGAATTAACAAACTGTAAACAAAAATTTTCATAATATAAACAAATATTTATAATTATTTAAATAAATATACTTACAGACATATCGTATCAAAAGTAGTTTAAAATAAAAATAATACAAATATTCTATTTTTTCTAGTTTTTTGACCTTTTTAATGTTAATAAATAAGACTATTTTTTTAAGCTTTAGGTCTATTTTTTCGTTTATTTTTTTGCAAAATTTTTTCAATATTTCGCCACTCCGTTGTGTGGCATCATCAGGAGGTTATTTTAGTTAAATATTAAAGTTGTTATTTTGGTTTTAAAATTAGCTTTTGGCTTTTCGAATAACGATTATAATATTAAAAATTTGTTAATATTATAATCGTTATTCGAAAAGCCAAAAGCTAATTTTAAAACCAAAATAACAACTTTAATATTTAACTAAAATAACCTCCTGATGATGCCACACAACGGAGTGGCGAAATATTGAAAAAATTTTGCAAAAAAATAAACGAAAAAATAGACCTAAAGCTTAAAAAAATAGTCTTATTTAATAATACAAATAATAAATAAAATTTTGTTAAACTCTTCTTGAACACAGTTGTTGATTAACTTGAAATCAAAGCTAATTTTAAATACAAAAAAATTTGTGTGTGTATCAATGTAAGTTTACAATTTGCATTTAAGAGTTGTTGTTTTTTGCCTTAAAACAAATGAAAATCACACAAAAATTGCAACAACCATTAACTTTCTCTTCCTAAATAATAGAGTTACCAAATTTTTATATAACTTGCAAGAAAAGCCAAATACAATCCCCAATATTAGGAAACCCCCCAAAAAACACCTATAAAACCACAAATAACATTGAAATTTTGGCATCACAAGTATTAATTACCTATTTGTTTTAACAAAAGAAATATTCAAAATCGGTACAAGACTGCATTGGAATAGTAAATACGTAAGTACAATATGTTTGCGATTTTTTTTGCATTAATGAGCGTACAAAGTAAATCTTTAAAGTTCCATGTGTACATGTAAGCAAAATTACGCAAGTACGTACCTCCAATAAGACGGCAATTTTTTAACTTTTTTTAACAATTTAAGTAATACATATATAATTACCTACCTACAAAAAAAAACTTTTTTGTAAAAAGGATACTTAAAATAAGCATTTTTGTGTTGTGATCAAATGCTAAAACTTCTCCTTCAAATTCCTCGTTGAAACAAGTCGTGCACATTACTGTAGAGCCAATACTAAAGCAATCATTAACTGCTGCCATTTTATTGGTTGACTGGCAATCTTTTGAAGGAACAACAGCAATGTCTTGAACGAAAAGACCAGAAAGAAATGCGTTCCGCTGAAGTAATAACGTTGTTAATATTCGTATGTTTAATTTGTTAACCACTGCTAAACTTTGCTTGAAAAATGATTTATATAGAAAAACAATTTTCTGGTTATGTTTCTCTTTTGTATTTTTTATGTTAGTCTCTAGGCAATTTAACCCTGATGCTTCCGCACAGTGTATTGAGTAAACAAGCCTGGTTTAATTTGTAACATACAAGGTTTAACTTGCTTATTTATTTGCAATTAACAATTTTCCCTGGTTTTATTATATGAATTATTTAATTTTGTGTGTAGCTTTTTGGCTCGCTTGCTAAAACTGTTCACTTTTTTCCTGCATTTGTTTTGTTCTAGCTAATAGCCCTTTTCCAGCCTTTTGCTTAAAATATTCCTTGTTTTTTTAATCCTTTAAGTGTGTTAAGCTTGAGAAAGTGTGTCGTTTAAGTTCTATTTTTAACCACAATAAATGTTTCTACGCCAATTTTTAAAATGCAATACTTATTTTGCAATAAATTTTCTTATGAAATTTTTATTGAAAAAATAATAATAAAAAAAACGTTGCCGACGACGAGTTGGGAAAAATTCATCAACGAACGAAACGTATGCAAACAGAAAGAGAACAAATAAATTCCACAAAAGGTGGAAAATATGAAAACAAAATGAAGAATTTTTTGTAGTTTCTCTTGGTTTTGTTATTCTTCCACATTAACATGCTTACGATAGGGCCAGATCTAAAAATATTAGATAGCTAAACAATACAGCGCTGCCAGGGGTAGCTAGCAGAGTTACATATTAATTTTCTTTAAACAATAAAGCCATGCCATAAATGTCAATCTAACTCATGTAATATATTTAGGCCAATGATACAAGGCACCAGGTAGTCTCGTCGCCCCAGCTGATTAGTGCCAAAAATTCAAAATTATGTTCTCCCTGTGAAAATAAAACAACAAAAATTATTTTCATCATTTTTTTTTTTGAGTTGTTGTTCGACACCTTGGTACTAATTTGTAGTTGTTGCAGGGACGAGCTTACCTGATTAGTTGTATCATGGTTAGGCCCATGGCGCAATAATGTATCAGGTGGTGATTCTACAACAACAAAATTTGGGAATAAAATTTTCGTTTTTGCTGTAGTTTTCGTTGGCTCAGTTGTCAAAAAAAGATTTGTAAAAGTAAACATTTTTAACTACCCAGCCTCGATTTATGCATGAAAAAAGTAAATCAGCTGTGCTCGTAAAATCACCTGGTCAACATAATTTCACCATGGTTAGGCCTAGACCAGAATAAAGAAGTTGTAGTACACTGAAAAAGTTTTCAATTCAGTTGGTGTTTGTAAAAAAGAAAGCGATACACACACATAAGCAATATTTGACATAAAAATAACGAAATACCGTTTCTCAGGTGATTAACTAAGGCCACCTGATACATGCACCTTGGTAACAAAATCAGCTAACACCACCATTAGTCAAGTTTTCCTTTTTACAAGTTTTTAGGACGCCAAAAAGTTTGGATTTTGCCAAGGCGAATTCATAGAGAAGGTGGTCTCGAGAGATCAGCTGACCAATTTTTGCTCGTGCAATTTTCCTCACAATATGTCAAAAGTTTGTCTATATGCTTCTTCTTGATTTAAAAAAAAATACCCGTCGGTTAGATTTTTAAACTAAAAATTTAAAAAAGTGCTTTAAATTAAATGACAGTAAAACCAAATGTTGCGTTCTGGTGCTTTGTGCAAAAAAAAACAGTGTTAAATTAGTTTTATTCAAGTTTTTCTTCTGCAAATAATTTGTGTTTTTTTTTAATGATGCCCTATACCAAGGTATATTCAACAAGGTAGGGACAACTGATCAGCTGACTTTTATTTCCGCCATATGTTATCTAGCTTAGCTTGAAAACTTGCTTATGTTGTACAATGGTTTTGTATACTGTGGGTATGTATGTTCACTACAATTTCGACAACCAAGCTGGAATTAGCAAGAACAAAATACATGCTGAAATTTTACAGGAAGTTGTTGTTTTAGGGACGCTCCCACCTTCTTATTCCACCATGCCCTATACAAATAATTTGTGTTTATTTTAAATGTTGCCATATATGTGTTTGACATTATAGGTACGAATTTTTCGCCCTGCGTTCACCTTGTATGGATTCGCCTTGGATTTTGCTAAATAAACAAGGCGCATGTTACAGGTGACCTCAGTTACCCAGCTGAAAAACGGTATTTCGGATGTATGCCTTGGTACCAGAGCACATTCAACAAGGTAAACCCATGGCGATTTCAAAAAATTCGGCTTCTGCATTTCCCTTTTGTGTTTGAACGGTAGAATGTCAGAAAAATTTTTAATTTTATACAAAGCGCATTTAATAAGATAAACCCAAGGCGAATTCAATAAACTCGCCCTCTGCATTTCCTTTTTGTATTTGAACGGTAGAATGTCGGAAAATTAAAAATTTCATATAAAATTAAATTTTTATAACGTGAAAATGTCAAATTGATTTTATTCAGCTGGGCTCTTAATATTACCTGGTTGAGTGTGCCCCTAAATGTACCTATGGGTACCTATCAAAAAAAAAATATCCATTAAAAAATAATTTTTATACGTAGACACATTTAAAGTAATAAATTTGAAATTGAAAAAACAAATTTAATTTTTTATATAATTTTAATATTATGGGAAATTAAATTCACTGTTTAATAATTTACTTTAGACAAGTTGTCTGACTGTTCTTCAAATATCGAAATATCGTTTTTTTTAAATTGGTTGAAACAGGGAGAGACACACATTAAGTCTAAGAAAAAAGCAAATAGTACTTATTAACTACCCACTGGTTGTTTTATCTCTAGGGGTGTAATGTAATAATACACAAGTGCATACATATTTTTAATTTTTCCATACTACATATATTTTTAAACTTCGTTTCTGTGCTTGTGTTTTAGTTCATCACCAGTTTTCTAGTTTAGTATTTAATAAATTTAAAGCTGACAGCATTGAATTACAGGTCGTAACTTTTAATCGATTTGCCAATTTATTTTTTATCAGCAATGACTTAGGATAAATTATTTTAGCACATGCGCTGCTGTGGGGTAATGTAAAAATATACGCAACTAATTTATACAAATTTGGACACAAAGGCTCGTTTATATCATTTTTCAAACAACCCATTGTATGCCAAAAGCTTTCAGCATTTTCAATAAAACAAATGCCCACATATTCCAGGTATGTGTATATGTATGCGTATATGCAAACAATAGAATTTGTTTAACTTTCGTAACAAAAAAAGTGACAAAATAGTGTAAGCATAGAGAAGTCGCACAAAAAGTCACAGGATCTTGAAAACAACTTTATTCGACAAACGGTCACCCTGTTTGCAATCACGGATTAAATAGAGCGCGGTTTTTTTTATAAAATAAATAAAAAAAGCTTTTCCTGTATAACCAAGGCATATCCATATATGAATATGCCTTGTGTATAACGTTATTTTGCCAATACATATTTCAAACTGATTCTAATACAAGAAAACATGGACTTTCACATATAACAGTTCAAATAAAAACGTTTAACAACTTTTTAATATTATAAGGCTTTTTTATTTATATATTAAGATCGAATAAAGTTACATTTGAGTTTATATTTTATGCGAATGAAAAATTATTAATAAATAGGTAAAAAAAATTATAAATATTGTAGGAATAAAGATATACATAATAAGTATTTCTAACAATAATTATTATTAAGCTTTTTAAGTTAAATAACAATACTTTTGCTTGACTGATGTACATATTCAAACTGAAAAATCTATTTTAATGGTAAAATAATTCATTAGGTCTTATCACTTTACCTAAGCTTTGTAGCCTCTCTTACTTTTTTTTTTTCTTTTTTCATATATGGAAATGGTCAAATTTCCTAATTAAAAAAAGAAAATTCTAACGTTCGGAACTTTATACAAAAAAGGAAAAAAGTAAGTAAATTATTTGACCACAGGTTTTCTAAATACAAACCTATACATTGAACTTTTTCAAAACCAAAATATATAAAAAAAATAATTTAAACAATTAAAAAGTAATTACTCTTAACATTAGAGAAGGTGTGTTTTCATTAAAAGTAAGTAAATATATATAGTTCCGATAAAGGCCGAATGTAAGTTTAATTTTTAATGAAATTATTTCTTTTTAGTTTTAAGAAAAAATATTACAAGATATAGAAAAGTTCAAGTAAATAAATAAATTTTTTTTGGTTTACTGTAAATAACAGCTATTAATTTTTTATTGCGAAATATTATAAATATGTGTAACCTTATTTTGTAGAGGGCAATGCTAAAAAAATTAATTAAAGTATTTTTAAAAATTGTTTTTATGTTTAAATGTTAGGTTTTCAAAACTAATAATAGAAATACAACAGGGACGAACAACGAATTTTTTGAACCGAATATTTATCACCGAAACGATATGATAAGGAATATGTACAATTAGATAGTGCGAATTCCGAAATTTGTCATGCGCAACAAATTTTGCAATAGGGTTTTTCCATTTCTTACGCTGATAAAAGACGCATAATTTGTTACGAAGAAACCATAATCTCTTAGGCTTCAGGTGTTTTAAAATTTGTTCTGTTCCTGATGACGAATATTCGTTACAAATAAATTTGTCGTTCGTGTCAGTTGTGTTTCTGTAACAAGGGTATTTATTAATTTTTAAAGCCATTTTTTCTTAAAAGCTAGTGCGAATGTACTTATATTTAGGTAATACACTTTAAGTTTTCACTAGAAACAATAGAATTTGAGCATTATATGGAATAAATATGTTTATACTGTTTGTAAACTTGAGCTTAGGAGTGATGAGGGTGCATTTTCTTCTCCATTTCAGCTTCAACACGTGCCTCATCAATTGTTGCCACTGTGGGTAGGCCCCCAGGCCAATGCAACAATTCTGCTTCATGTTCCATTATCATGTTAGCTTCGGCTGTAAGTTTAGACATATAATTTTCAACTATTTTTATATAATATCTACAATTTTTTGCATACAAAACCCAAATAATAGTACTTTTAAATTACAGGAATATTTATTTAAAAATTAAATTACGTCAATTAAAATTAATAAAATTATGCAAATAACAAAATTATGTAAAAATAACAGGGACCATAAATATTACGTCAGGGATATCCAGTAATCTTTTGCAAATTACTGATTGTAATGACCTCAATTATTAAACTGATTTAAACTCATTTACAAGCTGGATAGACAGAAATATTAACGTGAACTTGTCATTAAAATCACTCTCGAAGTTAGATGATATATTGGAAAGTTTTACTAACATAATTTACACAGCAGGGTTCCTCACAACACCAAGTAATACCAATCATAATAACCAGAATCAGTTTCTTCTAACTACTAAAATCAGGACAATGAATATAAACAAAAGAAGGTTGAAGCTGTACCTCATTTCTTATATCCGGGTGTTTCACCTAACCTAGCTATTGGGCTACCATTACTCTTGCTTCAATTATTTTTTTTTCCAAACTGTAAACATTATTCTTGATTTATAAAGTGCATAAAAAATTAATAAAATTTATGGAATTTTAAGGAAGCTATCATTATCCTTGTTTCTATCCCAAAGTTAATTTTCCCGCCTTTAAAGTCTCCATACCAAATTTTGTGGCAACTGAGGTACATAGGGATATATGCATAGATTTTGTTAAAAAAATCTCAGGCTTTTCCTTATATCTCAGCTTCTCGTTGGCCGATCTTTCTTCAATTAACTATTTGCTCTTAAGTATTTGGAGTTGCAGTTAGTCAGCTTCCTAAATGACAAAAGTAAGGGGCTTTCCAGTCTGTGTTCACCAGGACCTGTAGAAATATTGTTTTCTTTAGCAGGATTTATATATTCTCCAAAAAGAGGCTGTTTATCTGATGATACTTTTAAAAATCTAATGTTCATAAAAGGAAATTCTTGTTTTACAGAATTTTTATTATTTTTCTTGACGAAAAATAATAAAAAAATATGATTTTAAAGAATGAAATTCAAAAATTGAAAAAAAAATCTAGTATAATACTATTAAGTTGATGTATTTTACTTGACTTTTTAAAGTTTCCTTGTACATGATTTTGTTAATTTAAAATTTAAAAGTAGTTATTATTTGCAGTCCCTGAAAAATAACTTTTAGCACTTCAAACTTCGTATACATTTAGGGGATGCACAAGGTGTTCTATTTTGTCGTCTTGTCATAATGTTATAAAATGTCACAATGGTTTAGAAACATTGCTGTTTTGATTTCATATAAAAATAGTTCTAAAAAATACTTCGTCGTATGCCATGTTTATTAAATTGTCATAACAATTCCACATACACCTGAGCCGGATGTCCAATAGTTGGTGAATGTTTGTAAAACTTTACAACATAATAGAACACCTTGTGAATCCCCTAACCATTTCTTCAAATTTTTATATATAAAACCCAAATAATAGTACTTTTTAATTAATATTTATTTAAAGATAAAACAACGTCAAATTAAAAATAATGTTAAATTAATTAAAATGGTTTTTGTAAGGCTCATATAAAAGCCATTTTAATTAACAATCATAAGGTCGGAAAAATAATATATACTTATAACTAAATATTAAACTAAAATAGTTTAAAAAACAAATTTATTTTACAAATGGTGGTACGCCCAAAAACGGGCCAAGTAAGCCCAAATCGGTTATAATTTTTGTCACAGTCATATCTGAAAAAACATCGTCATTAAAATCAAAACACAACACGTTATATAAATCTTAGTAAAAGTTTATAAAATTATGCTGTCTCTTTTGCTTTCTTAAAAAATGTACGTATCGTCGTTTAAAAATAAGAGGCTTAACCAAAAACAACAATTTTGATTTGGTTGATAGGCAGACGTTTTTTTGGCCTTAGAGGCTTTTAATTACAAATGAAAATATTAATCCCTTTAAATAAAAATTAGAAAACTAAGGCCTCAAAAAAGAAGTTGTAAGATTAACAACGAAAGAGATAGTTAAGACTGAGAAGCCATGCACCTATCCACTAGCCACCTGATTCACATGATGAACGCAACTCCCCAAAAAAATATATTTGCATACACATGAAAGCATTTGTGTACATATGTTGTATGTATTATATAATACATAGTGCAAAAACATTTTTAAGGAAACTATAATACGCACTTTCTGTTTTTGCTTACCTTTTATGCGATGTATCTTGCTGCCATAGGCCAAGTCGGCGTAATATCCCATTACAAATGATAAAGGTACCATAGGAATTACTGTAACCGGTCTTCTTGTGCGTTGATAAAAAGAAAGACATCCAAATAATGATGTTATATAAAAACCACTGAGCCAATAAAACAGTTCCCTATCATGGGCAATTTGCGTCGCTTGCTCTCGTTCCTTGATTTGATAGTGCATTTGAATCCATCTTTCCATCTTAATTGGGAGAAATAACTATATATTTACATGTTTTAAACATGAGACTATCAGGCATGTTCTATACCTTAATCACAAAAAAATAACCAAGTGATTCTAAAACGGCAGGCATTTTAGCTGACTGGTTTAAAATCAAAAAAATTAAAAAAGTTTTGTGTGCATAACAACTGTGATTTCCTGTGATTTCAAACAACTTTCACAATAGGTGAGTTTTAGAACATGCCTAATAATTCAAGATTTTAAAATAACAAACCTTCAATTCTTGACACTTTCTATAGGCTGGATCGTCATGGTGTGGATAGGTCGAAATATTGCTTGAGGACTTATTGCCCATGTTGCTCTTTTTTGACTTATTCCTAAGTTTACCCTAAATAATAATTTTATTTTTTTTTTACTTTATGCTGTTTACCTTTGTATGAATTTGTTTTTAATGTTGACAATTAAATTTTTTTCAACAGAACCGTGGTATAATAAATAGAACTCTACCTTTACACATGCAAGCACTTTCATAAAATGTTTGTACACATAATAGGTTCATTCGTTTACTTTTCCAGTAAAGTCCAGTAAGCAAATACTGAGTAATTTTACGAAATATCCCTCACTTAAAATTTTCGAAGCTAAGAGTACGCGAACAGAAAACTTACACAAACTTTAGCTACTTAAAACAGCTGATAGATTAAAATATATTGCGATTACTTGATTACTCGATAAAATGCGTTAAATTTTTTTAAGCAAAAACAAGCTGACTTTTGTAAGTGGGGTTAACTTGGTTTTGGGGTTAAAGTCTACTACGATCACCACCACAAGCAATGGGCTTGCACCTTATGCCAAAATATTTTTTCAGAAATGCGACCTTTACTTTGACCACACGAATATATGGACACCCAGCCAGACAAATATGCTTAAATTAACAAAGGAAGTGATTCTGAGTCTGTCGGTATAATTTAATTTGAGTCTCAGACTATTCTTTTTGTGCGTTACCTGAAGCAATACATACTGCTAGGGAAAGACTTAGCGTTAATAAAAAACACGAATGTAATTTTGGGTATCAATTGACTACACCGAGTGGGTACTTGGCTACCAGGCAAATCAGACAATATGTGCTGGGCGTTTTGCACTGTTACTTGGGTAAGTATTCAGCTCTTTTTTAACTTAAAAAATGTAAATATTAAAAAGAAAAAGCCACTTTTTTTGTTTACATCAGTAAACATATGTTTTTTTTGCTAAAAAATTTTACTAGTAAAATTTTGTCTAATAAAAACTTTTAAATACTCAGTAAGACAACTTTTACTTCGCGCTCTCAATTTGTGTTCTCATTTACTGGGTTTTGTGTAAACGAACGCAATCCAGTAAAAATATTAAAATTTTTTTAAAAACTTTAAGTAAACGAACGAACTTAATATAATGTATTCTTAAAGTTTGAGTGGGTTAGTAGATATCCGCCAAGTGCCAAATGTCAATGATTAATCGTTAAACACTATGACAATATTTAATCCTTGCCAAATATTGAATTTTTGAAGTAACTGTTCAAAATTTCACTTATAGTTTAATTGTATATTGCCTGGAAGACGTCCGCGTTATTTATTATATTTATGTTAAAATATTGAATTAATTACAATTTTAACAGAAATGTGTCGCTAGTATAAATACTTATTTTAAAAATTTTATAATTAAATCGATGGTAAGAAATTTCTGCAAAAATCTAGGTTATAATGACAAACATACATATAAAAGAATAATTTACGGATGACCCAAAATAATTCTTAAAACAAAAATTCACCTATGAGTCTCGATAGTATTGTCTGCTAGGACGCGTATTTACGCGGACGCCTGGGAGAAAAAATCCAATTAAGTCATATGTGAAATTTTACACAATTACCTAAAAAATTTATATGTGATGGCAATGAAAATTCAACATTTGTCGTCGATGATTTAATATTGTCAGCGTATGTCACGATGAATTATCATAAAATTCGCTACCGGGCAAACCAGAGAATATGTGCGGGGCATTTTACACTGTTACTGTCAAGGTATATTAAACAAGGTAGGAGTAACTGATCAGCTGACTTTTATTTCCGCCATATGTTCTCCAACTTAGCTTGGCAAAATTTTTTATATTTTGTAATGGTTGTGTACACAGGGTGTATGTGTGGTCACAACATTTTTGACAACCAAGCTCCTGAATTGAGTAACAACTAAATACATGCTTAAATTTTACAGGAAGTTGTTGTTAATCCCACCTTCCACCATGGTTACTGTCATGTGTAAACCGCTAGTAAGTTTGCAAGTTGAATTAAATATGAGGCGGCATCACTAACCCAGCTAATTATGTTTTGCTTTTTATTTGTGCGTTTTACATGTCAAAAACTGATTTTGTTTACATATTAGCTTTGAGTAATATTTAAGATATTTTCCTTACTGACCTCTAACATTTTTGACATTGGATGTTTTACACCATGAACTTTTTACACTGACAAAATTGCCTGTTTTTAGGTTTTGACAAGTAAATGAGTAATGAGTTTTTGCATTAAAATACTATTCGGGGAGGTTTAAGTCAAATTTGCTTGTTTTAGGAGAGAATTTTATCGGGGCTGAAGCTGAAAGACCATAATACGCGTTTCTTGCGCTTCGCGTCATACGCAGTTGTCCAAGAAATCAATAAGAGTGTTTCTATGTCGAAAGTTAGGCTGAAACTGCAACCCACGCGTCAATACGAGTTAGCCTTCGTAACGTTTTGCCCGTTTTTGCATGTCAAGTTACATGCGAGGCTTTAACGCAGAAATACAAACTATCATCACTTTATGACAAAAAAACTTAAAATTAGGTTTTAATATGATAAATCTAGTTCCTAGACTATACAAAATTAATGTATGAATTGTCACCCCTATCAACCGACTTTAGCTGGTCTGTTGGTTTAAGGCTAATGACGCTTTAAAATGTGCGATTTTGAATTAAAAATGTTTAATATCATTTGCTTCTTCAAACGAACACCTAAAATGATTCTTGTATAAAAAAAAACAAGTCAAACGACTTACATGCATCAACACCCAGTGGTTACTTTGTAAAATATGCTTTAATAGAAATTCTTAATTTTAAACTACGCATGCTCCCTCATACAACACTGTGTATATAACAGTTTGTTATCCTATCAAACACCATTCCATTGAAAATAGTCCATGCAACAATATAAATAATTTTTCGTAGAATATACATACATACGAAATTTTAGTACTTATTACAAAAATAGTAATCTATAATTTAAAATTTTACGACAGTAATGAAAACCCTTTATAATACATACATATATAAAAACTTTCGTAGTTGTTACGAAAAAATTTAATAATAAAATTTTATAATTTTACGAAAGTAACTAGAAATTTTTGTTAGTTTTTTTATTCGTAAATTACACGAAAGTTTTGTTTAACTACAAAGCCAATTTTTAAAATATAAATTCGGTTTTTATAAAAAATGATTATCGTTTTTTAATTTTACACAAAAAATCAAAATTGTTCGTTTTTATACATGAAAAATTACTTCGTAAATATAAATTTTTTTTTGTAAAATATACAAAAGAATTTCGTACATTTGGTATATTTAACATAAGAATTTCCTGGTGCGAAATAACGAAAAAATTTTGTACAACGTACGAACGCATTCGTTCATATGTTGCATGGATTTTTTTTTTTTTGGTGTACTGAATAATTAACTATTTATTATTATTTATTATTATTATTATTTTTATCATTATTATTATTATTATTATTATTATTATTATTATTATTATTATTATTATTATTATTATTATTATTATTATTTTTATTATTTTTATTATTATTATTATTATTATTATTATTATTATTATTATTATTATTATTATTATTATTATTATTATTATTATTATTATTATTATTATTATTATTATTATTATTATTAATATTTTTATTATTATTATTATTATTATTATTATTATTATTATTATTATTATTATTATTATTATTATTATTATTATTATTATTATTATTATTATTAATATTTTTATTATTATTATTATTATTATTATTATTATTATTATTATTATTATTTGTTAAGATATACATAGCTTAAACATGTGATGATGAAATGAGCAATGCCTGTTCTACCTAAACAAAATCAAATACTCTCTTAAATTCTGTTACGGTTCTTCCTGTACAGTTTCTTTTGATGCTAAATTTAAAGTGATCAAAAATAACTTTTAACGATTACACGATTTTCACCATGAATTTAAAGATTTTTAAAAATTAAAGATTTGCGGATTTAAAAAAAATATATATTTTTCAATTAATAAAAATAAATTTTAATATAGATATATGTATTATAAAACATATTATTATACAACTAAGATTTTCAAATCTAACAGTTTGAAATAACATGCAAACCAATCTAATCATTTTCCACTTCACAAAGAGTTAACAAATTCCTTTACAACTGTATGAAACTGTTATACGTATATTAAAATCCTTCATAGTTACTTTCTTTGTTAACCGTTTTGTTACACATAAATATTTTTGCACACTATTTCGCAAGGAAAAATCTGGTAAAAATAAAACAATAATTAATTTAATTTAAACTGTTCAAAAATAATTATTAAAAAGAATAATAGTGCCTTTCCAGTAAGCTTAGTTGAAAAAAAGTCATTAAAAATGTTTAATGCTGGATATACATTCATACTGAAACATGTATGCAATTAATATTTCAAATAAAACTTCAACGCGTGTTATTTTCAAAGTTCTGTTGAATTTTTTTGTATTCATTGAACAAGAAAAAGTTAAAGTAAAAACACTGAAACTTAAAACAAAAGTTTTGTAATTTAAGCAATTTTTTTTTTCATACCTAAAAAAATTAAAAAAAAAATTTTGTATGTATTCAGTGAAAATTTTTTTAACTGTTATATACTTTTAGGCGCTGAAAACTGACCTTACTCTCTGATAAGGCAGCAAGAGTTAACAGCCACTTGTTGACTTTTACAAATTTACCTTAAAAAAATATTACGACAGTATTTTTTTAAAACACAGCTATTGTTTCTTCGTTTTCTTAAAGCTTTTAAAAATCCTTTAATTACGTTTATAAATAAAAAAAAGGGTTCATTTTGGGTTAAAGTATTTAAAAATACAGCTTTAAGGGGTACCTACATTAATGTAAAAAAATCATTATTTACAAAAACTAAGTTTTTATTACTGGCACATTTAATATTATTTGCCTTAAATGCCTTCGCGTACACATTTTTGTTGTTAATTAATTTTTTTACGTTTAATTTGTCGTATATACATACATACATAGATGAGTTGATTAAATAAAATTGTTATTTTACACGACTATTTTCAAATATTATTCAGGATTTGATCAGGGCTGTCAGTTATGGCGATTTTACGCCAAATGTGGCGATTTTTTAGTGTTCTTGGCTATAAAAATTTAGGTTTGGCGATATTGTTGGCGATTATTTTAACAAACGGCAAAGTTTTTGAACTAACTAAAAAATTGATTAATATATTTAATACAGATACTATGTATGTTACCCAAAATGGCACAGATGAAACAGATGAATCTGAAGTTTAAAGCTTACTAAATGCATCTTTTTAATTCCTAAATAAAGTGCTATTCAAGCAAAAAAAACGTTATTTTAACTTTCTATATATATATACACACAAACATTAAAAAGCTATACTCAAGGTAATATTAACACAACTCGTAAATTACTCCTTTTTGTATAAAAATAACCTTGTTTGCCACAGATTTGCTTAACACGATGTTACATATTAAATAACTACAATACCAATGCTGCATTAAGTTCGTGTTTTAACCTAAGCAAAATTTTTAATATTTAACAACATGTTACTTAAGAAAGTAACTGCCATTCTACGAACGCCCTTGCTCATACATATTTTCAATTTTTCCCTTGAATTTCTTGGTGTACAAAAAAATTTAATTTTTACTTTAATTAAATAGTAATTTCTTTTTCTTTAATTTATTTAATTAGGGTATTCAAACGGTATGCTATTAAGTCATATTGTCTTAAATTTGTAATTTTTTACAATAATTTAAAATTGTTTTTGTGCTCATGAGAAAAAAGTTCTATAATAATAAGACTTTTTAAACTGTGTTAATTGTTTTGTCATAAACAGTAGAAACCTAAGCCGGACGGCCGAAACTCTTTAGTGAAGCCGTTGATATAATTAACAAGTCATTAATTTGAAAATATTTTTGAAATTACTTATTTTTCTGTTTTCCCCAGCAGCTGATTCAAATTCAAAATAGCACACTTAATTATGAGCAGATGCTCACAACAGTAGTATTCGTTTTATTTTTTAAGACATATGACTTTATGACTACCTGGTGAATACCATAAATAAAAAAAACATTAAGACATCATATGCTTATTAAAGTAAAATAATTTTTGAGTTTTCTTCGTCAAAAACAGTAGATTTTTATTATGGCGGATTTTTTGGCGACTTTTTTTGTTTTTAAACTCGAAAATATATTTTTTGGCGATTTTTGGCGATTTTTAATAACCGTTTTGGCGATGGACCCCGAGAAAAAACTGACAACCCTGGATTTGATTCTAATTTTCCTAGTTTACTTATATTGTTTGTTGTAGGTTAGGTATGTCTATATGATTTTCATTGGCTCTAAAACCAAATCGTCAGTAGATTTCAACCAAGTTCTTATTAAACCTTATGAATATTTTTTGCCTTTATATAATAACTTCAATAAACTTATTGAAGATTACTATATACAAATCAAAAAATAACTCTTGGATGTTTGGCAGTTTAGTTTTTATCTATATTTATTTTTAACTTTTTCCTGGCACTTTTGTAGTAAAGCAAGCAGACCTAAATTATTTTTCTTTATTTTAGAGTGACTGGTTTTACACGTTTACATTAAGTTCATTCGTTTACTCAAAGTTTTTAAAAATTTTTGAATATTTTTACTGGATTGCGTTCGTTTACACAAAATCCAGTAAATGAGAACACAAATTGAGAGCGCAAAGTGACAGTTGTCTTACTGAGTATTTAAAAATTTTTACTGGACAAAATTTTACTAGTAAAAATTACTAGTAAAATAAAACATATGTTTTCTGATGTAAACAAAAAAATGAAATAACAAACAGCCAACAAAGTGAATAACGAGAAAAATTAAAATGGTATAAAAAGTAATTTAATGTTCACAGGCGAAACAATTGAACAGCTAAGAAATATAGCTAGTACTTTAAGTTTAGGGGAAAGAGTAAATGTAACCAGACATGGCTATGTTTTGCAAAATGCAGTATTGTATCTAATAGAATCGTCATATGAAAGCAAAGATGAAGAAGATATAAGTTTGTTTTAAATGTTAAAAAAGCCAGGATTTCTTCACCCTAACTTGTGTTTGAGAAAGGAAAGAGTATTACGCAATTCTGTTAAAAGCTACTTCCATGACACGGTCCCGACCTATACGGATGTTTAGTTTCGAACACATTTTAGAATATCCAAATCAATTTTGTTGCGGCTTTTTCTTCTTAATATTTACTTTTTACTTGGGTACTCGGTGCAGTCACTTATTACCCAAAATTAAATATTCATGTTTTTTTTACTAACGCTAAGTCTTTCCCTAGCAGTATGTATTGCTCCAGGTAACGTACAAAAGAATAGTCTGAGACTCAACTTAAATTATACCGACAGACTCAGAATCACTTCCTTAGCCAATTTAAGCATATCTGTCTGGCATTTCTGAAAAAAAAAATTTTGCCATAGGGAGCAAGCTCATTGTTTGTGGTGGTGATCGTAATAGATTTTAACCCCAAAACCAAGTTAACCCCACTCTCAAAAGTCAGTTTGTTTTTGCTTAAAAAAATTTAATGCATTTTTCGAGTAATCAAGTTATTGCAATATATTTTAATATATCAGCTGTTTTAAGTAGGTAAACTTTTTGTAAAATTTTCCGTTCGCGTACTTTTTACTTAAATAATTTTAAGTGAGAGAAATTTGGTAAAATTACTCAGTATTTGCTAAGTTACTGGACTTTACTGGGAAAGTAAACGAATGAACTTATTTACTTTAGATTTTCTTCCATGAAGACAAAACCGATCCAGTTATGAAGTTTATAACTTTGAAAGAGTCAACAGTTGCTTTCTCGGCATGCTCCTAAGCGCTTTTAATAAAACTTTTTCCGCAACAAACTTATCCCTTTTTGCAACAGTACAAGTTATACATCCATTGGTCATACAATCAGTCATAGTGCCTGCAGCAGTTTTTTAAAGCAAAACTTTCGCAATCAATCGAACACCTTTTAAAGGTTGAGAATTTCGTCTTTAACCATACAGACAGCCCGAAGGCAAAGTTTTTAAATAAAAAATATAATAATTTTTAAGTTGGGCATGGCTGTGAAGGCACCACCACCGTTAAGAGTCCAACTGTTTTAAATTCAGACAGTGCAAGTGGCAGTAGTGGCCTGCGTATTCTAATATGGGTCCCATGCTGGGAGCATCGGCCGCTGTTGCAATAAGCAGTAATTATAATGCTCACAGCGCCTCTAACACCGGACAGAGTGGTGGCGCTAGTGGAGGATCTTCCCACAACAATGGTTCCGGAGTTACCTGCGGTCAATTAGGCAGTGCTTCAGCGGCCAATGTCAATACATTAGGTGGCGGTGGCAATGCATTAGCTGGTGGAATTGGAGGAGGCAGTGGTGCTGGTGTGGGTTTAAGTGGTGTCGGTATGGGCATTTGTGGCGGCCTAAGTAGTGCAATGGGACCTAGTAGTGCTGCCATTACAGGCGTTCCGCCACTCGGACTTGGCATTGCAACCGGTATTGGTAATAAAATGCTCGGTCGCAGGCAGAGTCTTAAGGGCGGTGAGCCATTTTTAGCCGATTACGGTCCCGAGGAGTCGCTTAATGAAAGTGCCGATATTGAATGGGTAAACAAACTGTGGGTAAGGCGCCTAATGCGTTTTTGCGCTTTAGTAGCCTTGGCCTCAGTCTCATCAAATACTCCGAAAACATTTGAGTTATATCCACCTACCCAGTATATAACATTCGTGTCAGATATTGCGGTAACTTTGCTGTTTACAGCTGAAATGATTGCCAAAATGCACATACGCGGCGTTTATCACGTAAGTAGACTTTATGCTATTACGTAGGACAAGGAATATAAAAGCTTATGACTAAAAAACATAAAAACTTACATATATATTTATGAGTTTATTATTTCTGATGGATAGGAGCTACTAAGTCTCTGTCAGCACAAGAGCAATTCCATGTAAAACGGTCCTAAATGGGAAAAATCACTTTTTTATTAAAAAAAAAAATTAATAACTTATCTAAAAGAGAATTAAATAAAAAAAATAATTTTTTATGTTATTTTTTTATTATAAAATAGTAGAAAAGGATCATATACTAAAATAACTGCTCTTCTTTTTACGTTTTCATTGAAATGTTACACCCGTGACATTTTGTAAAGTTTAATAAGTACGTCCGAAAAGTCTCTAAACGATCAAACATATAAAAAAGGTGCGCTTTTTTTAAAACATTTTCCACAGTACGATCCTAAAGTTAAAACTCGACCAAAACCTAGTTATACCGTTTTAAGTTTCATCTCACAACAACTTCTTTAACCAAATGGCAACAATAACTTTAAAGTGCGGTTAAGAAAACAAATAAAAGTGATAGTAAAAGCCTTTGCACAGCATTTCCCTTTTTTTGTTTCTCGTTAAAACCGAAAAATTGTGAGACTAAAATTGCAAAATTGCATGTGTGCACAGAGAGTAAGCTAATACTTCCATAAGTTTACACATAAAAAAACGCATCAACTTAAACACATACACAACGAAGTCCATGTTAATCTGATTTATACATTTTTTTTTAAGTTTAAGAATGCGGGCATTTGAATTAAAAATAGGTTTTTGAGGATAAGTTTCGCAAGGGGCTTGAATGAATAGATTCGAGGTAAATATATAAAAGAGCAGGCTTAATTTACATGGTTTTTAAGCTTAAGGACAAATATTAAAAAGGATCTGTTAAAATAAAATAATTTTTTATGCGCTAAATAAAAACTACTTCAACTAGAAGAACTTCTAAAAATTACAATTCTTTTGGTTTTATGGACAAACTGAAAAATTACATTAAATTAATAATTCAGTTTTAGCGACTATAAGAGCCAAATACATAATTGAGTGCATGACTCTTCAATTAAAATTACCTATTATAGTGTTTTAAGGTATTTAACTTCGCAACTCAAGGGCACAAGTCAAAACATTTAATTTTGTTGTACCTATTCAAGTTGTAAAAATTTAAAATGTATTGGTTTTTGTTTACAAAATATAATTGTTTGACAATGTACAACAATATAACAATTGGCCAAATAAATAATAAACTTTAATTAGTACAAAGGGGTTTTTTTTAAAGTTCTGAAATTATCCGATACCTATTTTATTTTTTACACAAGTACTCCGTACACAACTCTCATGACCGCATTCTTTAAACATTTTTTTTTTATAAATGTAGTACAGAGCTATTACCAAATTTTATATTATTTTATAAAATAAATTGTTCAATTCACAAGATCCGCCTAATGTTCTATTGTACCATTTTGCCATTTCAATACAGCATTTGCTTTCTGTTACTGTTAGTTTGTGCAGATATATAATATTCAGAGACCCGGATTAAGCACAGTAGGCATTTACAAAAACTCAAGTTTACTTCACCCACGCAATTCTCCTTGGCCTGAGTTCGTTTTGTGCATACGGTGGTACTTAATATAAAGTAAATTGCGGTGTAGGGTATAATATAGTCGTGTTTGACCGATTATAATTATCTAACTTTTTTTCTTATAAAAATGTGATTTAATATAGAATTTTATTTAATTTTTTTGCAAAATTGTTTAAGAACCCTACACAAAAAGAATAAGTACGTTCTAAAATCAAGAATTTTATTCTTGAGCCTACCCAAAATCGTACTTGAAATTTTTAAGTACGACCGGTACTTTGGTTTTTCTAAAATCAAGCCATGTCGGGACTATTTCAAAAAATCAAGCAGAAAAAACTTGTTGCATTTCAATATATTTTTACATTTAAAAACAAAGGGTCTCGTTGGCCATAAGGGTCTTATTCATAAACGTACAATAGTTTACGAAAATCCCTGCGTGGTTTAAGAAAATACGTACTCACCGTACTTTGACACCACTACGGCTTGATTTAAGAAAATATTACTCGGTTTATTTTTTGTGTGTGCATCTTGCTTGCTTGTAAAGGCGGTCACAAATATACTGTCATCTTTGAACCTTAGCCAAGAATTGTCGGTCTAAAACCTTATAAATCAAGAATCGAAGTCATATAAACTTATTACATTTTTTTGTGATTCCTTTTTCGTGTCTAAACCAATATTTTTGAAACAATTTATTTAAGCGTGGCGTATACGACAAAATGTAAAACTTTTCGGATATGAATATGTATGTATATATCGTCACAGAAAATGCAAAACGCCCTATCTAACAAACAATTTAAAATTGGCTTTTTATAATTTATAGCCTTTAAATATGTACGTCATCTCGCAAAACTCTTTTTTTTCAGAAGAAATAAATTTTTTGATCCTTTTTAACTAAAATATATACCAACAATTTGTTTTAATTGTAAATATATTTTTCGTTTACACAAAAATGCTTGCCCTTTCTAAAAAATTTTAAATGTTAGATAGGGCGTTTTGCATTTTCTGTGACGATATGTAACTTATAATATTCTCTTCATGACTGTGGATAAAAGCAGCCCATGCAAAATTTCAAGCAAAAAACTCAATTATATTTTCAAAAATAAAGATTTTGTGGAGTTACGATAAGATAACTTTGACATACGATATAGCAACACATAAATAAAACTATACAATAGAAAAAAAACAATGTCAGCTTGTGAATTGAGTAATTATTTCGTAAAAGCTTAATATTTGAAAGAGAAAGGAAAACACAAAATTATTTAACGAAAATTGAAAATAATTTTTTACTAAACAACATTAGGGTGAAGTACCATATTTAAAGGATCATTGGTGCCAATTTGATTTTTCAATGGTTTTCTTTTTATGGGTTTCCATAATTTTACAAATATTTGAAATACTTGAAATAGTTTCAAAGTAAGTATAAAATTTGAATATAATTTTAAAATTAAAACAAATTTAAAATATATTTTTAATTTAAGATTTTCTCCATTGTCTGTAATGCGAGCCCCAAGACCATTAATAATGATACGTTTTCTACGAGTCTTCCTTAAATTTTCGATGCCAAAAAGTCGTATTAACCAAATTTTTAAGTAAGTTGGAGTTTAATAGTTTCTTAATTAATATTTAAATTTTATATTTTTATTGTTTTATTAATTTTTTTTCTTATTTCACAGACGTTCGAGCCAACAGATTTATAATGTAACATTGTTCTTCCTATTTTTTATGTCTCTCTATGGTCTGATGGGTGTACAATTTTTTGGCGAATTGAAGAACCATTGTGTCATGAATAACACCGAATATGATGAATATGACAGACCGTATGTTGTTTTTATATAAAAAAATCTTTGTTTTAAATGAGTATCTCTGAGTTTTTAAGGGTTTTGATATTTTTTAAAAGATATTTTCAGAGCTGTCAGAGAAACTGAAAGCTATCGGAATTGGATTAAAAAGCGACCAATAAATACTTTTATGTAATGAATTTTGAAATCATAAATTTGAAACTCGAATTGAAATCGGTACTTTAATTTAGAAAAAAACAAACACCATAACATCAAAATTATTGACACTGAAATATTTACAGCTTATTTTTAAATCCGATTCCGACAGCTGTAGGATTCCATGACAAATCTATTTATAAATTTTGAAAATAGGTGTGTTCATTTACAGAAAATTATTAATTTTCGATAGTTATTGCTTGTAAATGTTCACACACACAAAATAGCAGCTAGAGAGCCCAAAAAGATCGTAATATGTTTAGAAACAAAAATGTTTCTGATAATTTCTACTAGTAAAAATTTTACTATCAGAAATTATTCAGTCTTTATGTCAATTTGCTTTCAAAAAAATTTAGGTATAAAATTTTTATAAGTTTACTATAACAAAATACATTTGCTTTCAAGTTTTGACTGTAAATGTGTTCATTTAATTTTAAATATTTTTGAGAGCAATCTTGAAAATATTTCCTTTTACTCTCTCGTGGCTGGTAATTACTGAAAAGTTATTGAACACAACTAATATTTTATTTTAAAATAGAAAAAATTATACTGAAAAATAATTTAAATTGGTTATTTTTAGTGAATCAAACATAATATTTTTAAAAACATACCTGCTGTAGTTAAAAATGGCTTAGTTAAATCAAAAAATTAGTAAATGTTTTTTTTTTAATTCAGTGGACGTGCAATAGTATTAATTATATAATGTCAGGCCTTATTAGTGCATAGTTTTTTCTCATCATAAAAGAACTTATACAGATAGTTTAATTAAAAATAGCAAACAACATAGGGAATGTATGGAAAAAATGTCTAATTTCTAAAAAAAAACACGCAGCCTAACAACTTGGTTATTGCAACTAATGTGTCAATTATGTACATCAGCCCAACTTCAGCTGAATTGCCCAACGGTAATCAAAACTACTTAACTTCCATCTGTAATACAATTTCGTTACCTTTTTTTGTATATTTTTATTATTGAATCTTCGCTTATGCGAACTAACAATAAGTATTCAAATCTTTAAACTAAATAATTAATATTAGTCCAGCTGGTGCCAGACTAAAATTTAAGGCTCGTATTCAAAAAAAAAAAATTAAATTTAACAAAGGTATTTTAAACGAAATTTTTATGGTACCGTGAAATAACTCCCAAATGAAATAACTCCCAATGAAAAAATGAAATAACTCCCAATTTTTTTCCATACAAATTGGGAGTTATTTCATTATTTTACATTGGGAGTTATTTCATAATGAAATAACTCCCAAATGAAATAACCCCCAATGAAATTTTGTTGGGAGTTATTTCATTTTTTCAAAGTGTTGGGAGTTATTTCATTTTTGTTGGGAGTTATTTCATTTTCTATCATTGGGAGTTATTTCATTTTTATTGGGAGTTATTTCATTTTTATTGGGAGCTATTTCATTTTTGTTGGGAGTTATTTCATTTTTATTGGGCGTTATTTCATTTTACCAGAGCATTTAAAAAAATTTAATCACGCTAGTATACAAGGTGACATTTATTTAAAAGTTTTGGGGTTTTAAAACCGTGGGTATATAGCCGGCCTTCGGCTTAAAGTCCATTGCCCGGCCGAAGGCTACTGCGAAGCCGGCGGATCGAATGCACTGGAGTTTTTTTTCCTTGCGCCCGGCCGAAGGCTGGCTATCTAAATAACTCCGGGCGCAAGGAAAAAGCTCTAGTGGATTCGATCCGCCGGCTTCGCAGTAACCTTCGGCCGGGGAATATACTTTACACTGTAGTGCATCGGAAGTATTTGCAGCTTCATAACTAAAGTGTCATAAGATTCATGTTTTATTTGGCGAAGCTTTATATGGAAAGCAGTAGAGCTTAAAGTCCATTGCCCGGCCGAAGGCTACTGCGAAGCCGGCAGATCGAATGCACTGGAGTTTTTTTCCTTGCGCCCGGCCATAGGCCGGCTATCTAAATAACTCCTTTTTATTAAAAAAAATTATTTAACCAAAAAGGTGCTTAAAGTCCACGCGCCTGTCCTTAAGCTGTAACGAAGCTGGCGGTTTGATTCACGAGAGTTTACTTATCCTGCGTCCAGACGGAGGCCGCCAGTCATTTGGTTTGTTTGTTTAGAAAATAATTTTACGTTAGTGATATCTAATTTATGGATACAAAAGGTGACAATGAATTGAAAATTTTGGGTTTAAAAAAACGTGGCATATATAGCCGGCCTTCGGCCGGGCGCAAGGAAAAAAAACTCCAGTAGATTAGATCCGCCGGCTTCGCAGTAGCCTTCGGCCGGGGAATATACTTTAAACTGTAGTACATTGGAAGTATTTGCAGCTTCATAACTAAAGTGTCATAAAATTCATGTTTTATTTGGCGAAGCTTTATATGGAAAGCAGTAGAGCTTAAAGTCCATTGCCCGGCCGAAGGCTACTGCGAAGCCGGCGGATCGAATCCACTGGAGTTTTTTTTCCTTGCGCCCGGCCGAAGGCCGGCTATCTAAATAACTCCTTTTTATTAAAAAAATTATTTAACCAAAAAGGTGCTTAAAGTCCACGCGCCTCTCCTTAAGCTGTAACGAAGCTGGCGGTTTGATCCACGAGAGTTTACTTATCCTGCGTCCAGACGGAGGCCGCCAGTCATTTGGTTTGCTTGTTTAGAAAATAATTTTATGTTAGTGATATCTAATTTATGGATACAAAAGGTGACAATGAATTGAAAATTTTGGGTTTAAAAAAACGTGGCATATATAGCCGGCCTTCGGCCGGGCGCAAGGAAAAAAAACTCCAGTGGATTAGATCCGCCGGCTTCGCAGTATCCTTCGGCCGGGGAATATACTTTAAACTGTAGTACATTGGAAGTATTTGCAGCTTCATAACTAAAGTGTCATAAAATTCATGTTTTGTTTGGCGAAGCTTTATATGGAAAGCAGTAGAGCTTAAAGTCCATTGCCCGGCCGAAGGCTACTGCGAAGCCGGCGGATCGAATGCACTGGAGTTTTTTTTCCTTGCGCCCGGCCGAAGGCTGGCTATCTAAATAACTCCTTTTTATTAAAAAAATTATTTAACCAAAAAGGTGCTTAAAGTCCACGCGCCTCTCCTTAAGCTGTAACGAAGCTGGCGGTTTGATCCACGAGAGTTTACTTATCCTGCGTCCAGACGGAGGCCGGCAGTCATTAGGTTTGCTTGTTTAGAAAATAATTTTACGTTAGTGATATCTAATTTATGGATACAAAAGGTGACAATGAATTGAAAATTTTGGGTTTAAAAATAAGTGGCATATATAGCCGGCCTTCGGCCGGGCGCAAGGAAAAAAAACTCCAGTGGATTAGATCCGCCGGCTTCGCAGTAGCCTTCGGCCGGGGAATATACTTTAAACTGTAGTACATTGGAAGTATTTGCAGCTTCATAGCTAAAGTGTCATAAAATTCATGTTTTATTTGGCGAAGCTTTATATGGAAAGCAGTAGAGCTTAAAGTCCATTGCCCGGCCGAAGGCTACTGCGAAGCCGGCGGATCGAATGCACTGGAGTTTTTTTTCCTTGCGCCCGGCCGAAGGCTGGCTATCTAAATAACTCCTTTTTATTAAAAAAATTATTTAACCAAAAAGGTGCTTAAAGTCCACGCGCCTCTCCTTAAGCTGTAACGAAGCTGGCGGTTTGATCCACGAGAGTTTACTTATCCTGCGTCCAGACGGAGGCCGCCAGTCATTTGGTTTGCTTGTTTAGAAAATAATTTTACGTTAGTGATATCTAATTTATGGATACAAAAGGTGACAATGAATTGAAAATTTTGGGTTTAAAAATAAGTGGCATATATAGCCGGCCTTCGGCCGGGCGCAAGGAAAAAAAAACTCCAGTGGATTAGATCCGCCGGCTTCGCAGTAGCCTTCGGCCGGGGAATATACTTTAAACTGTAGTACATTGGAAGTATTTGCAGCTTCATAACTAAAGTGTCATAAAATTCATGTTTTATTTGGCGAAGCTTTATATGGAAAGCAGTAGAGCTTAAAGTCCATTGCCCGGCCGAAGGCTACTGCGAAGCCGGGGGTTCGAATCCACTGGATTTTTCTTTCCTTGCGCCCGGCCGAAGGCCGGCTATCTAAATAACTCTTTTTTTATTAAAAAATTATTTAAACAAGAAGGTGCCTCAAGTCCACGCGCCTGTCCTAAAGCTGTAACGAAGCCGGCGGTTCGATCCACGAGAGTTAACTTATCCTGCGTCCAGACGGAGGCCGGCAGTCATTTGGTTTGTTTGTTTAGAAAATAATTTTACGTTAGTAACATCTAATTTATGGATACAAAAGGTTTTCGCATTATATATATGTATTTTAATTGGGAGTTATTTCGTTTTCGTTGGGAGTTATTTCATTTTCGTTGGGAGTTATTTCATTATTGTTGGGAGTTATTTCATTTCCGTTGGGACTTATTTCATAAAACAATTATTTTTTTTTGTAATTGGGGGTTATTTCATTTTTGTTGGGAGTTATTTCATTTGGGAGTTATTTCACTTTTTTGTGACTTTTGTGAAATAACTCCCAATCATTGGGAGTTATTTCATTTTTACCGTTGGGAGTTATTTCATTTTTTTCGATTGGGAGTTATTTCATTTTCGTTGGGAGTTATTTCATTTGGGAGTTTTTTCATTTTTTCCATTGGGAGTTATTTCATTTGGGAGTTATTTCACGGTACCAATTTTTATACAAAATCAGTATTTGAAGTCTACTTTAAATTTGAAATTTGTTTTTGCATACGACCCTAAGTTCCGGATTTGCGTGCTATTGGACGTCCAATTTATATTCATATTTTGTAGATTATTCTTAAAGTTTTGCATTCTTTATAAACTTTACGTTTTTTTTGCACTTACATACATACATTGCAAATTTTTTAAAAAATATTTAAGTTTTTAAAAACTTTTGTGTGTGGGCATTTCCAGGATATTAAACGCGACATTCGTATGTCTTTAAAACTAAAAAAAAAAAACATATAAAAAAATCTAAAAAAAATAGTTTTTTAATACATATACCCCCTTATTTCCTAAAACGCAACGCCCTAGAACAAAAACAAAATGTATGGAAAAGTTTTTTAAATTTTAATTTTTTCCATACATTTGTTAGCGTTATAATGCGTTGCGTTTTACGTAATTAGGCCCATTAACTTTGAAGCAGTTTAGTAGTAATATATCAGAGTTCGAAATTGCTCACTCACTTCTCATTCGTGAGAACGAGTGTGAGCGCTGTGTTTACTACAGCAATTTTTCATTAATGAATGAGTTTTTAAAAAACATTTTGTGCCTTCTCATTCTCGAGTGAGAAAAAAAAATTTTTTTTTTCACCAGTCATAAGTGAGAAGTGAAAAGAAAAATTTACTTTTTTTTTCACGAACATAAATGAAAAGCATCAAATTCGAGTGCTTTTCATAAGTGAGAAATCATAAATGAATTTTTTCGCGAAGCATTCATAAATGTGTACACATAAAATTTTTTGGTCATGTTACTGGTGCTGCCATATGTAAAATTTATCGCATAATTTTTGAAATGCTTAAAAAAAGTAGGAATAATTTTTTTTTTAAAAACATGTTTTTAATAAATTAAAAACTGTTAAACGTTGTGGTTCTTAACTACTTTTTTTAATTTTCTTGCTTTCATAATAAAATATTTGCATTTATATAACTTCATTTCATTTAAATTTTTCAATGAATCCGATTTAATGATTTTAGTAATAAAAATATGCGGTTAAGGTTTTACAAAAATGGGAAGCATTACTCCAGTTTGTATTGTCTTTCACTAAGTTCCTTTTTGCACGATTCTATTAAGCAAATACTTTTTTTGAAGATGCATCGTACAACACATATTTTTCAAAATTAAATTGTCTTTTAGGCACTGATTGTTATTCACTTCACGCTATTTAAAATCCAAATAAGGTTCTTTTATAAATATTTAATGTTTATATTGCAAAAAAAATAGAGCTGTTACACACACTCATGCAAATTTTAAAAGGATTGGAAAAAATTGCATTCCGCTTTACCACCATTAGGAGATAATTGTTCATCATTTCATTTTGTTTGGGATTTTCCACTAATTTGAAAGGTATTTTATACCTGCCTGTCCGTCATCCTTTTAGGTATTAGGTATTTTGTTACAAAAAATTGTGGTGGTTATTATACAATACACACGCAAATCTTTTTATGTACAACAATTTGAAACTTTATCTTTCAGGTCAATTAAATAGAACCAAAGAGTTTGAAGGAGTTCTTTTTGCAAAAGTAAGGTAAATTAGAAAAAGAGCAGTTAAGACATTGAACACAATACACAAGAAATACTTTTTATTTATCAGAAAACGTCAATTAAAAATTTAGGAAAATAGTTCAAAAATATTTTTAAATTTGTGTCAGTGAAGACTATAAAATTTCTAAGAAATCACAACATAAAATATAATGTATTATTTAAGTTTCTTAACAAAAACAATTTTTTTATAAATATGACTTTTTCACAATAAATACTGCTAAAAGTTATCCTTTATATTAATATTTATTTATTATATTAGCAAAATAAAAAAAATATATGTAAATGCAAGAATTTTTTTACTCTTATTGGGAGTACAAATTTCACACGCTTAAAAAATTATTTTCCGGCAACTCTGTTACAAAGCGTGAAAAATATTAAAGCAACACTCGCGCTCATAAAAGAATGAATCGAAAGTGAAAAGAAGAAATTTCTCATTCATTTGTGAGTGAGAAATAAAATTTGGTTTTTATTTTTCATTTGTGATTTGTGAGCGTGAAAAAAAAAACGACAAACTTCTCATAAGTGAGTGAGGGTTGGCAAAAAATTTTTCACGCTCTTTTATGAACGTGAGAAGAAATTTTTTTTTTTAGGATTTTTCGCTCTCGAGATTTTTCATGAATGGTGTTTTTTTATCGCTCACTCTTGAGAAAATTTGTACTCTGTAATATATAAAACGCAAAAAGTTTATGTTGTAATTTTTTTTCCTCTTATATACGAATTAATATGCGGACGCGCACGCGATCTGCGAATTGATATATAATTTGATAAAGATTTTTGTTGGTTAAAAAAAAAAATCCGCTTCCTAAAAATAGATGCTGTCAAAATATTTCAACTCGTATAACTTCTATTATTTTTAGTATGATAGCGCACGCGACATTTGTAACGTGACAAAGTTTTCCACCCTGTTCAATTTAATATTACTTTAACATTTTTTATCTTAAAAGTGCGTTTAATATGTTTTGTTTGATTTTATAAGTTTTTATTCACATATTTTTGTATGTTTGAGACATCTACCACAGTTTAAGGTGAAGCAAGTGTGTATTGTTATCAAGTATTGACTACACTGTTTTAGGTGCTTTTAATTTTAAATGTTGATCAAAGAAGAGATAATGTAGTTTTTTGATGCCTTAAACATTTGAGTTCTGTTGAATTATCCGTTTATGATTATGAAATCTCTTTAATATACATATTGACACAAATAAAAAATTTATATAATTTAGCACTTGCTGTTGTACACACTTAAATCAAGGAAATCCATCACCTAAGCAAAATGTTTTGCTTAACCTAAAACTTTCTTTTATTAACCACTTCAATACTACCAATAGTACTCTTTAATACGTCGTTGCGAAGTATATTCTATTAAACTGCTTTGCAACCGAAACGAACCAAAAAATTACATCAAAAAGAAGAATTCCATAAAATAACTTCAATCATAATATAAATAAATAATTAGGGGACTCACAAGGTGTTCTATTTGTCCTATTGTCATAAAATTTTGACAATGGTTTAACAACCTTTACCAACTATTGGACAGTCGTTGCAGGTGCAAGTGAGTTGTGATAATTTAATAAGTATATTAAACGACGTGGTACTTTTAAGGAACTATTTTTGTATGAAAGACAACAAAACCATTGTGAAATTTTGTAACAATATGACAAAAGGACATAATAGGACACCTTGTGAATCCCCTAAATGGAAAATTGATGATGAGAAAATACCATTAAAAGCAAAAAAGCCAATGAAAATACTCATTGTGCATGTAATTTTTTTCATAATAGCGTCTTAAATTAGATTTAAACTTATTATTATATCAAAATTAAGATATTATTTTTTTATACTGTTTAAAGAAATAAAATCTTTGTAAACATTTAAAATTATGATCTCGCTTGAAATGCCTATATTCAGGACAAATCTGTTCAATCTCTTAAAATTCACTTAAAACCGCAGTCTGTTCGTTAATTTTTTTCACCCTTTTTCGAAAAATTTTATCTATGTGAAAGCTTTTTTAGGTCTTTTTAGAAAAAAACAAAAATAATCTTGTGTCAACTATGAATTTTTAGGATTTTAACGTTAAATTCTTTGGCTATACCTGATACATTTTGTTCAATGGATCCAGATTCGGGTTATCAATGTTCACCTGGCATGAAGTGCATGAAATTGGATTTTTTGAGCAGTTATGTTATAGGTTTCAACGGGTTCGAAGATATAGCTACCAGTATTTTTACCGTCTATCAGGCTGCCTCACAAGAAGGTTGGGTCTTTATTATGTACCGTGCCATAGATTCATTGCCCGCTTGGAGAGCGGCATTTTATTTTAGGTATGTAATTGTTTATCTGCTTTAAAGATACATGTTAACTTTTGTTTTTTTTTCGTTATTTTGTTTCTTGATTTCAGTACAATGATATTCTTTTTGGCTTGGTTGGTGAAGAATGTTTTCATTGCTGTCATTACGGAAACCTTTAATGAGATTCGTGTTCAATTCCAACAAATGTGGGGAGCTCGTGGCCACATTACTAAAACAGCGGCCTCTCAGATACTAAGTGGCAATGATCAGGGTTGGCGTTTGGTCACTATCGATGATAGTAAGCATGGTGGTTTAGCGCCTGAAACCTGCCATGCTATTTTACGTTCTCCCTATTTTCGCATGCTTGTGATGACAATTATTTTAGCAAATGGCATTGTAACGGCAACAATGTCATTTAAACACGATGGACGGCCACGTCACGTCTTTTATGAAAACTACTATTATATAGAGGTGGTTTTTACTTTACTTCTCGATTTAGAAACCATATTTAAGATTTATTGCCTGGGCTGGAGAGGCTATTATAAGCACTCAATACATAAATTTGAATTATTGTTAGCAGTGGGAACAACGCTGCATATTGTGCCAAATTTTTATCTATCTCCATTTACATATTTTCAGGTGAGATTTTTTTTTTATCATATTCATTAAAATTTATTCTATTAACGAATAACTAATGCTATATTTGAATATATACATACAAATAAAAAATATATTTTTTTTATTTTTTAAACAGGTCCTTCGTGTTGTCCGTCTTATTAAGGCCTCGCCCATGTTAGAGGGATTCGTTTACAAAATCTTTGGTCCTGGTAAAAAGCTTGGCTCTCTCATAACATTTACTGTGTGCTTACTTATTATCAGTTCGGGTATTTCAATGCAATTGTTCTGTTTTCTATGCGATTTTACCAAGTTTGAAACATTTCCGGAAGCATTTATGTCTATGTTTCAAATTCTTACCCAAGAAGCTTGGGTCGAGGTTATGGATGAAACAATGATACGTACCAGTAAAACACTTACGCCCCTAGTAGCCATTTATTTTATTCTCTACCATTTGTTTGTAACACTCATTGTGCTGAGTTTGTTCGTGGCGGTTATCTTGGATAATTTGGAGTTGGATGAAGACATAAAAAAGTTGAAACAACTTAAATTCCGCGAACAAAGCGCCGAAATCAAGGAAACTTTACCATTTCGTTTAAGAATATTTGAGAAATTTCCTCAGTCTCCTCAAATGACGATACTGCATCGTATACCAAACGATTTTACGCTTCCCAAGGTGAGGGAATCTTTTATGAAACAATTTGTTATTGAGTTAGAAACGGATGATCCATCTATGGAGAGTTGCAAGAGACCTATGTCAGAATATTGGGAATCGAATGTAGTTTTCCGCAAACAAAAACCCGTAAGAATAATGAATAAAACGGCCAAAGTCCGATCGGCTGGCAGTAGTTTAAGGAAGTTGGCTATAACTCATATTATAAAGTAAGTATAATTTCAAAAGAGCTTTAAGTGTTTAATTGTTTATTACAAGTGCATTTTTATTGCAGTGATTCCAACAATCAACGTCTTATGCTGGGAGACTCAGCTATGTTGCCAGTTGTAGGTGGTAAAAGTGGTCTTAAATCACAGGGAACTATAACGCATTCAAAGCCCTGGAGAGTAGATCAAAAAAAGTAAGTAAAGGCAGCCAAGTAGCAGTAAAGATAATCATCTAAAAATCTTTAAAAATTTCAAAAAAATTTTTTGGCTTATTTTCTAAATAAGAAATTTATTTAATTTTTATATAAAGATTTGGATCACGTTCTATACGTCGAAGTGTTCGTTCTGGTTCGATTAAACTCAAGCAAACCTATGAACATCTAATGGAGAATGGTGATATTGCTTCGGCACCGAGAGCTAATTCGGGCAGAGCTAGACCGCACGATTTAGACATAAAACTATTACAGGCTAAACGGCAGCAAGCCGAAATGAGACGCAATCAAAGAGAGGAGGATTTAAGAGAAAATCATCCATTCTTTGACACACCATTATTACTGGTGCCACGTGAAAGTCGTTTTCGTAAAATTTGCCAAAAAATTGTACATGGTCGATACGATGCTAGACTTAAGGATCCCTTGACTGGCAAAGAACGTAAAGTGCAATATAAAAGTATGCAGTAAGTTGTTCTTAATTATACAACACATAAATAAAAATTAATATTTATTAAAACTCCTTTTTCTTAATAAAGCAACTTCTTAGGTTTAGTTACTTACTTAGATTGGGTGATGATATTTGTCACTACACTTTCTTGCATTTCCATGATGTTTGAGACTCCTAATTATCGTGTTATGGATCATCCATCCTTACAAATAGCCGAATATGCTTTTGTCATCTTTATGAGTCTGGAGTTGGCTCTAAAAATTCTAGCAGATGGTATATTCTTTACACCGAAGGCCTACATAAAAGATGTAGCTGCTGGACTTGATGTTTTTATATATGCGGTTTCTACTTCGTTTCTTTGCTGGATGCCAAAAAATATACCTACTAACTCGCTGGCACAGCTTTTAATGGTACTAAGATGCATCAGGCCTTTACGTATATTCATCTTAGTTCCACACATGCGCAAAGTGGTCTATGAACTTTGCCGCGGTTTTAAGGAAATCTTATTAGTATCTACATTGTTGATTCTGCTAATGTTTGTATTTGCCAGTTATGGTGTCCAGCTATATGGTGGTCGTTTAGCCCGTTGCAATGATCCGACTATATCAAAGCGGGAAAATTGTGTGGGTGTTTTTATGCGGCGGGTATTTGTGACAAAGATGAAATTAGTACCTGGTTCAGATGAATCCTATCCAGCTATGTTAGTACCTAGAGTATGGGCAAACCCTAGAAGGTTCAATTTTGATAACATTGGTGATGCTATGCTGACATTGTTTGAGGTTTTATCATTTAAGGGCTGGTTGGATGTGAGAGATGTTCTCATTAAGGCCGTAAAACCAGTAAGTAATAAATTTTCAAAACGGATTTGTCCTACAGTTGTTTGTTAAATTTACCTTGTTTATTAACTTCCTTTCCTTTTTTATTTTCTAGGTTCATGCAGTTTACATTCACATCTATATTTTCTTAGGCTGTATGATTGGCTTAACCCTATTTGTGGGCGTGGTTATTGCTAATTATTCAGAGAATAAAGGCACAGCTCTGTTGACAGTCGATCAAAGAAGGTGGTGTGATTTAAAAAAGCGTTTAAAAATTGCTCAACCTTTACATTTGCCACCCCGACCGGATGGTCGAAAAGTTCGAGCATTTGCTTATGATGTTACACAACACATTTATTTTAAACGTATTATAGCTGCTATTGTTTTAATTAACAGTGGCCTATTATCTATTACTGTAAGATATGATTGCGGTATTTTTTTAACCCGTGTAATCTCTTTGTTGATTTTCTGTTTTTAGTGGATAAAAGGTGAAAGAATAACGGAAATCTGTGTCTTATTAAGTGTGACCTTGACATTCGTATTTGTGGTCGAAGTTGTAATGAAAATTATAGCCTTTACCCCACGCGGTTACTGGCAGTCGAGACGAAATCGTTACGATTTACTTGTTACAGTATCGGGAGTAGTATGGATATTTTTGCAAACTATTTTAAGGGTAAATTGGCTTACATAATCTATAAAATATTGTTAGTAATAATTTTTTCAATATTTTAAGAACGATCTATCATATTTTTTTGGCTTTATGGTGGTGATTTTAAGATTTTTCACCATAACCGGTAAACACACCACACTGAAAATGTTAATGTTAACTGTGGGTGTATCTGTTTGTAAATCATTCTTTATTATATTTGGAATGTTTTTACTAGTATTTTTTTATGCTTTGGCTGGCACAATATTGTTTGGTAAGTTGATATTAAAAGCATATTCTGCAAATGCTTGAATTTAAACCAAATGTTTTTTTAAGGTACGGTCAAGTATGGTGAAGGTATAGGTCGACGTGCTAATTTTGGTTCACCAGTTACTGGAATCGCTATGCTGTTTCGCATTGTAACTGGTGAAGATTGGAATAAAATAATGCATGATTGCATGGTAAGGCCACCCTATTGTACGCCAGGAAATAATTATTGGGAAACAGATTGCGGTGAGTTTTAAAATTTATGTATATTCAACAACTATTTTCCCCCATGTTCTGTAAACTGAATCCGAGTAAATTTTTCGAATTGAAACCAGTTCCACTAGATTTTATATCATTAAGTCAGCAAACCTGTTTGAACGCAGCAAAGTTATCAATTTAACATACTAAAGTCCGTTGCATCGGGTTTTTCAGATATAGGTGATACTCTATGTGCTCCTACTATCAAATTTTTCTTTCAAAATAAAGAGATCATAATAAGTACTTTGTAGCGAACTTGAGGTCGATAGATCTAACGGTTTTTGTGATATTTTTTTAGCAAAAATAGTTTTTATTTTTGGACAAAAAAATTCAAAAAAAATTTTTTGAGGAAAAATAAAAAATTTAAAATCAGTTGATTTAAAAAAAGTCTACAAGTACATACATCAAGATGATGTACTTTAGTTAAATTTTTGATGTTTCCTTGTACATCCTTTTTTTTTTTTTTTGAAAATTCAAAAATAATTTTTATTTACAGTCCCTGGCCGAAAGCTGTAATAGTTTTCGAAATTAAGCGTACTAAAAACTTCCTCTTGCTCCAATCCTTTTCATAGTTAAGATATTGCAGTACAATTACTTTGTAGTACATTTGAAGTCGATAGCTAATATTGTTTCCAAAATACAACGCATCAAAAGCTTCCTAAAATGGTTTTGCTGTATGGTGGATCCACCAATTTTTTTCTTAAATGTACACATTATAGTTTAAAGTTGATAGATGCAATAGTTTCTCAGATGTAGCGCATGAAGGCTGAGTTCGATTCATACCAGAGGCCCTGGTAGGTCTGCTTTACGCTACTTTTCTTTCTTTCTTATCCTTCTCTAAATTTCCTCTTTCCTTCTTTCTTCACCCTTTCTATCGGTCACTCCAGGTAAAAGAAAGGGACCGAATTAAGTGGACCCAAGTAAGCTGTATCCTTTCCTTAAACGGCTGCCTATTCAACCTAACCTTACGGGGCGCAAACAAATGTTGCACAAATTTTAAATGGAGTAACTAACTAATATATAAACCAAGGTGAAATTATGTTACCAGGTGGTGTTACGAGCACAGCTGATCTACTTTTTGCATGCATAAATCAAGGCTGGGTTGTCAAAGTTGTTTACTTTTACATACCTTTTTTTTGACACCTGAGCAAACGAAAACTACAACAAAAACTAAAATTTTATTCACCGAAATTTGTTGTTGTTGAATCACCACCACCTGATGCATTATTGCGCCATAAAGAAATTTTACTTGTACAAAGTAAATCAAACTTAAACCGTTTAATATAAAAAATCCATAAAAATATGTAAATTTATTTAAATATTGTACAAATTAAATAAATAATTAGTTATTCTTATAATACTCGTTATTTAAAAATCTATTCACTTTTTCCGAAAATCCTCTCATTAAAGATTTTTAAGTTGCTTTCGTTACTTTTTGGACGAGATGGTATACTTACGCTTAGCATCAGATGATGTTTCCTTAAACTCCTTTTCTGTATCCTTCAATTCTTTTTTTCGGGACAAAATTGATTTTATTGTTTGAATACCACGCAAGGGCCGTTTTTTTTCAGTAACATGATGCCAAATCGAGCCAGAAATATGAAGGTATTCTGTGCTGTTTTAAGAAAGGCAAACCCCGTTTTCTTAAACACTCCGTAATATAGATGTTGCAAATGATTGGCTTCTTTTGTCACAGCTGCAAATTCGTTGCCACATAAGAAACTTAATAGGGAATTTTGTCCGGTATATTAATGCCTAAGTCTTCCTTAGGCTGTTTGATTGTTTTTGAAACGATGAACCTTTAGAGTGTTTGCTATTTTTTTTTTTAATTCCATATTGGATTTTTTAGGTTTTGATTATTTTTTCCCTTGTTATTTTTTCGCTTTGTTTTTAAACCGAACAAACAGTTAAAAATGATAAATTTTTTTGAAAGTTAATGTGATTAAAAAATGATTTGTTGGACCAAAATAGTGCGTATAAGATTTTTCTGATCCACTTCTTATGTTAAAGGTTATAGCCATTTCTTAAGTATGGCAAGAGACTTTCAATTATTAAACTAAAAGGCAGTACAAATTAATGTATATCATTGGTGCCTAACGAAATAAAATGATTTATGCATTGTGTCGCAAAAACCTCATTTAAAACCTCGCATCATGTAAGCTGAGTAAAACTTTTATCTGATATGGTCTTATTTTTAAGATTTTCATTTTGTGTGCGTGTAAAACTTATTTAGTGTTTTCCCCCAGAGGACTCTCTGGGCATCATTGATTTATATGTATATTATTTAAAAACTTATTTGAATTTATGTCTCTTCTTATAGGAAATTTTACTGCCAGTCTTATATATTTTTGTACATTCTATGTTATCATCACTTATATAGTGCTCAACTTACTAGTGGGTAAGTATTTTAAAAAACAACTTTAACCAATTTCGGAATATACAAACAATATTTATGGTTTTTTTCAGCTATTATCATGGAAAACTTTTCATTATTTTATTCAAATGAAGAAGATGCCTTATTGTCCTATGCTGATATACGCAATTTTCAAAATACCTGGAACATAGTCGATATTCACCAGCGTGGAGTAATACCAGTACGCAGGGTTAAATTTATATTACGCTTATTAAAGGGACGTTTGGAGTGTGACCCCCAAAAGGATCGTCTATTATTTAAATACATGTGTTATGAATTGGATAAACTGCACAATGGTGAAGATGTAACATTCCACGACGTTATTAAGTATGTTTAAAAATTGTGGTTTGTATGAAAATAAATTTGTTATTATTTTTTGTTTGTTGTAGTATGCTTTCTTATCGTTCGGTGGATATAAGAAAAGCATTACAGTTGGAAGAACTATTAGCTCGTGAAGAGTTTGAATATTTGGTCGAAGAAGAAGTAGCTAAAATGACAATACGTAATTGGTTGGAGGCATGTTTAAAGAAAATACGATCACAAAACGCATATGTAAGTAGATAAAATAAAGATAGGCAAGGTAGTAGAAGCAACCACTATTTTGAAATGATACTTGAATACAAAAATATAATTTTCAAAGTAAGCACCCTTATTCTGCATTCCGATTACGATTCCGCATGCATATACTCTTAAAAAAATACATTAGTTCGATTTAAATTTAAGAAGCACAAGATTTTATTGCGAAAAGATAAAAAATCCAAAATATACTAAGTAAAAGTTATTTGTGGCACATTTTTTACAGTGAAAAAGGGCGACAGAGAAAATTTCGATTCGAATCTAAATGCAGAATATGGGTAAATTCTTCTGCATTTATATTAACAATAACTGTTTTATTGTTTGCTTTTTAGAAACAGCAAAATTCTTTAATTGCCGGTTTACGAGCTACCAATGAGCAATCTACTATACGGTCTAATGTTCCAGAGGATAAGGCCGCTGTAGGTGTGATAGAAAAATCAACTATATCCACAGTAAGTGGCGTCGTAGCTGCGGCTGGACCGCCCACAAGCGATGCCTTTTCCCCTACGTTTAGCTCTACAGAAAATGAGGGAAATGATGTTAGTACTAGTGCAGTGGCATCAACACCAGCGCCTGCAGAAACCTCTACAACACATGCCACCCAACGTGTAATATCGGCAACTAAGCGTGGATATGCGCTTAATCGCTCCGATTCAACTGGCAGTTCAACAGGTCGTAAATTTCTAGCACCAACGTCTTCAGATCCCCAACAGCGCTCAACTTTAACCGATAAAGAACGCTTGTACATTGCTAATCAGCAGAAAAGGAAAAATTCCATAACTACTAGTACGTTACCGGTAGCACCAATACCGGTTATTCCAGGAGCGGGACACAAAAAAAATAGCTTTTTTTCTGGTGATATGTCACAATTTCATTATCCAACCCTTAACCATTTCGAACATGGCAATTTACAACTGGGTTTAAACAGTCCATCCGGCGGCCTATTGCAACACATAATTCCAGGAACTAAGCTTTTACCCTTTAATAATCAAGCTAATGCTGTGTACGAGGTTCATGATTGGTGGCAAGAGCAAGTTCTATGTACTCAGTCGAGTGACGATGAAATGTAACAGTAGTAAAGTTCTAAAAATGTTATGCCAAATTAAGAATTTTAATATAAAAATTTAGATTTAGTATTGTTTATATAGAAAAGATATATGTACATAATATGTAACTGTTGTTAACAATTTCTGCAATAAATACTTTTAAAAATATTAATTTAACTTTGAAAAAAAGGTAAGCAGTTATACATTTATGTTAGATTTTTGAAAAACAAAAAAAAAATTTATTATTTTGAGTTTTGAAAAAAAGGCATGTGCATGGAAAGTTAGGAAAGTTAAGTGAAGTCTGATTTTTTAAAAGTTTTTTTTATGCAAAAACGATCTCTAACAACATAATTTGAAAAAAGGAAGAAAATTTACAAATACTTAATTTAGCTGAAAAGTTAAATAGGTGATGTTTACAACCAAAAAGACACTACTACCGTTCAAAGAGTACTGTTGATGAAATAATTTCTTCTATGAAGATGATGATAATTTCTTCTAATAAAAAGAAATTATAAGAACTTAAGCTAAACTAAAAAGCAAAAATTTTTATTTTCTTTAAATTTTTACGCATATAAAATTTTACAGGGGAATAACGTGTATTTTTAGGGACAAAACATTAACATTCATAAATATAAAAAATCGTAAAAAATTTTCATTAATGAAGGGAAGATATCACCTATATTTTCTTAGTTAATAACTAGTTTTGTTTAATAATTATATACTATTTTTGTTGAAAACTAAGAAAACTTAAGATAAAAGTAGGGTACAGCCTGATGAATGATATTTAACGTATATGTATTTAGGAGTAGAACGATTATAGATTAGTAGTTATGGTTTTGCTTTATATGCAAATTAAATTTTGTTTCGGTAGCAGCATTTAGCAAAATTGGACTTTTTTTTGTGTTGACTGGAACATTATTGCAATTTTTTTTACTAATTTGAGGTCGCTGATTTCAAATCTAATCTCCGTTTTTCTCCATCAGCTCGATTTTTTAAGTTACTGGTACTAATGTTATATCTGACTTTTTTCCAAAAATTAAGACTTTACTCCTCTTTAAGCGATTTTCAAAATTGTTTTTTTTTCATAAAGATGTTCTTGTTATCTTTGAAAAACTATCAAACTATTGATAATCAAAAAAAAAATTACTGAGTAATGGTTGCAAAAGTAAAAAAAATCTAATTTTTAATTAAAAAAAATCGAATTTTTAATTTAAAAAAATCATGAAAAAGCCACATAGCCTATAAACAAAACCAGACATCGATCATAAAAATCGATTAACGCGTTTCGTTTTTATTCACAATTAGGTAAAGGTACCTACCTCATTTTGATATGTATGTGTAATATTTCGCTCTTTTAAGCAAAAAATGCCTTTTTACATCAGTTAAATGTACATACATCAGTGCTGTTGAGCAGTAGTATCTTAAAAAAGATAAACAAAATCAAAAGCTGTGATCGGTTTAAACGAAATATGGCTCGTTTTTGTTCGGAACATTTTCGCCAATACGCTCACAAAAAAAACGGGATTTTTGTCGTTTTATATTTTTTTAAGAAGTTTTAAAAAAATTAAAAATGTTGAATTTTGTTAAAAACACATTTTTC
Organism: Melanophora roralis; assembly: GCA_963583895.1. NCBI lineage: Eukaryota > Metazoa > Arthropoda > Insecta > Diptera > Rhinophoridae > Melanophora > Melanophora roralis. The sequence goes on along the minus strand of OY757190.1, from coordinate 23,182,231 downwards.
TGCCATAACTTTCCTGATACCTCTGAAAATACTGGCCAAATTAAAAACCAATGTAAGCACGACTTAAAGATAATATTGTTGACGAGTTTTGTTTTTTCTTACTGAAGAGGGTAAATCGTTTTCAAGTTATTCAAATATGCGTAGTAGAAGTGTTCCGATACTACGAAACTAATCAGCGCCAAATCGGATTGTTCAGCATCTGATGATTTTAAACTGTTGCTTCAATATTAAATTTAAATATGAAACATTTGTACTTATTTTAATATATTTTAATTGAGTTTATTTGAAAAAAAAAAATATTAGTCTTTTCCGCCTAGTTCCATTTAACGTGGAAAAGCCCTAAGGAAAAGAAGTTGAAATATGTCAAATAGCCAGGCTCGGTTTTATTGCAAGTTTTACCAAATACGATAATAAGAGGACATACATACATAAGTCACAAGAGAATTAAAATTTGTAAGTTTGTTTGTGCATAAACATGATAAACATTTATTTAAATGGAACATAAAAAATTACTGACACAAAAATTTGAATAAAATAAATAAAATTTAATTAAAAAAATAGTAAATTTTTATTAATTTCGTTCAATATTTTTTTCGTCTTCCGTTTTTTTCTGCTTATTATTGTGGTCATCGGACACCATGTTTAAATCATTATCATCAATTACCTGATTTATGCATTTAACTTCTACACTATCTCTATCTTCATTAGCAGTTTCATTTAAAGGTTTTCTTTCTTCAACATCTTCTAACTCTTCTCTTAGATCTTCTAACTCCTCTTGATGGCGTCGCTTTAAAAATTCTATTCTTGATTCATATATTTGTTTTTGACTTTTGATCTCACGTTGCATTCGCAATTCAGCCTGCCGTTCGCGTTCATCAAGAGTTTTTCTAAATGACTCGACTAGTTGAATACGTATTTCATTTTCTTGCTTTAGCAACTCTTCAGCATGTTGATGGGTTAAACGTTCAATTTTCTCTTTCAAATGATATGTTTCATCAATTGTTTCTTCAAGTTGTTTATCTAGCTCTGCAATGTGTTGGTTTTGTAACCCTATTTGACGGCGGAGTTTTTCCACGTCCGCTTTTAAGATACTTTTCTCCTCTAAAAGCTGCTGTGTATAAGAACTGTCTGTTGTGATGTTAAATATTGAGTATCGAGACTGATTTCGTTTTACAGCCGGAGCTTTAAATATTATATTACTAGCTATAGAAGCAAAATTTAGAACATTTAAGTTTTCTTCGTAATATTTTTCAGTGGGAGTGACATTAACAATCATGGCCAATTTTTCTTTACCCTGCAAAGATGCCTGTATTATCATTGTTAATTTTGATTCTCTAAATGGTATGCGCTCCTTTTTGCTAAGTGTAGAAGAAGTTGTATTTGATGTGTTTGTGTTGTTGGCAGCATCTAAACAGCGTCCCAATACCATGAGTGAAGTATTAATTCGTTGTGCCTCCTTTAGACGGGAGCCAATATTACCAGTCTTATCCAAACGCTCCGAACCGGCTAAATCACAAAACTTGTACGATGTTTCTGTATAAACGCCGTTGCGGTAGTACTTTAAAACATCAACAAAAAACACACAATGCGATCGACTGGAGTTGGCATTAATAGATGTGGAGGCATATGTCACCTTTTGCAGACCAGAGCGTAAAAGTTTAAGGGCTTCTAAACTGGATTTAATATAAATCGATGTGACATCTTTTATAAAAACATTGCCATCGTTACAAACAATTTTTAAATTTTTACGCGTTATATTAACAGCTGATATTAGAGGACCATTGCTTTTAATGGGTGCCAACAAATCATATACCAGTTCATTATAAATTTCTACAAATGTTACCCATATAAACACTGAAACGTCCTCTAAAGCCACTGTATCAAAATGATGATCACTGCGTATCGAATGCTGGAGTTGATCATAATTTGTTTCTGGGCTTTTACAATTTTCCAATATCTGTCGACGCAAAATGTTTTCTTTTTCCACTAAATCATCATCAAGAAATATAGTTCGAGAGTTAACCAATTTAGCTAATGGGTATGGATGTATATTGTCCTTGTAAAGGGTAAAAATATTTTCCAGGGATCTAGGAATAATACCTGGACGCATATCGTCGCCAAGCAAAGTAAACGTTTTGCCAGAGCCTGAAGTACCATACGTCAAGACGGTAAAGCTCTCCTCTCCCAAAATCTTATCCCCAATACATTTTTCATAAACTTCACGTTGACTTACCCCAGAATCAAAGATTTCCGAAAAACTATAGTGTTTCTCCATCGAATTTTTGTTTTTACTAGTGCTAGTATATTCTGTAGATGGCCCAGTTATGAAAACTTTGCCTCCCTCTGATATAGAGTATGATGATGAGGGAACTTCAACTGGCTTTAACCTTAAATATACAAGAGCTCCAGTTTCTACAGCTGCACCAGAATCTGCAGTTTCAGTTAAACCGTCACCAATACTACCAGTATCATAAAATCCTTCTTCCAGACTGTCGCTATCGCTGTCATCTTCGCAATAATTCTCCTCTTTAATTTCGTTAAAAAGTTTTTGCCGTTTTTGGGGGCAAGGTCTATTTCTTCGATCAACACTTGGATCTCTAGGAATTAAAAAGGAACGCACCTCACGTTTTAAATCCATTTTATATCTTAGAAAAAACTAATATTTATAGCAAACACAATTGTTTGAGTTTTTATGTATTTAAGAAATTTTAAAAATCACTGGCGCTTTTTTGTCTCTGAAAACATGTCACAAGTACTTGAATAATCGAAATGGAGAAAAACACTGCCAGACTTATATTTTTTAAATATCAGAACAGGGTGCCTCCAATATCGCTGCAAATACTAAAGAACAAAATACACCATATGATCAAGTGAATTGTAATTGAGCTTTAATCATGTGACATACAAGCATTTCGTAAGATTATCACTATAAATAACCAATTTTAGCAGATGGTAATGAAAAAGACGGGATGTTTTTGCGATTTGCCGTCGTTTTCAATATTATTTGAATGTAAAAATTATTAATTAAGGCAAATTTTTTTGCTTTTTTATTCTGGCTAAGGGCCTCCGGGTGGAGGTGGCGAGTGAGATTTGCCACTTCCCTTCGTAACCTGACCTAACCCATTCTGGCTTAAGTTTATTATTAAGTTTCTATTTATTAGAAAAAATTATTAATGATTAATCCTACTAAATTTAAAAGAATCAAGCATTTAAAAGTACATACATATTGTTAAATGTTTAAATGGTTTTTTAACATATTTTTTTTACAATTGTTTATATTTAATAGTAATTTAAATCTTTAATAAAAAAACATAAAAGACATTAAAAAAATAGAACTCGTTTAAAATTACAAAGCCCTTAGAGATGTTAACTATCTTAAAACTTCTGCTATACTGAGCAAATTTCATCACAACCACCCAAAATTTTTTGATCAATTATAAAATTTTGATTGTACTTTAATAATCAGTTCAAACCGTCAAAAGACCCACATATTGTCAATAAACAGTCCAATCACATGATTAGATCCTAAAGGGGGTGGCACATAGAATCCGTCGTACGTCATACTTCGCCTTTTTTAACTGACAGCTAAGTTGAAAAACATGTTTTATTATGAACAATGTCACATTCAGTACGTCTCCTTCAAAGCAACTTTTAACTTTTAACGTACGTCAAGTACTTTGAAAACTACCAGCTGGTTCATAACCTTAATTTTGATTAGTTGTTTTTGCACGCAGCCATATAAAAAATCAGCTGATTTAACATCCGTTTATAAAGGATTCTATGTTTTTTTTTAATTATAACCAGCACTAAGGGGATGGCGCACAGTGCCAGACCCTATCAAACGCCTTAGATATGTCCAGAGCCACCACTTTACTTTCGCCAAAATGATGAATTGAGGTACACCATTTTTCTGTCAGAAAGGCCAGTATGTCCCCCATAGACCGTCCTCTACGAAAGCAATACTGGCGGTCGCTTAATAAACCGTTTATCTCCAGATAGTTAACCAGGCGGTAGTTAACCATACTCTCCATAACCTTGGAGATCGCTGAACAAATTGCTATTGGTCGGTAATTTTCAGGGTTTTCAGCCTTTCCCTTTTTGGGAATCGGCGTGACATTAGCTACTTTCCAGCACATCGGAAATATTTCGACATGATAAATACGGCTGAAAAAGTTAGATAATGGACGCGACAGCGTCGAAGAACATTCTCTCAAAACCTGTGCTGGTATACCATCCGGCCCAGGGGACTACTAGTGTTGAGATCCAAAAGAACCCTTTTAACTGCACGACCTCGAAAGAATATGTCTGGCATAGTCCCAGACAATCTCTCAAGCTCGGGCAGTGGTTGGTTGCTTTCAGGCAAATATGAATTTGCTGCAAATATTTCAGCCAAAAGGTTAGCCTTTTCAACCGGGTCGGTGACTAATATGTAATTTTTTAACAAAGCAGGGATTGAAGAACCAGCGTAGTTTCTTACTCTCTTAACAAATGACCAAAAGTTCTTGCTGCCTTTGGGGGCATCAAGAACCCTAGCACGCAGACGCTGTTCGAACAAAGCCCTTTCGCGGCTGAGTACTTTGGCACACGAAGATCTCGCCTGTTTGCGTAGCGAATCAGTATCGGCGTTCTTGTTTGCACTCCATATACTAAATGCTTCCTCTCTGAACCTTAATGCAGCTTTGCAAGTCTGGTTAAACCACGGCTTCTGCTGAGGTTTACTGGAGATCGTTTTTACCGGAATAAAGGATTTCATTCCCAGCTAACATCTTGCGTTGTTACGTCGGATTCTATGTGCCACCGACTTAACGCTTGCATTGTGTAATTGCCCCTCAAGGCAAATTAAGGCCCCGTCTATATCTCCATCCGAGTATACTTACATAGGAAGTATAAAGGCGAATAAAAAAATCGCCTTCTGCCTTTTTGTGTTTAAAAAAGGGAATGTCCAAAACATTTTTAATTTCAAACAAAATTTATAAATCTGGCAATCACTGTCACAAAATTTTAAGACGAATTCATAATCATCTGAGTCCTTAACACTACTTGTATTAGTGTACCATATAAAATCCAACGTGGCGACAGTGATGAAAATTGTATTTTAGTTATAAAAAACCTTTTTGAAAGCACTTATTTGACCCCAATAGTAACAACCTATTTTCTAAAGGAAATGCAGAGGGCGAATTTGTTGAATTCGCCTTGATACTACCTTGTTTAGTGTACCCTGGTCCCAAGTTTTATAAAAAAGTTTTTGTTTTCCCAATTGTAAATAAATACCCAATTTATATATAAAAACATTAAACTAAAACACCTTCTTCAACACATGTTTTTTGTTGTGCTTTAGTAAAACGTAAATAAAAAATATGTAAACAAAAAAACCGCTTTCTGTGTGTTTGTTTTTCTCCGCAATTATCACAATTTTTTTTTGTGCCAACTTTCGTTCTCTTCTTCGCAAAAAAAGAAAAACGAAGTTTGACAGATAATTGACAATTCCGATTAGAAAAAATTTTCTTCACTTTTATCGTATCGTTCATTTTGCAAGAAGACATAAAAATCAATTTAAGACACTTAATATTATATTTAGTAGTGAATAGACTTGAAACATTTAAAAAATAGTTAAAAAAGTGAGAATACAATATAAATGTTTAGTAATGATAAAAATAAATTCAGAAAGCAACTGAAAAAGAAAAAGATTTGCGTTCAAAAATTTTTATTTTCAGGCAAGAAAACTAAAAAATGGGTGCAGTTGTGTGAAAACGATATTTTTCGATTGCTCCTAAAAAATCTTAATAAATTTACGTGAAATAAATTAATTTTTCCTTAAATATGAACGTTAACATTTATATTAAAAATTAATGATATTAACATGGTCGTTTGTGAAAAAGTGGATTAATTGTATACATTTAATTGCATCAAAGAAAAAGTGATGTTGTATACAGTGTGGCCAGACACGTATAATTTTGTGATTAAAACTAAGTCATGGTTAAATATGTATATGAAAATGCTTTTTACTAGCTGTTTAAAATTTGAGACGTGTGTAGAAATACCTACATGACATGCTGGGCACTTTTACCAATATGTATATGTTATGGGTATTTCTTTACAAAAAAAATCAAATACAATTATTGTAGGGAAAATTAAAACGTCAGAGTAAGCTGCTCGCAATTGTTTGTAACCTAATTGAGTTACTCTTTTGTTTCGTCAGTAAAATAATAAAACTAATCATTTATAGAAGAAAGTTACTAGAATAATAGCGGTTTTCACTTTTACTGATAAAGTGTCTAGTAAGCTGAGTTTATTTGATAATATGTATTTATGATTAACTGTTGCTGTGTGGCTTACATCGTTTATCATAAATATGCAACTTGTTTTATCAAGACAAAAGCGCTAAAGTTTATTAAGTTATTTTATACAATAGTTTCTGGCTACACTACATTTAAGTATACAGGTAAAAAATAAAGAACCTAACCAGAGCACGAAGCCGATGGGTAAAAGTCGGCGGCGGCGGCCAAGTGCCTATCGGGTCGGCGGCGGCATTTTCATTTCATCGTACGTGACATTTGTACGCCTACAAAGTGGTGTAGATTTTGCAAAAAGAGCGGTAACTAAAAAATTGTTTCGTCAATATGTTACATTTAGAGGGTACTACAATCTAAAAAAAAAAATCATGACTTTGAAAACCTTGCCGGCCAAAATATCGGGCGAAAAAGGTGCATATCGTACGTGACAAAAAACGGAAGTGATGTCGAGGTGCATGCACATATATACGAAAATCTGCGAATCGTAAAAGTTTTTTTCCTTTCTTTAAGTTCTTACACCAAGCCAAATATTTTTCCTTGATAATCCATAATTTTTAAATAAAAAAAGATTTTTTGATGATTTTGTTACGAACAAATCTTAATATCGTTCGTGACATACCGTATGTGACAGATTTTTCTCTTATAGTATTTGTCTGAAAAAAATAGGTTTTTTAAATATATGTATACATAACAAATTTAAAAAGAATTAAAAAATGTTTATTCGGTGATAATAGCAATAAAAACAATAAAAGGTTAATTTCATTTCTTACTATACACTATGTACTTGGGCGCTGCCACTTAATTATTAAATTTTAATTTTTTCTCTTACTGAATACGCAGTTCGAGACACATTTATATACTGACTATCATGATAAGTAAACGAATGAAGTTTTCTTATTTTTGGGATGGGCTGGACATTTTGACATTTTTCATGGAGATGAGCAGAAAACCCTTTAATCTCTTCGGTAGCAACATAAAACAAATTAACTTTTTCCACATATTTATGAGTACATTCATAAAATGAGAAAGCATCTGGCAAGATTAATTTATTTGCTTTCACAATTTGCCAGACCTTTCTTTTAAATGTTGGCAGCCATCTTAAATGTTCCATTTTAAATGTTGGCAGCTAAATTTGTTTACAAAAGAGGGAATACTTTTTAAAATGAATTTGTTTTTAAATTGAGCGCTACTCCAATCAGAAAATATGTATATAGACGATATATCTTCATATTGTTCGCTTATTTCAAGCATAGTTTTTGTAATAAAATAGTAAACATCAAACTTATTGTGTGTTAATTTGGCGTTAATTATTTTTTTTGTCTTTTTTGGCTGCATCTGCGAACTTTTTTCGATAGATATGCTGTCATTCAGCCTCCTTTTTCCGGTACTTCTTTATTTGTTCTTCGTTTTTCTTCAAGTCCTCCCTCCATTTCTTTGTAGTCTCATAGCTATTTTTACCCATCTTAATAAAATATTTATAATTATAAAGGAATTTGAAAGTATTAAATTGAATTATGTTACTTACAATATCGTATGCTACAAACTTTGAAAGACTATAAAATTTTTATTGCATCAAATTTAAAAAAAAAATCGATCAATATTTGTTTGCGAGATTTATTTTGCTTTGCACTTTTATTTTTAAATACTTGCGACCGGTCGAGTTCAAATGATGACGACAAATAACGTTTTTGCATTACGTACGTGACATTAGAATATCATTCAAAGCAAACTATAAAAACTACCGCTATTCGAACTCAAAATTTTTAATTTCATAATGGATCTTGGCCATTGATGTTGTAACATTATTTTTAAAGTATAATTGGAATATTACAATTACCTAAATTTAGCCACTAGTTAAGACAAAATAATTAATTTCAATTTCTGGAAATTGATCAAAGAGATTACCAGTTTAATTTGCTATTTTTGCTCTTTTAAAATTATAATTAGCTATAAATACTTTTACATAATAAAATTTAAGTGTTTTATTGCTCTTTGGTATATTTAAAAAAAAGTTGCGATGACTTTTATTTTTCCAGCCGTGGTTGACATATTCATGGAAATGCCCATATGTTAAAAACGTCAATTTATAAAATAATAAATTCATTGGTTCAATTGTTCAATTTGCGACATTGTATAACACTTTTCAAGTACATATAACGGCTAAATATGTACATACATATATTGTGATGCCTGAGTTAGAAGTTACCTTTTCCCTTTATATCTTCAATTAAACTTGGTTGCCATGCTTTATTTTCTAAAGTGTAAACTATGATTAGTCGCCACGAAAGAATTAAGTCGGCGTAGCTTTCAGTCGAATCTAGCCGTTTAACCCGGCGGCGGCTGCATACCATAAACTAAAGCCGACGGCGGCTTAGCTGCGGCTGTTAGCCGTTCGGCTTCATTCTCTGAACCTTACTTTTCATGGCGGAATAATTTACCTTGCTAACTTTTTTAGAGTGCTATACAAGGCTTAGGTTTTTTGGCTCTGTAGGATTTAGCCCGGAACCGAAAAATTAATTTCAACAGATGAACAGACGGACTTTATATCTATAAAATTCCAGAATATAAACAATTTATGGGTCGCAAATAAAACGATATGAAAACTGCTATTTATACACTATAATCTCTATAGGTATAAAGGGTATAAAAAACAACAGAAAACAAGTTAAAGCGCTACATTCGGCTGTACCGAATCTTGTATACCCCTCACATTGGTCTTTTTTTTATATGCCCAGTCATCTGGCCCAGCTGAGTTTTTTCGTACTGCAAATACATACATACCTATGTATTATAATAAAAATGCTTTTTATATGTATGTTTATATATATGTACATTTAAACATATATACATACATATGTACATGTATACATATTAGAGATGGGCGATATATCTGTACCTGTGATTTTATACCTGTGACTTGAAAATCAATGGAAACTTCTGCGAAAAAAATAAGAAATGTTTCTGAATAGCAACTGTTAAATGCAGTGTTGATATTTAAAATTTGGTATGTTATTTAAAATAACATTTTTGGGTCTTCCTGTAAAATAACTATTAACTGCAATTCTGTTACTTTTAATTTGATATGTTAATTAATGTAACTTATTTGTTTGGGAAAAATAATAAACAGCGAACACAGTCACTGTTTAAAATAACTGTTATATAAAAGTTACGTTCACTTTTTAGAGTATTTTTCAAAAATCATGGGATCGCCCATCTCTAATACATACATATGTATGTAAATACATACATTCATATGTACATACATACATATGTATGCATGTACCTACATACATCCACATGACATTACATACCTACGTTCAAGCATACCAGAAACTTTTTGTGTTGTAAAATAAATGTTTAACAGCGTTGCCAGTTTTCATTTGTTACATATTTTGTATAGAGTTTGTGATTTTGTTTTAAAAAAAACTGAGGCAATCGCACTGTTTTGCCTATATCTCGGTCGGTAGTTAACCGATCTTGCTGATTTTAAATAGCGATTGTCGCCAGGATTTTTCTAATAGTTTGACACCAATAATTGGTCCGTCTTACCTTGTTTGATTTCGGAACCTTGATTTCAACAGACGGACAGACTGGCATGGTAATATCTTTATTTTTTTATATGAAGCTTGACACTAAAATTGAAAAAAAATTCATATATTAATATAATATATTTCTTGCGGCCACCTTGTATGAATATGCCTTGATGTATGGTGATTTTTGTTACAATAACAAAACAAACATACAAGTAGCATAGTGTTTCATTGAAAAAACAAAAACGTGCCACAAAAAAAAAAAGAATACCTACATATTGTGCCAACAAATATTGACACTAGCCATTATACAAAGAACCAGGTAGTCTCGTCGGCCCAGCTGATTAGAGCCAAAATGTCAAAATAATGTTCTCCCTGTGAAAATAAAACAACAAAAATGTTTACTCATCGTTTTTTTCCATGAGCTATTGTTTGACACTTCTGTTCTAATTTGTAGTTGTTGCAAGGACGAGATTACCTGAATAGTTGTATCATGACACTAGCTAGAACTTGTAGTTTTTATTTGTAGTATTTTCTTATTTACGTTCACTTTTTTACTTATTTCTTCGTACCAAATTCAAAAATATATGTAATTGATAACCTACGGTTATGGTACATGGTACAAAGAATAAGGTATACTTGTTCACGCAGCTGATTATCAGCTGTTTTATGTTCATTTGTCAAAATTGTTGTTATTTATTTACAAATGAAGCGTACTGCAAAAGCGGTATATTTTTGAAGAAATTCAATTTATTACCATTTTAAGGGCTTGCAAACCATAATTTGCATTTAAACTATAAATATAAGAATAAATAATTGTAAAATAGGTCTAAAACTTTTAAAAAAATGTAGTAATTCCTTGCAAAATGCATTGCAATTTAATGCCACACAATTTATGTACACATGTACACGCCATGGATGGAAATGTGGATATTATTAAATTAACTCCTTGTTTCAACTTGGTATTGATACTGCATAGTAAACTATGTATATATGTATATAATGAAATAACCATTTAAATATATGTATTGTAAAAAGTCGATTGTTAAAAATTTTGCGATGGATTGCATTTATGTAAGTCAAGAGAGTACATATAATAAAAAAGGTTTAAAGGAAAACATAATTAAATTAATAAAAGTATTTAAAAGGTCAATATGTACATATATGTAAAATCGCGTTTGTTAAAAATTTGACTTTTATCAGAACGTAAGTATACAAGCCGAAAATATTAGATATTAATATAATAATTCCACCATTCACACAGTGATAAGGGTATATATCAGTTTGTCATTCCGTTTGTAATTTCTACAATATTCACTTAATACCTTATATTCTGGACCCTTATATGTTATGTCATGGGACAGGGGGGCCTTATGTTATGCGATCTAAGCGGGGTTGACATCACTGGCTAAAGGTTGTCTAAAATAAGTAATATGGCATCCCCAAAATCGTGCCACCGAAAAGGAATAGGGAGAATAGAAAACAGGCGCGCGTGGGTATACTAAAATTCCAGTCAGTTCTGGTGTGCGCAGTTAAGGTGATCGGTGGTGGTAAAGACTAAAACGGGAGTGTTTGTAACATAGGCTAACGTTTTATTTAATCGGTGGTTTCAACTTCTAAATTTTTTATTCCTGTGATTTATTTTGCAAAGTGAATTCGGGCATTTAAAATTAAAGAGAAGATCCGTAGTTAAATCTACGTGCATGTCACCACGTGCCCTGTGGAATAGTGTGCCTAAGTGGCTGAAAGCGAAAACGTGCTAAATCGACAATAAGGTGGCGAAAAAGCACGAGTATAACCTCAGCAGCTCCCACAGATAAGTTTATTTAACAAGAAACAGACGCAGCCTTGAAGCACCGGTTAAGACAACCCCCCGTAACCCCAGTCACAAACACCAGTGATTCCTGAGCGAGAGCAAAATCCACCCGAATAGGACCACCAGCACACCAAACGCCGCAGGAGTAAGGCCGAACTATTTTCGTAGCCCGTGGGCATAATCTCCACCACCGGCTACTGGCGACAGGACGGCGGAGGTAAATTAAGAGCGCGGCCACAACAACACCTGCCGTGACCACATTGGCCACATAAAAAACCTGCCATAACCTCAACTCCTGCCGAGACAACAATACCAGCTATAGCAACAACAAGACCTGCCATAACCTCAACTCCTGCCGAGACGACAACACCAGCTGTATCAACCACACCAACTATATCAACTACGCCAGCTATATCAACTGCACCAGCTATAACAACTGCAACAATTGCCGGGACAACACTTGCTGCAGCAGCAACATCTGCCGCATCAACAACACCAGCTATAACGACAACACCAGCTACAACAACAAAACACTTGCCGTAACTACAACCCCTGCTGTGACAAAAACATTGGCCATAGCAGCATTATATTTTCGTGATCCAACCCAGTACTAACAGATAAGTAACCCTGTGTTTTTTTTTTGATTTTTAAAAGTATTTAAAAAGAAATTTGAAAAACCATTTTTACTTAAAAGAAAATAATTAGTTCATACCCTTAGAATACTATGTTTTTTTTACGAAAGGAGTACAGATCAAAAGTAATGATATTTTTGTAGCACTTTTGAAGTACCTCTTTTCGAGAAAAGAAAAACAAAACTTATTTTTTAAAGAAACTTTTCCTTTTGTGCCCCTAAGGCTATAAATGTATCGATATAATATTCCTGAGGAAACATAAATTTTGTAAACAAGTAAGATCTAACTGGATCGGTACTTATCGTTGAACGTTTGTGTCAATTTGTTTGCATTTTGGTAATTGCATACGGCTTATAGCGTCGTCCGTGCATCCCTGACCCAATTATCAAGCTTGATCATTAGGGAGGGCGGGTAAGCGTTGATAGATATCGTAGTCGAGTTATCGATAATGACCGATAAGTAGCGAGCAGTCAAGTTTTAAACTTTACTTAAATATATATATATCGTGTAAGTATTATAACTTTATTATTTACCTGATATTTTGATTCAACTATTGTATAGTTAAGGATCGTAGCTTATAAAATGAAAATAAAATAAGAATTTATTTGATGAATGATATGGTTTTTAGAATGATTTGGTAGAAGAATTACATAAAAGGTAACGTAACCGAAGAAGGGGTAAGAGGGTGGCCATACGTTAAAGGGGCACTCACAGCACCTAGTGTGAGCTGCCAAAATGGGGATTGTGCCGTAGATACAATCCATTAAGGGGGGGCAATTTTATCAAGTGTCGGTAACACCTCGACACTCCACCATCAGAATCGTAAAACTTGGCAAGGTACAAATCAGTGGTACTAATTTGTTTTCTTGTGTGGTGTGGGCAGTAGTAGCGCCTAGAGGGTTTCCTGGAAAGAATTCACGCATCGACGAGCTTAGCCGAAAGACCCTTCAACAGTACCGCTGTACCCAGGTATAACCCAGACAGGCAAATGGCAACTCGAGATTGCCAGTATCTTACAACGTTCAGCTACGCCTGCTGGCCCCAGTACCATTACAAGAAATGGCGCCCAACGTTGTGAGCGATATGTGAAGCGTTCTGTAGACTGGAAGCAGTCGTTTTTATGTCGACAGTTCTATTGCTACGGTGCATCACTTCACTTTATCGGTATATTTTTTTTCGTTATTAACTATTGACGTAAGTCTTGCATGTTGGTTTATATGGCCGAATGCAAATGCGACGTCAGCAGCTCGGTAACAATTTGTTTTCCTTTTTATAATTCGTATAGTGTAGACTTGTGATTGTTTTAGTATGAACAACTCAATTGCTACGCCGTGTACATAGTTCACTAAGTGAACATGGTGACCTTGTTAAGTTTTGAAAATTTTGATGGTATGGCTTAACCCTTACATTTCTTCTTCTTACGCATTACGTTATCTTTTGTCGAAGTTTATGTATTTTGAGATAAATTTGATATTGAGATAAATATTTTTGTATTGGTTGATATAACGTATTTTGAGTAATTAGGAATTGGAACATATTCGCTGTAAACATTTTTTCTGTTGAGATAGTAAGTTTATAATCTTTTTGGAATTTTGAAGATTTTTTTTGCGACAACTTTTGATTTGTTTGAAATGGCTGAAGGTCAGTCAGGTCGTCTGTCTGCTGATTTGGAAGCAAATGATGGTAGTCCAGGGGAGAATTCTCAGGTTCAGGGCGGGAGTAGCACAATAACTCGTCCTTCTTTCAGTCCATTGACAGTACATGCTAATGAGAACAGTAGATTAAATAGTTCAGGAGTTTTTGAGGTGATGGAAGCAGCCGTAGGCGCAGCTCAGAATCAGATGTTACAGGTTATGAGAAATCAGATGCAGATGGTAGTCACCGAAGCCGTCAGAGTAGCTATGTCCAGCGCGAGCAATCATTCGGGTAGCAGAAATAATGTAGAGTGGCCACACGACATGCCGCCACCGGAAAGCGTAAATGGTAATCCGGGTGTTCCTGTTAGCAATCCAGGTGATAATCCAGATCACAATCCTGCGGGCAATGGCAGAGCAGGTCATGGTAATCGAGGCGTGAACGCAGGGCATAGTAGATTCAGAGATCCAGGATTTCAGGCGTACAGACCTCCTTATCCGGAATTGTTTAAATGGGGAATAAAGTATGATGGTACTAGTAAGACGATGTTAGTCGAAGATTTTATATTCAGGGTCGAGAAGTTACAGAGAAGCTATAATTGTCCTTGGGAAGTAATTATGGATGGGTTTCATCATTTGCTGGAAGGTCAAGCAGCCAGGTGGTACTGGGACCATATCCGGGATCGCCCCGGCATTAATTGGAGCAATATGAAGTTAGATATCGTTTTAAAGTTTCAACAGTTTCAAACCAATTTGGATGTGCTTAGACGTATGATGGACAGGTTTCAAATGCGCGACGAAAAGTCTAGTGATTATATCGATTCGATTATTAGTTTGAGGAATCAGTTACGGGAACCTTTGCCGGATTATCAGGTAGTGGACATTATAAAGAGGAATTTAAAGCCTAGAATCGCAGCTCTTATCTTTTCAACACAAATATATTCAATTGAGCATCTCCGAGTAGAGTGCCGGAAGGCCGAGGATCTCATGGAGCATGAGTATCAGCAGAGATCGCGTCCGAACATTTCAGGTAGAGCTGTACACGAGTTGGATTGGGATGATGCAGCCGATGTAGTCCCGCCAATTGAGGAAGTTCGGCATAGGGCATTCGTAAGATTTGGTCCCCGGGGCGCAGCTACTAACGACCAAATTAAATGTTGGAACTGTCACCAAAATGGTCACACCTTTAAGGAGTGCGTTTCCAGACAAAGGTCCATATTTTGTTATCGCTGTGGTACGCCAGGCGTAGTCACATCTCAATGTGTTAACTGTAGTCAGGGAAACCGAAATTCGGGCGTGATGAGTGGGGAGTCGCGTTCGACACAGACCCTGGATTAAAAACGAACCTTAGTAAGAACAGTAAAGCATTTGACAAGAGCACCAGCACCACTGTAGATTCATTTCTAGTTAGTAACCCCACGGCAACACCTGATTTTAAGAAGATTAGACTTTTTGGAAATTGCAACCATGCTGGGAAACCTTATAATGATATTTGTCAGAAGTTCTCAAACTGTACACCCATTTCCGAACCTGAATTTTCTTTTTATGATACTTTCCCAGATTTAGACACTCAACTACCAGATTTTGACAATATTATACCAGATCGTGACAAAGATAGGGTATCCCCAATCGGCGACCCTTATCTCATACCGGATAGTGACCAAAAGATTTCACCCAATGATAGTAAAGATAGTTGGTCTAACCTCAACGCAGACAGGATATACGAAGGCGGCAAACGAGATATCTTAAGCAAACCTTTTCATGTGCGTTTGGCAAACTATTTGAAAGTAAGACGCAGGATATTTAATGATCGAAGTTTTAAGGAACCTGCACCATCGCCTAGAATTTTGAAGACTCGTGAGAGGTGTAAGAATCGACGTGTGCGTAGATATGCGATAGCTTCGGCGTGTTTATCAAACGGATCAAGTTTAGACCCGAGACCCTTTCGTACCGTTAAAGTTGAGGGGGTGGACGTAGTTGCTTTGTTTGATAGTGGCGCAACGATTACTTGCCTCGGGAGAAATTGTAGTGAGTTTGTTAGTAGAATGAATTTGAAAGTTTACCCGGTATATAACTGCTCAGTGGGTACAGCAGACGGTAATCGTGTCTCGTGTACAGGCAGAGTGAGAGTCAATATTTCGTACGATAATCAGAACCATGTCTTAGATGTTTACCTGGTTCCTAACTTGGATAATGAGATGTATTGCGGAGTAGATTTTTGGAAAATTTTCGGGGTCGCACCAAAACTAATTAGTAGCATTCATATTAATTCAGAATCGTTGGATCAGAGTCTCCACAGTTTGACACCAGAACAGGAGCAATCATTGCTAGAGGCTAAGAGACATTTCTTAGATTTTGAGGAACATGGCTTGGGAAAAACCTGGATAGAGGAGCATAGTATAGATACCGCCGATGCGGCACCTGTTAAACAACGTCATTATCCTGTATCCCCAGCAAAGGAAGCATTAATATATGCCGAGTTGGATCGCATGTTAAGTTTGGGAGTCGTCGAGCCAAGTAACAGTCCTTGGAACTCGCCGGTTACGTTAGTTCGTCGCGGTGAAAAGTCAAGGCTCTGTTTGGACGCTCGAAAACTTAACGAATGCACAGTAAAAGATGCGTATCCACTCCCATATATTGATGCTCTCCTAGGGCGTCTCCAGGACACATACTTTATATCTAGCATAGATTTAAAGGATGCGTTCTGGCAGATTCCGCTTGCTGAGGATAGCAGGCCTAAGACAGCGTTTACGGTGCCGGGTCGGCCACATTATCACTTCACCGTCATGCCCTTTGGGTTGTGCAACGCCGCCCAAAGGTTATGTCGGCTGATGGATAAAGTGATCCCTCCAGAGTTGAGACAAAAAGTGTTCGTGTACCTCGATGATTTGCTCGTGGTCTCCCCAGATTTCGACTCGCATATGTCTTTGTTAAGGAAAGTTGGTGATCTACTGTCGCACGCGAATTTAACCATAAACTTGAAGAAATCTAAGTTTTGCCAGAAAGAATTGCGGTACCTCGGCTATATCGTGGGCGAAGGGAAGTTGAAAGCCGATCCGGACAAAATCGCCGGGATAACAAAAATACCAATTCCAAAGTGTTCCCGAGATGTACGAAGATTTCTGGGGCTTACCTCATGGTTTAGGAGGTTCATTAAAGATTATGCTAGTTTGACAGCGCCGATCACAAAAACTCTGCGGAAGGCAAAAACATTTACGTTTGATGAAGAAGCTATTGAGGCATTTAATAAGCTGAAATCCGCGTTAACCACCAGTCCTGTGTTAACCCATCCTGCGTTTGATAAAAGGTTTTATGTACAATGTGACGCGTCGAATCTAGGGGTTGGAGCGGTCCTTTTTCAGCTCGATGCTGAAGGTTTAGAACGTCCCATTGCTTTTCATTCCGCTCAACTGAATAGCGCGCAACGCAATTACAGCGTTACCGAGCGGGAGTGTTTAGCGGTAATTAGCGC
Organism: Melanophora roralis; assembly: GCA_963583895.1. Classification (NCBI taxonomy): domain Eukaryota; kingdom Metazoa; phylum Arthropoda; class Insecta; order Diptera; family Rhinophoridae; genus Melanophora; species Melanophora roralis. The sequence continues at coordinate 23,164,854 of OY757190.1, read as the reverse complement.
GATTCAGAAGTTTCGACCGTTTATAGAACTTATGCCGTTCACTGTCCTGACCGATCATAGTGCACTGAAGTGGTTGATGAGCCAAAAGGAATTAAGTGGCAGACTCGCACGCTGGAGCTTGAAGCTTCAAAGCTACCAGTTTGACATACAACATCGTAAAGGGAGTCAGAACGTCGTCGCGGATACGTTGTCACGTTTGTATATCGACGAAGTGAACATGTTCATAAATGAGCAACCAATTATAGATATGAGCTCTCCGGAGTTTCAAAGTGCCGAGTACGTAGAACTACGCGAGAACATTAAAGAGAAGGCTGACCTTTTACCTGACCTGAAAATCGAGAATTCGTATGTGTACAAAAGAACTCGCCCGTCTGATGGTAACGACGTCCATGAAAACTTCATTTGGAAGTTATGGGTTCCCGGCACTCTCGTACAGCAGCTGATCGCGAACGCGCACGAACCAACGGTTAAGTCTCATTGTGGGATTAGTAAAACTATAGCGTTGCTTAAACAGTATTTTTATTTTCCTAATATGGCAGTACAGGTCCGGGACTATATTAATAATTGCGTTTTGTGTAAGGAGATTAAGTCCCCAAATAAAGTATTACGTCCACCCATGGGTTCCGAAACCGTAACTAACAGACCTTGGCAAAAGATTTATATTGACTTTATAGGACCCTTTCCTCGTTCGAAACTTGGCAATACGTATATTTTTATAGTTTTAGATCACTTGACTAAGTTTGTCGTTACTAAGGCCATGAAAAAGGCATCCACCTTCAATGTCGTTAAGTTTCTTGAGTCTGAGATATTTCATAAGTTTGGTGTCCCTCAGGTTGTTCACTCCGACAACGGTAAACAGTTCGTTTCGGCTGAATTCTCGTCGTTTCTGTCAAAGTATGGTTGCAAACAGTTGCGTAATGCAGTCTACTCTCCCCAAGCGAACGCTTCGGAGAGGGTCAATCGTTCCATCGTCTCCGCTATACGCGCTTACGTTTCAGATGATCAGCAGGGATGGGATCGTCATTTGTCGGCAATAGAGTGTTCATTACGATCAACCGTGCATAGTGCATCAGGGTTTTCTCCGTATTTCTCACTTTTTGGAATGAACATGGTTACACACGCTAGTGCGTATGAAGTAGCTGACAAACTTGGAGTTTTGGAGGAGAGCGAAATTGAGATTCTGCCTAAACACAATGTACTGGAGCTAGTCCGAAACAAGATTAAGCAAAATCTGCATGCGTCATATGAGAAATCAGCAGCCAAATATAATCTTCGGTCAAGAGTAGTCAGATTTCTGCCAGGACAGGAAATACTGCGCCGGAATTTCGTTTTAAGTGATGCGTCGAAGAATCTAAACGCCAAGTTGTGTAAAAAATTTGTCAGCTGCCGAGTGGTAAAGCAAGTGGGTAAGAGTCTGTACGAGATAGAGAACTTAGCAGGCAAACGGATAGGTGTTTACCATGCCAAAGACCTGCAGCATAAAGTACCGGTAAGGTGACGTCAGGGTCGTAATCTCAGGCTCGGGGTTCTTCCCCACGTTGGAGGTAGTCGTGAGAAGATCTTTCCCGACCAAGCAACCTTTCGGCAGGCCTTCGGTCCTTGATCGGGTTTGTTATGTCATGGGACAGGGGGGCCTTATGTTATGCGATCTAAGCGGGGTTGACATCACTGGCTAAAGGTTGTCTAAAATAAGTAATATGGCATCCCCAAAATCGTGCCACCGAAAAGGAATAGGGAGAATAGAAAACAGGCGCGCGTGGGTATACTAAAATTCCAGTCAGTTCTGGTGTGCGCAGTTAAGGTGATCGGTGGTGGTAAAGACTAAAACGGGAGTGTTTGTAACATAGGCTAACGTTTTATTTAATCGGTGGTTTCAACTTCTAAATTTTTTATTCCTGTGATTTATTTTGCAAAGTGAATTCGGGCATTTAAAATTAAAGAGAAGATCCGTAGTTAAATCTACGTGCATGTCACCACGTGCCCTGTGGAATAGTGTGCCTAAGTGGCTGAAAGCGAAAACGTGCTAAATCGACAATAAGGTGGCGAAAAAGCACGAGTATAACCTCAGCAGCTCCCACAGATAAGTTTATTTAACAAGAAACAGACGCAGCCTTGAAGCACCGGTTAAGACAACCCCCCGTAACCCCAGTCACAAACACCAGTGATTCCTGAGCGAGAGCAAAATCCACCCGAATAGGACCACCAGCACACCAAACGCCGCAGGAGTAAGGCCGAACTATTTTCGTAGCCCGTGGGCATAATCTCCACCACCGGCTACTGGCGACAGGACGGCGGAGGTAAATTAAGAGCGCGGCCACAACAACACCTGCCGTGACCACATTGGCCACATAAAAAACCTGCCATAACCTCAACTCCTGCCGAGACAACAATACCAGCTATAGCAACAACAAGACCTGCCATAACCTCAACTCCTGCCGAGACGACAACACCAGCTGTATCAACCACACCAACTATATCAACTACGCCAGCTATATCAACTGCACCAGCTATAACAACTGCAACAATTGCCGGGACAACACTTGCTGCAGCAGCAACATCTGCCGCATCAACAACACCAGCTATAACGACAACACCAGCTACAACAACAAAACACTTGCCGTAACTACAACCCCTGCTGTGACAAAAACATTGGCCATAGCAGCATTATATTTTCGTGATCCAACCCAGTACTAACAGATAAGTAACCCTGTGTTTTTTTTTTGATTTTTAAAAGTATTTAAAAAGAAATTTGAAAAACCATTTTTACTTAAAAGAAAATAATTAGTTCATACCCTTAGAATACTATGTTTTTTTTACGAAAGGAGTACAGATCAAAAGTAATGATATTTTTGTAGCACTTTTGAAGTACCTCTTTTCGAGAAAAGAAAAACAAAACTTATTTTTTAAAGAAACTTTTCCTTTTGTGCCCCTAAGGCTATAAATGTATCGATATAATATTCCTGAGGAAACATAAATTTTGTAAACAAGTAAGATCTAACTGGATCGGTACTTATCGTTGAACGTTTGTGTCAATTTGTTTGCATTTTGGTAATTGCATACGGCTTATAGCGTCGTCCGTGCATCCCTGACCCAATTATCAAGCTTGATCATTAGGGAGGGCGGGTAAGCGTTGATAGATATCGTAGTCGAGTTATCGATAATGACCGATAAGTAGCGAGCAGTCAAGTTTTAAACTTTACTTAAATATATATATATCGTGTAAGTATTATAACTTTATTATTTACCTGATATTTTGATTCAACTATTGTATAGTTAAGGATCGTAGCTTATAAAATGAAAATAAAATAAGAATTTATTTGATGAATAATATGGTTTTTAGAATGATTTGGTAGAAGAATTACATAAAAGGTAACGTAACCGAAGAAGGGGTAAGAGGGTGGCCATACGTTAAAGGGGCACTCACAGCACCTAGTGTGAGCTGCCAAAATGGGGATTGTGCCGTAGATACAATCCATTAAGGGGGGGCAATTTTATCAAGTGTCGGTAACACCTCGACACTCCACCATCAGAATCGTAAAACTTGGCAAGGTACAAATCAGTGGTACTAATTTGTTTTCTTGTGTGGTGTGGGCAGTAGTAGCGCCTAGAGGGTTTCCTGGAAAGAATTCACGCATCGACGAGCTTAGCCGAAAGACCCTTCAACAGTACCGCTGTACCCAGGTATAACCCAGACAGGCAAATGGCAACTCGAGATTGCCAGTATCTTACAACGTTCAGCTACGCCTGCTGGCCCCAGTACCATTACATATAGATAGGGAAGTCGTCTGTGCGTCTGTTGAAATCAAGTTTCTGGACTCAAATAAAGTCACACATTAAACGTTTTGATATCAAACAATCAAAAATATCTCAGAGTCAATCGCTATTTAAAAACAGCGAAGTTGGTTCACAAATTTAATAAATATTTTATGTGCTATATCTCGAAAGCTATAATAGCTATCGACTTCAAAAGTTCTAAAAAAAAGTAATTGGACAATAAGACCTACATATAGAGAAAAACATTTTGGATAGGAGCAGGAGAAGGGGTAACCTCCATGCAGATTAACAATTTTTATTAATTTTCGTTACGCTACTTCAAATGTTCTACAGAACGAAATAACTCGGCTGGATCAGATGGCTAGGTAAATAAAAAGACCAATGTAGAGGTAATTTAAGATTATGCACAGCCGAATATAGCGCCCTTGTTAAAGTTTAAAATTATTTGTATATGTAAGTCAGTACATGACCTAATTGAGAAAAGGCAACGTTTTAAAATATTTACACAACAAAAAACATGCAACTCCCTTCCCTGAAATGCGCGGGTTTTTTGACAACTGAAAATATTTTACACAAACAAATCGCATGTTGTTTTTTTTTGAAAATTGTTGTTGCAGTAATGAGTTTACCTTGTTTCTTGTACCATGGTTATGGTATCTTCCGTACTCTCACATTTCGAGCGAATACATCTGCATACTCTCTTTCACGTCTAATTTCAACAGTTATTTGAAATCTTATCCGCTGCAGACCTCTATTATGTACACAGTATATTTTACATTTGGTATAGAAATTTGAATCATAATTGATCTCAATGAGCTTGAATTTCAAACTATGTACGTATGTATAAATTAAATTAAAAAAATATAAAAGAAATTGATAAAACTTTTACTAAACACAGTTTAACTCTGTTGTGGCTACAGTTGACATAATGACAACCAACACAAATAATACAGAATTGTATTTAAGACCTCTGCCATATTTGGACACCAAATGGATTCGTGCCGATCTAATAGCCAGTCTTCGAAATCCAGAAGATGCAGCAATTTTGTGGAATAATCTTATACAGGATTGCGAATTGGTTTCTTCGTCAACTAGCGCTGTGCTTAATGCGGCTGGCAACTTGTCGTATTTGGGAGATGATGGCAAACATTATTGTGGTGTACAAAAGCTTCAATGTTCATGCTGTCCCAACGATTATTGCGGTCCTCTGTCGGCCTGCAATTGTAGTGCTTGTCACACTTTAGACTCGGATGCAGCAATTAAAAAAATTACTAGTGCTGCTCAAGCTGCTGCTGTAGCTGCTCAGCGTATTGCAAGTGATGCAATCTTTGAAGCATGGCTGTGGGATCAGACTCCCAACTATGCCGCAAAAGTTGAATGCAAGAAAACCTTACTCAATGAGCTTCACGAAATGTCTCTTCAATCAGCTGGAAATTGTCTATCTGCCATGCATTTGCGCAAACAGCTTTTTATCTATGAGCGTTATTTTGTATCTTTGGCCAGATGCAAACAACAGCATCAGCAACAACAACAACAACAGCAGCAACAACATGCCCAAATGCAACAACAGCAAACAATGGATATACCTTTAATTCAGCCACCATTTTCTAACTCCAACAATCCGTTTTTAAATTCAAACGATAAAAATGTTGAGAGCCGCCTCTCCAGCCGCGAACGTTTCGTAAAATATGCTCAACAAGCATCTCAAGAGTTACGTTCGCCTATGCGTGATAGTGAACGCGCTACTTTAGGCTTAGCTAGAGTCTGCACCCGGGCTGCTCTAAATTTTTCGTTTTTCTTTTTACGTCGGGCTTGGCGCTCTGGAGAGGATACGGAAATGTGTAGTGAGCTGTTATGTGAGGCATTAGAATCTTTGCAAGATCTACCAGAAGCTTTACTGTTCGATACGTCACAGGTGAGTTAGTAGGCAAATTTTTGTGAACAAAAGCCTTTTTTGTTTTATTTTGTAAAATTCGTGATTTTCTCTAGAATTCTTCTAGCTAAAGAAAGTGTAAACAATTTCAAAAAGGTTTATAAGGGGTCTTTTTTAAAAAGCTTTTCTGTGTCTGTTACATAAATAAAAAAATTGAAAATTCTTTTATTTAAAAGATTCTTGATTTAATAAAAAAAAAATGTTGACGCAAGAAAAAAAAAACACGTAAAAAACAATTTTTTTTGTAATTTTTTTTTCGTAGGTTTCACCTCTGTGGATAGAAGTTTTAGAACGTTCAATTAAATTTTTACGTCAAGTTGCCTTAGGTGATTCCATGGGTAATCGCTGTACTGCGCCGAAAGAAGATCGCCACACTGCTCTTTGTCTACTACTTGAGTTAGGTGTTCAAAAAGGTAGCTTAGCCGCTTCGCTAGAAGCTGTTGTTCTTCTATTAACTCTTTGGGACATGGAAAAAGCTACCGACGATAATCGAGACCTGCCACAAAATGCTGGAGCTCCGTTGGTACCAATTCTAAAACGTTATGAAACCATTGGCAACTATGGTCTAACAGCAAATACAGCTCCGGATATTTTACCTTCTAGTGCTACAGAATGTTTTTTACGTTTTCTTACTTTGCCCGAACAGGAGACGGCTCATGTCGACTTGAAGCAAGCAGCAGTTGTTATAATCTCGCACTTAGATCGATTGGCCAAGCCTCACATTCCAACTAGACATTCACTACAAATGCCTACCAACTATAACGTAATTAATACTAAACCTCATTTAGGATCGTGTGGAAAAGTCTCGTCATTACCCAATCAGAATTCCCAAGAAAGTTGTACCACTAATAATAACAACAATTTATCAGCCAGCAGCACTCCTCAGCTGCATGAGCAACGTATATATGCTTTAGGTTGGCTATCATTGAATCCCAGTCAGTATGGTTTCACTGCAGAACCAGCAGTTGGTATTCCTTTTTCGGGTTCCAACACTATATGCACTCAATACTCGGCGCCCGTGTTAAACTTTTATTTTCAAGTTCAACAGGTGGTTATATCGGAAGAATATGTATTATTTTTAACACAAGATGGTAAAATGTACACATGGCGTATTTTAAAGCCAGAAACAGAACCGATGCTTATAGAAGAGTTGGCGGAAATTCATATTATATCCGTTGCAGCCCATTGTGAGGGTCGTCACTATTTGGCGGTGGATAGCATGGGTAGGAAATAAGTATTAAAATTTTGAAGAATAAGCATATTTCTTAATCGTTTTGTAATTTTTTAGGCAACGCATATTCTTGGGGTAATGGTGTAGGCGGACGCTTGGGTCTTGGTGATACTCTGCCCCGTGAACATCCTACAAAAATCAACAGCCTTGAGAGATCAGTTAAGTCTATTCATGTGGGATGCACTTATAGTGCAGCCATTACTTATAACGGTATCTTGTTTACATGGGGTAGGGGAACCTATGGCCGTTTAGGTCATGGCAATTCTGACGATAAGTTGTTACCGACAGCGGTGGCAGCATTAGCTGATCACATTATTGTTGATGTTGCTTTAGGCAGTGGAGATGCACACACTTTAGCTGTTACAGCTGCTGGCTTAGTTTTTGGCTGGGGAGATGGCGATTTCGGTAAACTAGGAAATGGTTCCTGTAATGGTTCCCCATTGCCACAACTTATAGAAGCCTTGCCACGAGTACAACGAGTATTTGCTGGAGCCCAATTTTCCGTGGCATTGACATGTGAAGGAAAACTCTATTCTTGGGGCAAAGCGAGTGGAGGTCGCTTAGGGCACAATCAACTTGACAAACAAGTACAATGCTTGAGTACCCCAAAACTTGTAAACAATTTACAGAGAAAAGTAATAATAGATGTTGCCATAGGTGTTTCTCATTGTTTGGCATTAAGCTCCAGTGGTGAAGTATTCGGCTGGGGTCGGAATGACTACCAGCAAATATGCCCCTCATCTGTATGCAAAGACCCTTTAGTTAAACAACCCATTTTAGCTACTCATCCTTCGGTTTACGCTTTTGGTATTGCTTGTGGCGCAGCCCAGTCAATTATTTGGAGTCAGACCTCTATTCAGGGTATTCCTTTGCGTATACCTTTCGTCATTGATCTGAGTGAACACACCTTCCGATTGCTAGATCAGTTATTGGGTATGGTTTGTGGCCAAGACTCAAATAATCGCCAAACACCAAATCAAGAAGCAGAATGTGTGGCAGTGGGCTGTTTAAATTTACTTAGGTTGCAATTACATGCTTTAATAGCTAATAGAGTTACAGCCAAATCAGTAGGTTTGTCCGAAGGTTCCCGTCTGCTTGTAAGTATAAAAACCAGAATCCTTAGCCTGGCAGGAGGAACAAATGTTTTAAAGACCATGCAAGAAGCGGCTCAATTGACTTTACAGGTAGGCTGGAGTGTATTATTGCCAACTGCTTCAGAACGAGCACAAACCCTTACATCTCTGCTGCCCTCGGAACCAGGAATTTCATCTGCGGGCCATAGATTTATGACCGATCTATTGGTAGGATCCTTAATGGCTGAGGGCGGTTTGGAAACAGCTTTAAAACAAGCCATATGTTTAGAGTCAAATGATTGTGCTGATAACGGTCATAGTTTACCATTATTACATCTCATCAAACAACTTTTGCGCAACAATTCAGCCCTAACACAGGGAAAGTTAAATCAGCTTCTTCTAGACACAGGAATTGTTAAATCCGAAGAAGAGAATGCCGTTCTGTCATCAATATCCATTTTACACGGACAAGAACACTCATGTCCTAGTCTAGATCTCTTACATCGTTTTCAGCGTCTCCTTTTCTCCCATATACATCAGAGCCCAAAAATAGAAGATTTAACCGGTGCTGAACTTTTGCTTAGCAAATATTTGCAAAGTGCTATTAGTCTTTGTATACATTCCCTACAGAAAGCCCATGAAATTGCTTTGCAAGGCAAAGAAGGCATGGCTGATATTTTAATGACTGATATATCTGATACCCTACTCTATGAACTTTTAATTGGACTTATCATTCTCAAGCGTGATAGATGTAATTTGATGCCAGCTTTTGATTGGTCTCACCACTTTGTACCTTTGTTACATGCTCTGGACAATTTGAATCGTGTGATATGTGACAGTGATATACAGGATTCCGATGACTTAGGCTGGCCTGGCATTATATGTCGTGGTAATATCAAGACTACCACCACTTCTACAGCACAGCCAGAAGAATTTACATTAATACGTAAACATGATTTCGAAAATCATATCTTGGATGGTGGTAAATGGATCATTATAAATGGATACGTGTGCGAATTAAATAATTATCAGTAAGTACATATGTATATTATATTTGATGATTTAACATAATAAACAAATACTAAGTTGGCCTTTTCAAATAAGCTGTTAAGATAAGAATATTAAATTCTGAGTTATTACATACTTATTTGTTATTTCAATACATCAGTTGTTCATATATATGTATGTACATTAGCAGTTTACTATTGGTTTAATTAACTGTTCGCTTGAAGTATATCTGTATGTATGTATTTAGAAAAGTAAATAATTTTTAAGAAAATGATTTGATGTCAAATTTGTTTTTCATTGTTAACCTTAAAACTTAAAATAAATTAACTTCGACCAATAGTTATTATTTATATATATTTTGATTTTTAATTTATTTAAAAATGGATTACAAATTTATTTATTTTTTTGTTTTTTAGAAGTGAAGTTGCTGCCGTTACTAATTTTCTTGAGTCTAATATAGGCAAAGATCTTTCTGCAGAACTAGGCAACCCAGTTTATCGCACTTGCTTAGAATCTGCATTAAGTCATCATAAAGTGGGTCGCTATGCTCCCAATATAAGTGAAGAAAAGGTTTAGTATAAATTTTTTGTATGATTTACATTAAATTAATTTCATATCAAATTCTTTGCCTTTCCCCTTTTCAGCCTCATTTGCAACAAAGTAAAGTTCTTACACATTTTAATTCCGAAAGAGCTTTAGCCTACTTATTAGGGCTTGTCGCCAACACACTGCAAATTGGTCCTGCTGCCCAGCCAGCTGAATTGCAGTGTACTAGCATTATAAAATCCAGTATTTTGCGAGGTGGTCTGCAGGTTCTACAACCCAGCAATCCCTTCGATGAGGAAAAGGGCGAGGCACGCAGCAGTGCCAGCACAGCTGGTAGTACACCAACAGAACCACCTGTTCGTACTATTGCTTCTGTAGGAGTAATGCAAACTTCAACCAGTAATATACAACATCGCATAGAAATTTTGATATCAGGTCTATCAGATGCCCGCCTAACAGATCCTCTAGTTGTTACGTGGATGACAATATCCGAACGCTTTTGTAAAGACAATAATTTAATATGGCACCAAGAATTTCCACCAGAACATCCCGTACAAGAGTTAGAGCGTCTCTTAACTGCTGTTCTTATAAGACATCAAAGTTTAGGTGGTCTTATCCTCTCAACTATAGAAAAAGAATTGACAGGTGTTACGGCAGCTAATTCCACCTATAGATTACCCAAACAAATTGCCGAAATAATACGTTTAATTTATCAAACCAAATGGTCGGTAGTGCGTATAAGGCAACAATTAAATCGTAGTTACAAAGAGGTATGTGCTCCTATGCTAGAACGCTTACGCTTCCTGTTGTATGAAATAAGACCAGCAGTGAGCTTGGAACAAGAGGGTTTAAGAAAACTGTCAATACTTCACAAATTGCCACGATTTAAACAGATAGTGCGCAAGATTATAGCCGAAATGCGTTTAGCTAAAAAGCAATTGGTGTGTGCAAAACCGGAGGATATTTTAAATGTTACAATTCAAAGTCAAAATGTGGCTCAAAAACTGCAGTCACAATCCCAAGTAAGCTAAAATTATCTGTGTAATTAAAAGTATTTTTTGCCTTCGTATCTTGTCCTTTTAAAATTTAAGATATAAGTATGCAAAAAATTATAAAAGTACTTCCTACCTCTTGAAATAATTTTCTGGCTAATCTTGGGGCGTTTTTTTTTGTTTGCCATATAGTGAAAAAGTTTGTTTGTCATTGTGTAAATTTTTTTACCTGGATCTGGGGCCGAATCGTCACATTCGATTCGAATCGAAAATTCACTCGATTGATCGCGTTGTCAATGCTTTTAGTATAAGAATTCTAATAAGAATTTTTAAATTTTGATTCGTATCGAATGTAACGATTTGGCCCCTGGATAAGCAACTTTTAATTTCTTGATTTTAAAACCATAAACTCAAAAAATAAAAAAAAACTTATAAGAAATACTTATTTCCCGTTTATTCCACTTTTATCTTGATTTTAGTCAATATTCCGGCACCTTAATTCACATTTGAAGATTCATAATTAGGAAAAACCCCAAAAAAAATTCCAAAACTGCTTCTAATAATTCCTACGTTAAAAATTTTATTCAAAGTGATGGATCTATTTTAAATCCCTTAACAAATTTTAACAAATGTTGCTGTTTAAAGGTAATTATATGAGTAAGTGAAATGCACAATTCGCTCGTTAGGTTAGGTAGAACAGACGACTGCGAAAACGAAATGTGCAGCCCACCTGGGGCCGTTTCTTCGGTCCATTTGTGATATCGGGGGTACACGTTAGCTGCTGATTTAATCGTTCAAACCAGTTGAAAGCCTTTTTCTTGAATTTGTTTAGATTTCAATTAAAAAATTCAACAGATATACAATTTAAATGAGCTAAAACAAATTAAAATTAATTTTAATTTTATTTTATTTTGCCATCTTCGGTAGTTGATTTCTTTTAAAATGAACAGAAAAAATTAAGTTTTACTAAGTCTATAGGTGATTTAGAATAAATCCAAGCTAGGGTTACTAAGGGAACTAGGTATCGTTATTTTTTTTTTATTTATTTAGTTGTTAATGGTAAAAAAAATTAAAAAAATTATGGTGCGTAAAAAATTTATGTAAAATAAAATACTAAAAAATTTTGAATTGAAGCAATTCATAGAGATGATTTAAAAAGTAAGTAATTTAACACATTTGTTGATCCTCGAGGCTTAAAAAAACATAATTTCTTATCAACATAATTGTTTCATGTAGCCAATTAAAAAAGCATTGTAGTCATATTCTTATGGCAAGTTTGGCTCCTCAAAATTCAGACCTTGTTTCTCTTCTTCCGCAAATAGGGAATTCCAGACCAAAGAATGCGTACACTTTATTAATCTATAAAAGCAAACAATTTTTATATTTAAAATTATAGAAACACAACACAAATACTTACGTTTCCAAATAATTTGGGAAAGTTTTCCATTAGGTGTGTTCATTTACAGAAAATTGTCACTTATTTTCGATAATTATTACTAGTAAGTGTTCACGTACACAAAAAATTAGCAGCTAGAGAGCCAAAAATGAGCGTAATATGTTTAGAAACAAAAATGTTTCTGATAATTTCTGCTAGTAAAAATTTTACTATCAGAAATTATTCAAACAGTCTTTCTGTCATTATGCTTTGAAAAAAAATTTTAGTTTTAAATTTTTATAAGTTTACAATAACAAAATACATTTGCTTGCAAGTTTTGACTGTAAAAGTGTTCATTTACTTTTAAATATTTTTGAGAGCAATTTTGATAATATTTCTTTTTACTCTCTCGTTGCTAGTAATTACTGGAAAGTTATTGAACACAACTATTATTTTTCTTTTAAAAATAAATATTTAGTATATTTTTAATTTGTCTGAATCAAAGTTTTTATACATGTAAATAAAAAACAGCTGAAAAAAATTTCATGCACAAACTTACCCAAAGAAAAAGTTGGTGTAACTCATAGTGAAATTGATTATCAGGTAAACGCATCGCAGAGAGAATTTTTGACTCTCTTACTTTTTTCTTTTTTATATATGGAGTTTGACAACACGGTGGTGAAATAATTTAAACCATATATAAAAAAAATGTAAGAGAGTCAAAAATTCTCTCTGTAATGCGTTCACCTGATAATCAATTTCACCATTGTGTAACTTTCTCATGAGCGCTCTCTCATGCACGATTTTAGTTCTCTAGAACACTTTTTGAGTAACTTTGTGCAACTTTGAGTAAGTTTGTGCATCATCTGGAACACAGCTAATGTATACATACATATGTACGTACGTTTAAAAAAAACATGGCTTTTGTACAAAAATCCAAATTTTGCAGGAATCTCTTTTAGAAACGAGTTTGTCGGCCAATACTGAAAATAAATCCACACTGGCCTCTGATCCTTTATGTATACCAGTTGCCACAGTTCAAATTCCGTCAACACTTACTAACCAAACGTCAAATGAAAATCTTCTAGATGGCAGTAATAATAGCTTGTTTTCAGACGATCGTAAAACCTCAAATGATGAAATTAAATTTCAGTCTAGTGATCTTGATTTTGATGATAAAAAGCCGGAACATGAGCCCAGAATTAGTAATGATGCAATACGTAGACTTTGCGAAAAATGGTACTTTTCTGGAGAATTAAAAACTTATCTTATGAATGAAATTGTCGAATTTGTAATGCAAGAAATCTGTGATGTTGAGACTCTACGTCGGGCCATGTACTGCCAAGTGCAACGCTATCAAATACGCCGACAAGGCTTGGAAATGTTTCATACAATACTGCAAGTAAACGGTTTAATGGATGCTGTAAAATACAACATGTTAAGTGGTTATTTAGGCTTAAATCTTAAGTGTAATAAGAATTTCACCACAAATGTTTTAAAAGATGTCGGCTCTATAACAGCGTTTCAGAAGGCAAATTTAATTATAGCTCAGGCCCGTATTTTAGAATGGGCCGTACAAGAATTACAAAGGCTTGTTAATCAAGAACAAATAAATCTAAAATCGAAACATAATAATGCTGGCAAGGATAATACAAATTTGGGTACTTATGTGTTTTTGAAAAAGTTACCAAGGGCTAGATTTCTTTTGAGTATATTCGGTATTTTGGCCAAAGATTTAACAGCTAATGAACTTAGTTTACTTATCAATTCGGGAACATTGGGCACGGTGTTGGGCTTACTAAGTCAGACGGGTGGAGATGTGCCGGCTGTTAAAAACACCTATGAATTGTCCACAGTTTATGAGGATACCATTCTTAAGCAAAAGTCAAACAAAGCAAATTTAACTGGACCAGAATTGGCAAAACTTATGAAAATTGGCACAAGAATTGTTCGAGGAGCTGACTGGAAATGGGGTGATCAAGATGGTAATCCACCTGGAGAAGGAAGAATCATAAGTGAAGTGGGAGATGACGGGTACTAACGTGAAATACAAAAGATTTAATCATTTTAGTATAATTGATATGTGTTTTTTTTAATAAGGTGGGTTCGTGTTGAGTGGTACACCGGTGCCACTAATTCTTATCGCATGGGCAAAGAAAATCAATATGATTTACGTTTAGCTGATAGTGCTCTTAATATTGTTTCTCCGGAATCTGAAACTGAAAAAGATGAAATAACTTGTGAATCTTCATTGAATGGTGAATCGCATCCTACTAAATTATTGCGTTATGCCTGTACAAAACTATTACAAATTATTTCGGTGGGCATTGGTTTACATTCAAAAGAAATGGACAAGAATGCTGTACGTGGCATGTCTTCAATGTTTCGTGCCATTCTTAATCCAGATTCTACTCTGGCAAATATTTGCGGCCTCGACAATTGGACAACCTTAGGTTTTCTAAAGGCCATTGCGGGTAGGTATAGATTTGTTATTAATTAACATACACTTTAATTAAAATTGAATTTCTAACATCGAATTCCTAGGTGAATCGTCAATTTTATCCAAGTACCTCACATCACCCATCTGGATAGATTTCTATATTAATTTATTGGAACAGCCTATAATTCGTGAGCAAGATGTTTTTCGTAAAATTCATTGTCTACGACTTCTTCAAATGGTCCTAATACATTGGACTGAAGAATCAGAATTACCACAAATGGCTTCTCTTGTACGAAAAATATTTTCAACTTTAGGTAAAATAACTCTATATTGTCCCAATGACTCCTCGTTGTTACAAACAAGTGCTGAAAACAAACCAAGAATACTTTTAACTGCATCCCATTCGAGCACAGTTGCCGAAGAGATCATTACTTTGCTTAGAAAATTGCATACTTTACCCATTTGGAATACAGCGATCAACTCTTTCCTTTCGCAGAAACTTTGTGTCGCTGCAGAATTGTTTGGTGAAGATGGTTTGGATTTGCAACATTTGGAAAATGAATACATATTTGTCATGGGCGTTTTAACAACAATTGGTGGCTGCGATATAAGACCAAGAGTGGGCCTGCAAGTATGTTATGAAGGCACTACCGCTACTATATGTGGTTTTACTACAAAAGGAAAATGTTTGCTTAGCACAGACAATCAGTCATTAAACGGCGAATGTAGGAAAATTTCTTTAAGTATTGCTATGGACAATGCAGATTATTCGGTATTTAGCTTATCACGCTTGCCAATGAATGAAATGTTGCTTAACTCTTGGTCTGTACTTCTATATGGCCCAGGAGAACGTAAGGAATCTGTGCCAAATAGTATTGATATAAGCTTGCTGCGTTCTCAACAAATACAACTGTCGGTTTTAAACTCTAATTGTGTGCTCTACAGACATCAAAGCTCATTAAGAAAGATACTTAAGCAAAGGTCACCCGGCATGTGCTCGTATTCATCGGAAGAAAGCGTTTCAGAAGACGAGCCGGCTCAAAAATCAGCGGAAAATACAGAACAACATGCTCTTGACGAGGAAAATATTGAAGAAGAAAGTAATAATTCGTTTGCCGCTTCTACTGAAGCGGAATTGCTTATACAAAGCATACTTATAAGGGCTACCCAACCTTCCCCTATAAAAGCGTGTTACACCTACAGTGATCTAGCTACAGCAGCTCTTAATTGTTCGCAGGTTTTGGCTTCACAAGTTCATTCCGAAATTAATGATTTAACATCATCCGTAACACGTTTAGGAGGTATGATGCAAGTGTTGCAGCCTACGATGATACACGGTACTCCTATTTACAATGTAACATTACATGATGAGGCTAGTGGTACTTCAAACTTGGCAAACGCTACAAGTTTAGAAATAAAAGAATCTGATGCCTCTATGAACACTTCAGGATCATTAATTTCTCAAATCATGGAAATGGGCTTTAGCAAAAAATCAGTGGAATTGGCAGTAAAACAACTTACTATCCACCCCATGACACCGACACCCGAACAAATAGTTCAATGGATTCTAGAGCATCCCGATATATGTAACAACACCATTGATCCAGTGGACTACAATGATCCCACAGAATTAATTGGTGGTCATTCAAGTTGTGTTTCTACTTTGCCTCAACAACAAAAATTAACTGCACTCCATGACTCAGAGTGTGACGTAGACAATGAAAGCGTTGACACCAGTTCGGACACGGTAGAAGGTTCCTCGATACAAGATCAGCCTTTCAAATATGAGACCAGACAAGATTTCCAAACCGTTGACCAGTATGCCATGTATGTAAGAGGGCTTGTATGCCCCGGAATGATTGTACGCTGTTGTAGGGACTTTGAGGAAATAAAAAAGGGAGATATTGGCACTGTTCTTAAAGTAGATACTGAGGGTCTCCATGATCTAAATGTGCAAGTTGATTGGCAATTACATGGCACCACCTACTGGGTATGTTTTGTGCACATCGAACTTTTGGAAAAGCCCATAGAGACATCAACAAGCCCACTAAACATTGAAAACCCGTCATCTAAAATTGTTATAGGATCTCAAGTGCGCATGAAAACTGCACCTCGCTATAAATGGGGTAACGTAATGCGGGGAAGTGTAGGTACAGTAACTGCTATAAGTAGCAAACATGTAAGTGTAGATTTTCCTCAACATCCTGGCTGGAAGGGTTTAATAAGCGATGTAGAAACAGTCGGGACCTCTGTTCAGGGCAGTACTCTTTTGGGTTTAAATAGCATGTCGGTACCTGCAGTTTCGGATCTCGTCGAAGATTGGTCGCGATGTATACGATCTTTAAGTGTGTCTTCAAACGAAAGTACTGCGAAACATTTATTAGATCGCAGTCCTAATTGTTGGCAAAGTTCTTCTAGCACTCAAGGCAAACACTGGATACGTTTGGAAATGCATGAAAATGTTTTGGTGCACAGCCTTTCTATTACTGTTAGCCCTTCGGATCATTCGCATATGCCTTCGTTAGTGGTAACGCGTGTAGGAGATTGTATTGGCAATTTAAAGGAATACTCTTGGATATCGATAAAAAATACCGACACAACCGTAGCTCTTATGACTGATGTAAGACAATACTATCCATGGATTGAAATAGTTGTTAAACAGTGTCGCAATAACGGCATACAATGCAAAGTACATTCCCTTAACATCATAGGAAGACGCAAACAAACAGATTTAGATTTGATGCTTATGAATGCCTCGTTCTTGGCTTGTGAATATGACAACCTATCTGATTCGAATCAAAATCTTTCCTTGTCTTCTTATGCTGAACCTAATTCGTCTCTAAGCGATCCTCCTTGCACCGTAATGGTTTGGGGCTTAAACGATAAAGAACAATTAGGTGGCTTAAAAGGTTCCAAGGTAAAAGTGCCCACCTTTTCACAAACTATTAGTCGCTTGAGGCCGATACATATTGCTGGTGGCTCTAAATCTCTTTTTATTGTTTCACAAGACGGTAAAGTTTATGCGTGCGGGGAGGGTACAAACGGCCGGTTGGGATTGGGTACTAGCGCTAATATTTCAGTGCCACGGCAAGTTCCGGTGTTGCATCAGTATGTTGTCAAAAAGGTAGCGGTTCATTCGGGTGGCAAACATGCGTTGGCACTGACTTTAGATGGTAAAGTATTTTCTTGGGGCGAAGGAGAGGATGGCAAGCTTGGCCATGGTAATCGTTTGACAATGGACAAACCCAAAATGATTGAAGTTTTAAGATCTAAAAAAATACGAGACATTGCGTGTGGCTCATCTCACAGTGCTGCCATAACTTCTGCCGGCGAACTCTATACTTGGGGCTTAGGAGAGTACGGCCGTTTGGGTCACGGAGACAATGCTACACAATTAAAACCAAAACTTGTGGCTGGTTTAAGTGGGAAGCGTGTTATACAAATAGCCTGCGGCAGCCGAGATGCACAAACGTTAGCTTTAACTGAAGATGGCGCCGTATACTCTTGGGGTGATGGAGATTTTGGTAAACTGGGTAGAGGTGGCTCAGAAGGTTCTTCGGTACCACATGAAATCGAACGATTAACAGGCATTGGTGTAATACAAATAGAATGTGGAGCTCAATTTAGCCTTGCTCTCACTCGTACTGGTGAAGTGTGGACTTGGGGCAAGGGAGACTATTATCGTTTGGGTCATGGCAGTGATCAACATGTACGTAAACCTCAACCCATACAGGGACTACGAGGTCGGAAAGTTATACATGTAGCTGTTGGCGCGTTGCACTGCTTGGCGGTCACAGACACTGGTCAAGTTTTTGCTTGGGGCGATAACGATCATGGCCAGCAAGGTTCCGGTAATACGGTAGTTAATAAAAAGCCTGCATTAGTTATAGGTTTAGATTCGGTATTTGTTAATCGTGTAGCCTGTGGAAGTTCTCATTCCATCGCCTGGGGTTTGCCACAGTCACCCTCGGAGGACGAAAAGAAAGGTCCAGTACCATTTGCCACTACTAAGGATCCCTTGGGCGGCACCAGTTTGGGAATATATGATGCTGAACCCGTTGCAATCACAACATCATCCAATAGTACGGCGAGCAATTCCGTAAAGAACAGTTTAAGTGAAACTTTGTTGAGTCTCGAAACAAACGGGGCGCGTCAGACGGCTTTAAACTACGTTCTCAATGCCATGAGTATTTTACAGGCCCGGCAACTTATTGTGGCCGCCTTAACCAGTCACAGCAAGGTGAACCTAAATGAAAGAGTAAGCAGCGAAATAAATCACGACTATGCTGCAACGTTTAGAGATAATGAAGGACAAAACAGTTATGGGCAACAACAAATTAACAACAATGCCAATGATATTATAGCCCGAGGAGGTGGGGAAGCTCTAGCAGATGTCACTGATCCAGCAGTACATGAACCTTCACCTGAGGCTGATATTCAACCGGCTCCAGCAGGTCCTTTAAGTGCTTTCCAAAGCCTTACAGGTTCCCTATCACTGTCAGCTTCTCTTTCCAGTGCCGCTCCGCATAAACATTCAAAAATGTCAGCAAGTGCTATGTCAGTTATGGCAGCAACAATGACAAACCAGGAGGAAATGATTAACGAAACTTCGCTTACTGGGTTAGATGATTTCACATCTCTTCTGGGTGAATCAGAAGCCAAAAGTTTGATAGAACTGCTTAAGTTAAGTGTGGCTGGCAGAACTGGACCTTCGAGCACTTCTCAGACTATAGCTGACACCTTAATTGCCTTGGGATCCAATAGTCCTTCTATAGGATCGATGCTCTTAGAAACCTGTATAACCGAGTTGGAAGATCTGTGCACTTCACGTCATAGTTTAGGGAAAGTTCCAAAACCTGTCATGCAAGAAAGCAGCCATCCCTATGTGGATAATGTCACAACTAATGGTCATGTTAAAATACCTGGAGCAGAAGCTTTACGTTTAGAATTTGATTCTAATTGCTCAACCGAAAAACGAAATGATCCTTTAGTGATAATGGATGGCTCTGGACGAATAATTGCCATGAGATCGGGACGTGAATTTTCTCAATGGGCTTCTGAAATACGTATACCGGGGGATGAAATGCGCTGGAAATTTACCTCCGACAGCTCGGTCAATGGGTGGGGCTGGCGTTTTTGGGTGCATGCCATAATGCCTGCATCATCATTGAATGAGCGCGGCTCCGACCGAGCTGTTCTCTCGCAGCCATCTATGCCACTGGTAATGGCTTTGTTAAATGAGCGTTTGAGCCCCAATAGCAGCAGTGTTTTGTTGCGTTTAGCAGCCGCATTAGCATCCTGTTCTCAATTAAATTCCTTGACGACAGCTCAACGTATATGGTCTTTAAAGCGTTTGCATGCAGTTTTAATGTCGAAATATGCTCCTAAGCCTTTGGATGCTTCGCTCAACCCTATACTTATGCCTTTAATACCGGAACTTTTGCGCCAATACGAATATGAGGAACCACAAGTCAGAGGTGGGATACATCTGATGCATTCCGACTTTTTTAAAACTTTGGCAGCCTTGGCATGTGATATGCAATTGGATTCAGTTTTACCACCTGCCGATGTTCACAAATGGGCTTGGTTTAAAAGATATTGCATAGCTGTACGCGTGGCCCAATCATTAGTTAAACGCAGCGAATTGCCCAGGGCTTTCTGCATGGAGGTTCGCAAAAAATTTGCTGAAATGATGCCTCAACCACAAATTCATACACACCAACAGGGAGCTGGATCTATGATGAATTCTACAAATTCACTGGGGTCCACGTCAAGTACAGCCAGTAATCATACATCGTCACCACAACCTTATCTACCTGGCTGTTCATCATCATCGAATATGGTTAACACTTTAACACCCAGCACCAGCAGTCTTATACAATACATTGACACCGTTATGACTTTGTCTCTGCATGAAAATATGAATTCTTGTGTAGGAGGTACTGGTATAACGAACAACGCAGCCGAAAATGTACAGTTCATGCACGAAGATCATAATCTCTTTAAATCTGAGCATGACAGCCAACTTTTGCAATGGTTAAATAGACGCCCAGATGATTGGGCTTTGTCGTGGGGAGGAGCTAGTACAATTTACGGTTGGGGTCACAATCACCGTGGGCAATTGGGTGGCTTAGAAGGTAGTCGCATCAAAACCCCCACACCCTGTGAAGCTCTAAGTCTTTTAAGGCCTGTACAGTTGGCGGGCGGAGAACAAACCCTGTTCGCTGTTACACCTGATGGAAAACTATTTGCAACTGGCTACGGTTGTGGTGGTCGATTGGGGGTAGGAGGCACTGATTCCTGGGCAGTACCGACTTTAGTAGCCTCATTGCAGCATGTGTTTGTAAAAAAAGTTGCTGTTAATTCGGGTGGCAAACACTGCTTAGCTTTGACCACCGATGGCGAAGTCTATTCTTGGGGTGAAGGTGAAGATGGCAAATTAGGCCATGGTAACCGTATGAGTTATGATCGTCCAAAATTAATAGATGATCTTACTGGCATTGGTATAGTAGATATTGCCTGTGGAAGTGCTCATTCGGCAGCTATAACGTCATCAGGTCACGTCTTGACCTGGGGTAAAGGCAGATATGGACGTTTGGGTCATGGTGACTCTGAAGATCAATTAAGGCCCAAGTTAGTGGAAGCGTTATTGGGCTATCGAGCTATTGATATAGCATGTGGCTCAGGAGATGCTCAGACTTTGTGTATAACAGATGATGACAACGTTTGGAGTTGGGGTGATGGTGATTACGGCAAATTAGGCCGCGGAGGCTCAGATGGTTGTAAAATTCCTGTAAAAATCGAAAGTTTATCGGGCTTGGGTGTAATCAAAGTGGAGTGTGGCTCACAATTTTCAGTGGCTTTAACAAAATCTGGCGCTGTTTACACCTGGGGTAAAGGAGATTTTCATCGTTTGGGCCATGGAACCGTAGATCATGTTAGGCGACCAAAGAAAGTTGCTGCTTTGCAAGGTAAAAAAGTGGTTTCTATTGCTACCGGATCCTTGCACTGTGTAGCCTGTACAGATGCAGGAGAAGTGTTTACTTGGGGTGATAATGATGAAGGTCAATTAGGTGATGGTACTGTTAGTGCCATACAAAGACCCCGGATGGTACAGGCTTTGACAGGAAAGCATATTGTTAAGGTTACTTGCGGATCTGCTCATACATTAGCTTTATCAACTTCACAGCTTTCCGAAAGGGTAAGACCACCACCAAATCCACCCTTAGAATACGATTTAGTAAGGGACTTACCACCCGAAGCTTTACATGCACGTTTGGTATTACTGCATCATTTTTCGGAGTTATTGTGTCCCTGTTTGGCCATGTTACCCATAACAGGTAAACTACATACATATGTGATTCTTAAACTTTATATTCGCTTTTTATTAAACATTAAAATATTCTCTTTTTATAGGAGATCTCAGTTTAGGCGCTCTTAAAGATGTACTGGTATACACCATTAAAGAAGCAGCCTTTCGTAAAGTCATACAAACAACCATGGTTAGAGATAAACAACACGGTCCTGTCATTGAACTTAATCGCATACAAGTTAAGCGATCACGCAATAAATCGATCAATGGTCTAGCAGGCGTTGATGGAATGAAAAGTGTTTTTGGTCAAATGGTTCAGAAACTGCCACTTCTTACGCAAGAAGCTTTATCCTTGCCCCATCGTGTTTGGAAAGTTAAATTTGTGGGCGAATCTGTAGATGACTGCGGTGGTGGTTATAGTGAGTCCATAGCGGAAATGTGTGATGAACTGCAAAATGGTAGTGTTCCTCTACTAATAACTACACCAAATGGCCGCGGAGAAGCTGGCGCAAATCGTGATTGTTTCCTTTTAGACCCAACTTTAAGCTCGGTTTTACAAATGAACATGTTTCGCTTTTTGGGCGTGCTAATGGGAATAGCTGTAAGAACTGGTTCCCCCTTAAGTTTGAAGTAAGCTTAAATTAATTAAAAACAGTTGTCTGTGTATACATGTATGTATATGTAAAAACTAATTTTTTTAGTCTTGCCGAACCGGTTTGGCGCCAATTGGCTGGCGAACAACTACGACCCTCCGACTTAACTGAGGTCGATCGTGACTACGTCGCCGGCTTGCTGTGCATACGCAATATGGAAGAAGATCCAAAGGTATTTAATACCCTAGAACTGCCCTTCTCTACATCGTCTGCCAAAGGTCATGAAGTACCGCTTTCAACTCGCTACACCCGCATTACACCTAAAAATCGTCAGGAATATGTCCGTTTAGCTTTGAATTTCCGTTTGAACGAATTCGATGAACAAGTTAAAGCCGTACGCGATGGCATGTCCAAAGTAATTCCCGTCCCATTGCTTTCGCTATTTTCCGCCTCTGAACTTCAGGCCATGGTCTGTGGCTCACCAGATATACCACTGGGTCTCCTAAAATCTGTGGCGACGTATAAAGGTTTCGATCCCAATTCGGCCATAGCACAATGGTTTTGGGAAGTTATGGAAGAGTTCTCAAATCAGGTAAAAATGTAAAAATGTCGCAAGTCAGTCCCTATGTAAGTCGTTGTTGGAATCAAGTCTCATAAGGTAGAAAAGTGAGTACAAAAAAATATTATTAGATTTGTAAACAACGACAGAGTAAGCAAATTGTCAGCAATTTTTTTAACTTTTAAGTGTTTTTATTAAGAGACGTTATATGACAACAGCTTACATATTTGGAAAGTTTACGACTTCTTTGGAATGTTTTTTAAAATATTTAAAAATGTTTATATACATATATTTGTTAATATATTTTTTATTTCTATATATAAAAATCTTTAAGGAACGTTCTCTATTTTTGCGCTTTGTTTGGGGTCGCACTCGCTTACCACGCACAATTGCTGATTTTCGAGGACGAGATTTCGTTTTGCAAGTTTTAGAAAAAAATCCGCCCGATCACTTTTTACCTGAAAGCTATACCTGTTTCTTTTTATTAAAAATGCCAAGATATTCCTGTAAGGTAAGTACAAAGTATTTAAAAAAATATATAAAAGGACGGATATTTTACGTCTAACTTCTTAAAAATTTTTGAATTTATCATTTTATGGGCTTAGAGCAGTAATGTTCGAGCTTTAAGCGATTGCTGCTCATTTGTTTTGGTAAAAGCACTTAGCAATAGGTTGTGTATTTCAAAACACACATGCAAAAAACTCAAAAAATTTGTCTTATTCGTTTTTTGTCGTTGTTGACTGTATACACACACCAAGGCGAATTGATTATAAGGTGGTGGTGATTTTACAACAACAAATTTGCGGCAAAGAAAATGTTCATTTTTGTTGTGATTATCGTTAGCTAATATGTCAAAAAAGATATGTAAACATAAACAAATTTGACAACCCAGCCTCGATTTATACAAGAAAAAAGTAGATCAGTTGACCTGATCAATGAATTCGCCTCGGTATACACGCAAGGGCAAAGCAACAACACTTTCGTATGCTTTGCTGGTAAACATTGATTGTATGTATTGGGCTTTTTCAAAAGAAAAAAAAAGAATATTCCTTACGTTTTTCAAGTATTACGTTGAAGTCTTCTGACGATTTAGTGTCAAAACCAATTAAATGCATATGGACAAACTTAACCTATAATAAACCCTACAATATTTTAAAGACGCTTTTTTAATTGCACTGCTGCAATCGCTATTTAAGGTTCAATTATACGTGCCTAAACATAACGTCATAACCATAACCTTTACCATAACAAGAAAACCTCAATTGGTTTCTATGATTATGGTTATGGCGTAATGGTAAGTCACCTACAATCAAATACAGTGTTGCCTATAAGTTTGGTTCGAACAGCTGTTTTCTGTTGTTATGGTTATGTTACGTATAATTAAACTTTAATACACACGTATCGCCAACTTTGACAGCGTAACTCGCTGAAGGGTTGCCTTAATCCCGATTGATTGGAGTGTTGTCAAAATTGATTTGGGATCAATGTGCAGTAACAATAACAATATTACGCGCATTATTATCTGTAGCTTCCTGTAGAAATTAAATTCACCTTTATTAAATTGATATTAGAGACCTGCACCAAGTCCTATTCAAGCTAATTCAAGAACCGCATAATTTTCTAATTCTTGTGTTATTGTGCGGTTAAACGGTTTAAGTGCTGAAATGTAGAGTAGCTAAAACAGTTTTTGTGTTGCAGTGTAGAGTAGCTAAGAATAAAGAGTGGTGTCGATACTGTGGTCGATAAAAAAAATGACTGTGCCTATGGTGTGGCAACAACAACAAAGACTTAAGAGTTATGTTGTTGTTATGTTAACAAATAATAATACATACACACAATGTTGAGTGGGTACATACACAAGCAAACATATACACAAGCAGGCAAATCAATATAAAACTCATGCGTAATTACATTACATTACATACATATGAACATTCAAAATCAACCCCCGTTTTTTATAACTATCACACCAGGAACATCCCGCCAACAGTAAAGTTTCGAGATGAATCTAAATGGAAGTGTGCGATCATGATGAATTGATGTGCCGTGGTTGTTTGCTTAAATGTGCTTAACTGTGAATATATTTTTCATTTAAGTTAAGTTAAGTAAACAAAAGAGATGGCGAACAATACAACGCAGTACTTAATTTTGTGTAGGTATATGAAATGAATTGAAAATTCGAGATGATGCCTTATTTAGTGTCGTCTTGGGCTGGCCTCTAATTGATATTGAACCAGTTGTTTTTGATAATGCTTTTGATAGGGAAATTTATTTCAAACAACCGGCTTGGGAGCTATTTCATTTTTTGCGTTAGGAGTTGGGCTGTTTTCTTAAAGTTGGGGGTTATTTCATTTTTATTGGGACTTAATAGTTGACTAGTAGTTTAAGTTATACCTATCATTAGATCACCTAATTTTAATTTTGTTCTGCATGTTATTAAATAAATTTTATTGTTTATTTTTTATTGTATCTTCAGGCCGTTCTTATGGAAAAACTTAAATATGCCATACATTTTTGCAAAAGTATTGATACTGATGAATATGCCCGTGTTGCTATGGGCGATCCCACCGAGGCAACCGGCAGCGAAGATAACAGTGACTTAGAATCAGTAGCATCAAATGAAGTTTAAAAACAAAATCAAGCAACAAAATATTATTTCACCAAAATTATAAAAAATTATACGATTGTAGCAGATAAAAAAAAACAATAGTAGAGATAAACAAGGAGAAAAATAAGCAACATTTAGATGTTAACATTTTTACAACAATAAACAAAAGTGGTAAGAGTTTTTTATTTAAAATTAAATCAAAAATTTTTTAATAAAAAAAGCATTTCTAATTTTTTTAGCACCGTCTTTAAAAGAACAAATTTAAGTTTTTTTATAAATTATCGATGAACATTATAAAGACATTATTATCCTGTTTTGCTGGACAGAATCAAAAGGGGTTTGATTTTCATTCTATTTTATGTAATTTTATTACTAAACATTTTGTTGTATTATTCTTTTTATTGTTGAAATTAAGTATTTGTTTCTCTATAACTTTTAGTTGATTAGTATTAGTTAGTTATTTAAAAACCGAGTTTTATTAAAAAAGAGTAAATAATTAAATTCATTGTTTAAATATATTTTCCAAGTTTCCTTTTATTTAAAAAATAAAAATTTTTAGGTTTTAGTTTTCAAAAAAAGTTCCGTTTTTTTGTTAAGCATATAAAACTTGAAATTCAAAACCAACTCCCTTATTTTTTAAAATGCAACGCTTTAAAACAAAAACAAAATATAATGAAAATTTTTTAAATTTTAGTTTTTTTCCATACAATTGTTTTTGTATTCATGCGTTTTGCGTTTTACGTAATAGTTTTATATTTTGATTATATCAATATATGTAGAATGTATAACTATGCGTAGCCATTAGCAATAATTTGTTATAGCTGTTTTCTAATTTCTTTTATAGTACATCAATTATTTGAAACTAAATTATTGGTATAAATTTTAAAATTTTTTATTTTATTTCAAATAAAGAAAACTATTTAAGATTTAAAATGTAGTAGCTTTTTTAGTTGTTTTATATAAAATTTTTTTAATGTTATTTTTTAATTAAACCACAAACAGGGTTTTTTTTATCATTAGGCTTTATATTTAAAAATATCAAGGGGATTTTATGTTAAGCTAAAGATTTAAACTAAATTTTCCTCAACACAAAAGTATTACAAAAAAGTTTACTATACTATTTATTATAAGCGACCTTTTGTGAGCTAATTATCTGCTTACAACTTTTTGTATGTTTTCATAAGGGAAAGTCGTTTTTTAAAATATTGAAATTTGACCAACCTGGGGCCAAATCGTCACATTCAATTCGAATAGAAAATTTAAAAATTCTTTTAAGAATTCCTATACTAAAAGCATTGACAACTCAATCGAGTGAATTTTCGATTCGAATCGAATGTGACGATTTGGCCCCTGTTTTTGTTAATAATAAAACTAATAAATTTAATATAAACATGGAAATATGGAAATCCATATGATTTATGATTTAGGTTAGGTAGAACAGGCAGCCGTTAAAGGGAAAGAATACGGCTCACTTAGGTCCGTTTATTAGGTTCCTTTCCAATACCCGTAGATAAAGTTAAAAAGAGTGGAAATAAAAGTGAAACGTAAGTGTAGAAAAGAATTAGAATTTTAGAAAAATTGAATGAAGCAGACATTTTAGAGTCTCTAGCAGGAATCGAACACCTGATTCCCAGACATACCCAGAATTACTTTGTAGCAGAATTAAAATCAATAACTGAAATAAATTCCGAGATGCGCATCAAAAATACATAAAATTTCCAGTATGGACAATTTGCATAGGGACTACCACTTCCTGATAATTACACATTTTTCAATTGATTTGTACTACGGTCTCACATATGTATGTAAGTCCTGTTTTCTGTTTCTTAATACTTTTGAAAATTGGAATACATAAATGGAATCAGTTTTTTTTAATCTCTATCGATAAAACTATGCAATCAAGCTTAAAATTCCTTCGTCTTCGATATTTTGATACGTTATGGTCTTAAACAAAAAAATATTTTTATGACATCCAGCCCCTGCAACATTTGTAAATTAAAGAACTATTAATTAAATTTGAAATTTTATCTATTTTTTATATAGAGGAGAGAATCTCAAAATACTTTACGGATTATAATTTGTATTGTTTCTTTTAAACTTATTCTTGCTTCTGGCTTATTATCTTACAAATTTTGATTTATTAAGTTGTTTCATTTAAACTAGCACTAAACAGAGCTGTACATTTAAATTATATTAAATATTTTATAAAAAAAAATATTGAAAAAGAAACAAGTAGAAGTGTTAAAATATTCTTAGTCATAAAAATATATATTCTCTAGAGTAGAAGTATTAATTGAAAATTAAACAAAAGTAAAAAATATATATAAAAAATATCTTAATTAAATATAAATATTCAACAAAAACTATTTTCTATGAAATAAACAGTTTATGAAAGAAAGTTTAAATTTTAAATATTATAATAAAATAATTGATGCATAATTGATTTTTTCCAATTTAATGTTTGTTTTACCAAATTTTTTTATTGTTTGTTTATCAGGCTAATTGGTTCATTGATATTGTGATAAGATTTTATTGAAAAATAATCTTGATAAGGAAGCAAAACAAAGGCATAAATAAATCTTGAAAAAGTTTATTTTTCCGACACTAGCCGAGTAGAATGCATTTTCGGAGCACTCTTATTTCGGTCTGAGCGTTGGTAGTTTGCTTTACAAACTTTTTGCAAACATTTAAAAACGTTATTTTGTTCTTTGTATTTCTCTCATTTTTTTAAAACAATTCTTAAAATTTTGCTTAAAGTTTAACTTTTTATTTATTTTTTTATGTTTATTAGCTAAGAGAAGGGTTTAATAAAAAAAAATTATAATTTGGAACTGATTAAAAATCAACAAGAAAAAGGAAAATTATATTGAAAAATATGAAATTAAAAATTTTTCTAATTATATTAAAGAACACATTTAAAAAAGTTTTAAATACATTATGTCAAGCAAATATGCAAACAAATTTAGCCTTAAAAATCAAACAAAACTGTAACAATTGCAGAAATGAAAAAAAAAATTATAATAAAATATAATTAAGCGTTCATTAAAATTAAAAAAAAAAACTTTATGTAGTTTTTATTTATTCTGAGTAGTTTATTACATCCCGCTTAGGATTTCAATTAAATGCGAATTTAACGAACTTAGGGACATGCAATAAAATTGACTTTTGAATGTTCATACCTGCGTATCGTTACTTTAATATAGAAAGGCTCTAACTTTAAATTACAATTCCATTTTGAATATACATATTTAGAAAAACTTTCTTTTGATGTTGAGTAAACACTATGCCTTTTTTGACATTGTAAGCAATTATTATTGTGTGTACTGATGGCAACACCAGTAATTTTTTTATTATTCGGTGCTTGGCATTGCGTTTCACAACATTTTACCCGTTCAATGTGGACGATGTAGAAATGCAATGCAGACGAAACAAAACAGGTAAAATTTGACGTCACAAAATGTCGAAATTAAAAATGCCTAGTGTGTACTTAGCACAAATCTAAAGCATAGAATTACAGTAGTGGTAAAAAATTACTTTTGATACTTAACATAATGTAAAGTAAGTAGTCTAGTAATTCACAAAAAAATTATCCGTTTTAAAACTAAAATTATAATTTTTCCTTTATTTTCTTTCTCTTCACAGATGATCACAAGAAGCAATTTTCTAACGCAGTTTTTTAGTATCATTATATAACGCATAACAAAAAATGCTTTTACTGGTAAAAACTAACTTTAAGCATTTAGATTTTTTATGTATATTCAAAGCATCATAATAAAGGCTGCTATAAACCAGAATTATATACAAAATTTTTTTGTTTAAGTAAGTTATAATTTTCGAAGGACACGTAAAATAAATTGAATTATGCTGCCCGGTATAATGTGGTTAAGCTTAACCGTCTATAACTTACTTTAATTGGAACTGCATTGTAATATCCAAGTAAAAAATAATTGGTTGGGTTAAGCACGAAAAGTTGTAGCCCCCATACAAACAGGACAATGTTATGAAATTTTGGATACATTTAATTTTGAAAACCATAACATCTATCGACTCATTTAAACGGGCCACTATTATGAAGTTTTTAATTCACTTTTCTTCTAAACTTTATTAGCTATTAACTTCATATCAATTTAAAAATCGATGCAAAGGAACTTTGTAACAATGTTCCACATATGTATATATAAAAATTTTAACAAAAATAACAAGAATTTATAACAACCGTCACGCAAAAACGTTTTAAATGCCGCTTTTATTATTAAAAGTATATAGTATAAGTTTTGGACAAGCCATTGTGGGGTATTTTCACCATGGGTCCAGCAAAATTTAGCACTCCTACTTGTTTTATTTTAATTCATAACTGTGACAACAATTATCTTAAAGATTACTTCAGTTAAGGAAATAAATTGAAGTTTATAAGACTATCGCCAGTAAAAACATCGACAGTGTGTATTGGTTTTAAACATTGGTGGCCAACTGGAGAGCATGATTTATGAGAGTTTATGGGTGAATTTTTTTTTGTGTATTTATGAAAAACCAACGCTGCATCAACCTTCTGAAACCCAAATTTACCCAAAAGTGTTCCCTTACTTAAAGATTCGGTAAATGAGACAGATTTTGGGGGAGAAATATTCTATTTTTTCTTGAGCAAAACAGGCCATCATTTTTTTTTTGGGAACACTGGAAAAAATATCAAGCAATCAGCTGTTTGAGCTGTGCATGTATCTCTGACGAAGTTTGAAAGTCATGATAAAGCCCTAATTATACGACTTAAAGAGACAAATCCAAAATCTAAATAAATAGAAATAAAAAAAAAAAATCCGGTAGTTTTTTATATACCAAGTTTAACGTCTGTCAAGGCATGAAATTGTCTCGTCAAGACGTACAATTAATAAGTGTTTTTACATTTCATGTACTGCAGGCTTATCATATTAAAATCAGTGTTGCCAACTCTTGCATCACCAAAAGCACTGTAAGCGTATGCAAATAGGGTAAAACTTTGAAAACTGTGGGTAAAAAAGCTCCAAACTAAATATTTCTTTCTTGCCGAACTGGACTAGTCAAAACATGACTATGCAGTCATGGACTATGGTGAAACAAGAATTTGTAGTCAAGCGACATGTGTCCGTGCTTGTTCGCATATTAAGTTGTCGAAAAATTAATAGAACAACTAAAAAAAGTGTGCAGTCAGTTTTTGTTCAACAGTTGATTCAGATATGATGATAACGCCAAGCTATGTGTAGGAATATTGTTTCCAAGACTATGGAAATCCAGCAAAATCGCCCGATGACTGACTGAAATATAAGCCAAAAACCAAGACTACCTCTGTTTATTTCTCTAAAATTTGTACATAAAAACCTCTACAACTGCCACGGAGTTGCCCCTACACGGGTGCAATGTAAGTGGGACTCCCACTAATTTTTTCCAAAAACATTTTTGTGGAACATACAGGGTTGCCATACAAAATTTGAAAAAATAGGGTACAAATCCCTACAACTTCCCTGGAGTATCCCCTGGAGGAATAAAATGTTTGAATGACCCCCGTTTGTTTCCCCTTCCAAAAATATTCCTAGAGTATACTTACCCCCTATTTCCATCGCCTAAGGGGGCTTCTATACAAAGTTTGGGTAATTGTAATAAAAAAACAGCAGATTTTAATCTTTTATTTTAAAATTTACATAACTTTCTGGCAGCTGTTTAAAGGGTTTTATGTGTTTTATGGAGTAGAAATTTGGTTTTACGTTTCCGTACTTTTACGCATTTTCGTTTGTCATTTAACCGCACTTTTCCCAAAAATTAAAAAAAACACACCTTTGATATAGTTATGCAAGAAAATTATTAAAATATAAACAGAATGTATTTTAATCTGTAGTTTAAAATTTTTTTGAATGTACAATTTAAGACCTTACGGGCAAGAATCTACCGGGAACTGGAGAATCAGAATTTCGAATGTATTTTTTGTTTTCAACAAGTAAACCACCAGAATAAACTGAAAAAGAAAGAAAAATAATAAAATATCGCACACCAAAATGCTATGGAACAAACAGACGCACTCTTTGTTATCAGCAAAATTTAAGAATTCGTCTTTATTTTTAATTTCAGTTGAATCAGTGATGACTACATTAGAGCCAGACTCACATTTTGATTGGGAAGATTTTACAATGTACTCGGCTGCACTGGTGTTGTCCTGCTTATCATATCGAGGGCAAGTGGATGAGTTTGGAAAATTTGATTTAGATGAAGGAATAGCTTCGTGAATATCGTGACGCTTATCTTCGATATCGGTAGCGCTTTTACTGTCCATACTACACTTACAGTCTGGATTTTTCAACTGCTGAATACTGTCGGTTTCTACGTGTCCTGGTTTTTGACTACTCATAATTGTTTTGTCTTTGTTAGAGATTTCCGTGGGTTTGGTTTTTGACCTTTTAAATCGGCTGTATAAATATAGAGCAGCAAATGTGGCATACGTTGCTTTAGCTACCTTTAAAAATTAAAGAAAACAAATTGGCAAAAAAGCAGATTCTTATTACGTTTTCAAAATCTGGACTTACATTTGCCCTTCCGTTAATCGTGGTACTATTAAAATAATCGGAAAATTTTGACATACTTTCAAATAAAACTGTTTTTCTTTTTCGAAATTATATTATGTTAATATCGCACATCGAATGAAAAAATACACAAATCAAAATCATTCATTTGCATGAGGATAATTTCATTTTTTAAATACATGGTAAAACCATCAGGGTGGCATGGGGATGTCAGATAGTAAGCAATGGTCTGCTCGGCTTTAACTTGTTTAAGACAAGTACCTGTCTTGAATCCTCCTTCATCTTAAGTGGACAAATACCTTTTTGCGGTACCACCTGAAGTGACTTTTTAAACACCCGTTTTTTAAGTTGTAGGCTAATTTAAACCACTAGATAGTTTACCATAGGAACCTGAAAATGATTGAGTTGCTAGACTTATAATTCACCCCATAGAAAGTATTAAAAACGACAACCGCAAACTAATAAAGGACCGTGGCTTATTGCTCTGCACTTGGAACGATCGTACTTTGTACAGACCAGCTGCAAGGATCTTATAGGCGGACGTACTGAATAAGTACAAATATGATGTTACTGCCATCCAGGAAGTAAGATGGAATAAACATTGTGTTATCGAAACACCACACGGTGACGCCATATATATATATATATAATTCAGCTGCCATGATACTAGACACGAGTTTAGATGTGGTTTCGTGGTCAGAAATTCCACCAAGATTTTTACTAATGAGAAAAAAGTTGATTTCGGTTTTAATTCTGGGGCCAAATCGTCGCATTCGATTCGAATCGAAATTTAAAAATTCTTATTAGAATTCCTATATTAAAAGCATTGACAACTCGATCAATCGAGTGAAATTTCGACTCGAATCGAATGCGACGATTTGGCCTCAGAATTAAAACCGAAATCAACTTTTTTCTCATTAGTAAAAATCTTGGTGGAATTTTAAATAGTACCTTATCTTGGTCAGATCACATTAACCAGTTATGTTGTGAAGTGTGTTGAAGAGTCTATGGGCTGTGCAACATTTTATGCCTCCAAAAATAAGTTTGTTACTAGTTAAGGGATAACCCTGGGGTGATCATTGATTTTTAATTCCAGTATGAGTTTAGGTGTTTTTTTTTTTGTTTTTTAGTTCTTGCCCACATTCCATTACCCTCTTTTTTTACATGAAAAACTTCGATTCTATTTTTTTGATTATGTTTATTTGAACCTTTAGAATTTTATTGCTCAAGTCTAGAAGATAATATCGGCCAAATTGGCGCTGTCACAATTGATTGCTATACGAGCCCGTTTAACGGCATTTTGCATCACTTCAGCGAGAACTGGTGCCTCTAAATCAGTGATCTCCACACACATTCAATCGCATGATATGATTGTGTTGGTTGTTTGTTTTAGAGCGTCATTATATCTTTCTAATGGCACTAGGGTGACCATAGTTGAAGATTTTAAAGAAGATATATGTAATTGCATTTAAAATGTTTTGGAATGTAATATTCAGAATCAAGCAGTTATGTTAAAAAAAAAATTCATAAATGCAAAATAATTTTGCCCTACTACTAAATTTTGCATAACGTCATAGAAATTTTTGTTTGTATGTATATTGACAAGATTTTATGCGGATAAGATCTTCGAAATGTTTATTATTTAGCTAATTTCTGGGTTTGCTTTTTATTATTTTTTATAACGAAATTGAAGACCCGCAAATGTAACTTAAATCAAGTTTTGAGTGTTAATTGAAAAATTTGTTCATTATGCAGTTTGAAAGTGTGACCACCTACACACTGGTCTTTTGGCACAAAAGACTACAAAACCTATTTTTTTGTTCTTACTCCTTTCAATGCTCAGAGAACATTCGCACGCGTGCGAGTTTTTGGAGGACACTGCCTTAAATTGTTAAATAGAATTAAATTAATAGTGCTGTTGAACACATTTTATAATTTTTCTGCTGCTAGAAAAATATTAAACAATCTAGTGTTGCTATTACTTAAGCAATTTTTTGAGAAAAAATAGTCTATAAATCAAATTATTTTTAAAAATCAGTGCAATCAGAAGATTTTTTCAAAAATTAAAACATTTCAATACACACATTTTTAATCAGTTTCTACGCTAAATGAATTATTAGGTACATGTAATGATGAAATCAGTACGAATGGTTTTATTTACTTAGATAGATGGCTATTATAGAACGTTTGTTAGATTAGCCGAACTAAGATTTTATTTCCAGGCGTTTTGTCTTCTGCACTTTTTCTCCAATTTCTGACACCAAGTTTTGAGACATCTTCCACCACTGGATCCTAACATCGGAGTTTCGTTCTTCCCCTTTTGAGTGATATGTCACCAGGTTCGCATTTAAATGAGCTTTCAGCTGGATCATCTTTATCCATTTTAACAACATGACCTAAGCAACGTAAACGTTGAATTTTGATACGAGTCATTATGTCAATGTCGGCAAACAGCTAATACAGCTCACGGTTATATGACACTGGTATTCTCCGTCAACGCAGATTGGTCTATAGATTTCCGAAGAATCTTCCTTTCGAAAACTCCAAGCACTGCCTTATTTGCTTTCGCAAGTACCCACGCTTCAGAACCATTAATAAGCACGGGTAGTATCAGTGTCTTGTAGTGAGTGATTTTTGTTTGTCGGTAGTATCAGTGTCTTGTAGTGAGTGATTTTTGTTTGTCAGGAGGTGGCTTTGCTTTTTAACTGCTAACTTATTTCAAACTAACAACTTTTAGCTAAAATTGTTGTTCTTTTTATCTCAAAACAGATGTTGTTTGTTCTGTTTATGGAGATATCGAGGTGTGTAAGGCATCCCCAATCCCGTATCCATTATATAAATACCAGCCCCGGTGCTCACCTCCATATTAGATCCATTAGTGAAGACAATACACCCCTCATACAGCCTCCAGGATATATGGACATATATCCAAATACATAAGGTCTGTCTGCGTACACATATTTTGCATCATTTTGTGCAAAATGTTACAAAATCTTGCAAAATGTTGTCTGCGTACTCCAAATCTCTTGCAGCGAGAGAGCCAAAAAGAGTATTTTTTGACAGTTGGAAGTTAGAGGACTTGCAAAATGTTACTGGAGAAATTTCTTCTTGTAAGATTTTGCAACTAGTTTAAACAGCTGTTTTTATTTACTAATTGAATGAAATAATTTTTGTGAAACGAAAATAAAAATTGAAATTTAACAATAGTTAGAATTGTGTTGATTTTTAACGTTTATAACAAATTATAATAAACATAACATTTTACCAATGCCAGAAATGTCCAAATATACAAATAATTTACCGCGTACACATATGCTAAAATTCGTTTGCGTTGTTATTTGAATTGTTTACATACTGATCATATGTTTCCTTGCAAGATTTTACTGGATACTGTCTGCGTACTTTTTGATATATTTTTAGCCGACAGAGTAAAATTGGTATTTGCTACTGGAAAAGTACGCAGACAGACCTATTGATATTTACAAGGGTATATCTGCTGTTCAGACCAGCGTGACCGTTCGTCGACTAAAGTTACAATTTGTAACTTTTTTTCCGGCCTGCGACTTTTTGTATGATTTTGTTAAACTCATACTATGTATTTTGCAACTTTTTTCTACTTTTTGCGACTTCTGACCCTCTTTTGTTATAACAAATATAAAAATATATTTTTTACGTACATATGTTTGCACATACATGGTCAATTTCATAGAAGGCCAAACATAAAGGCTGAATTCCAAAACGCAGTTTGCTTTGCATTACAAATTTTCAACTTCTTCCCTTATACACTCCTTAGATTTTTGACAACGTTTTTTGCTTCCAGGACATTAATATAGCTGTAAACATTCATTTGGAAGTAGAAGATATTATCAAAAACCTCATCTTTGCTTTCAGGAAAAACTTGAAATTTAGTGATGCAAGGCAAACTGCGTTTTGGAATTCAACCAAAATTACTATTTCTATGGTGTCAATGAATAAGAGGGCTTTTAACAAACAGTAACAAAATGCCATAATTCTTTATTTCAGTCAATAGCACTTTCATCGTTAATGCTAAAAACCATCAAAAGTTTAATATCGATAAAATTCTGTCCCTGCATGACCTGTCCTACTTTTTTTAAAAAAACCCACCCGATAAAGGTGTGTGTGTAGGTTTAAGTAACCCGAAAGTGCCTTACTTAATTCAGGTTTCCATATATTCAGGATTTCTCACATTGTATCCTAATTTAAGCCGCCCCGAAGGACCCCTGTTATTTAGTCAACTATATCATTGTTCCACAGTGATCTGCAGGCAGTTTCTGTTACAACCAAAGAGTTTGGGATTCTTAGGTCAGCTGCCAAAAGTTTTGTTTTAATTACCCCGTAATGTTTGGGCACCTGAAAAATAGATACTTGGCCTAATTCTAAATAATCCAATTTTTAACAAAAAAGATAATCCGTCTTTTCTCCGCCCTATGAGCAATGAATTTCCTCGGGTATCTTTATATCTCAACCGGGTCTGATGATCCAGAAGACGTAGCAGTTATACTATTGGGAAAACTATTTTATAAATCGTTTTTAATGAAATATTTAAAGTAACTTGCACTTTATTATTTTGGAAATTTTAAAACAAAAATAATCTTTTTACATTTGAAAATTTTAGATCAATCAGTTGAAGGTTATATTTAGTTAATTAAGGTAATCACTTTCTTATCTTGATTTTTCATTGACTAAAGGTTTAATTTAAATTGAAAAAATGTGTAGCAGATAAAAAAAAATTACAACTTAGAGCATTCCTTAATATTGGCAAAGAAATTTGTGAAATATTTCACCAAAGAACTGGCAGCATCAAAAAGACATTTGCCAGTGTCACCAGGAATATTCTTAATATCAAAAATTGATTTTTTGGCCTCTCTAATTTCCCTCTTTAATTTTAAGAGCTTTTTGGTGATAAGAAAAGAACATTTGCGACTGATTTTTCTTTCAGAAACATCTTTTTCAGCTAATTTATCTTGTTTGCCACATCCGTTTTTTTTTAGTTCAATGATTTCCTTGCATGTTTTAACCACGTCTTTGGTAGCATTGATTGAGTTGTTAACTCTTCTAGAAGCTTCTTCACCACAGGCAGTTGCATTGTCAATAAAGTTTTGGCCAGTTTCTTCAATCTCTAGAATTTCATTTAAGGCGCAATTAATACGCTTAAGGGATGTAAAAATTTTCTTAAGCACAAGGCCAGAAAGGAAAACACGGGGTTCAATTTCGCCAATTACTTCAGCCAATTCCTGGGAAATGTATTCATATTCAAGGATATCTTCATAGTCAATCATAAAGTCATCAGTGGCATTGGCCTAAAATTTAAGGAAATCAAATAAAAACGAATAAAAACGAATTTCTTTAAGCGTTTTAAAAGTTCTTACAGTAGTAGCCACTAAGCACAAGCTGGCTATGAAGACAACAACAGCAAATTTCATTTTTGGCAACAAATCACTTGAATTTACAGTTAAAAAATAATTTTCGAATAAACCTTTTCCGTGTTTTATAGTCCATAGTAATGTGGGTAAACATTATCAAGTAGTGCCATATTTAACCATGGAGCTCTTGAGATT
Organism: Melanophora roralis; assembly: GCA_963583895.1. Taxonomy (NCBI): domain Eukaryota; kingdom Metazoa; phylum Arthropoda; class Insecta; order Diptera; family Rhinophoridae; genus Melanophora; species Melanophora roralis. The sequence goes on along the minus strand of OY757190.1, from coordinate 23,127,286 downwards.
GTATATAGGTTTTATAGCCTTAAGTAATTAAAATTAATCTACAAACAGATTAAAAACATATTTTGTTAAATATATTTCAATATATATACATAAGTGTGTATATACCTACTTAAAATATTGATATGGTAATGAAAGTATGATTATCTTATATAAAAAAAACCAAATTATACCAATATAGTTTATATGTGCTTTAACCCTCGTATTCATAAATAATTTCTTAAATTCAATAAAGATTTATTAAACTAATTTTTCATTTAAAACTCATAAATTTTTAAAAAGTTTTTTTTTAAATTTTTATGGCCAAACATTAGCCAAATTATACCGTTCCTTAAAGTACTATAAAATTTAAGAAAGTAGTATATGTCACCCTAAATGTTTTTCTCTCTACACTAATAGTTTTATTTTCTTACTTTTGGTTTTAAAAGTAAAAAAAAACTTCTCTTATTTACAAAACAAATAGGAGCGCTATATTCGGCTGTGTAGAATTTTATATACTCTTCACATTGGTCTTTCTGTATCCGAAATAAAGAGATATATTGATCCCACAGAAAACAGGGAAAGTTCTATTGTCATTTTACCTGCGAAAGCCAAGTCCATGATCAGATAACTTATTAGGTCGTAGCATTGAGAGAATATAGTTTTACCCTCTATTCCAAACGTTAGTGTGTCAAGCAAACTCCGTATAAAAAAATATAAAAGTGAGAGGGACTAAAACTACATAACCGCATTGCTATGATCTGATGCGTTATTTGACCATGGACTTGGTACTTGACACACTACCGATTCGAATTTTCTCTTTTATGACCGGGAAAGTGTTAAGTTCATATAGGTATAAAAAAACAAAAAAGTAAGAGAGGATAAAACAAGGTCATGGACAAGGCATATCCATACAAGGTGGTCCCAATAAAAAAATTAAGAGAGTCGTTCTCTTACTCCCTATTTTTTTTACATGGAGTTTGACTCTAAACTCGAAAATTTTTTCAATTTTAGTGTCAAACTTCATATAAAAAAAATAAAGAGTAATAGAACGACTCTCTTAATTTTTTTATTGCGGCCACCTTGTATGGATATGCCTTGGTCATGGCAAGAAAAAATGCTTATCTTTTTCGAATTTTCACTAAAATAGAAACTCTTTTTTAATAGATGTGCCATAAAAAAGGGAAAAGTAAGAGAGTTAAAAAATGTCTTTCGAAATGCGGCCACATTGTAACGATAAGCCTTGGGCAAAAACTATTATTTTCAATGGCCAAGTCAATTGCTTAAAATAATTAAAAACTCACTTATATTTTCACCTAGCAACAGTCACGACAACTTAGCTGCTTCCTATTACAAATTTTAATAATTATACTCCTACACCTTAAAATTAAATATTTACCACCAAATAAACTATCACTAAAAAAAAAGAAATATAAAACCCCATTTTACTTCCTTTTCCCAAACTGAACCCAATTATAATTACTCTCTGAGAAACTATAGTTACAAGTCTGGCTTAAGCTAACCCCCCTCTGATAAGCTTAGGGCAGATTATTTAGCAATTTTGTGTATTGGGCAAATTCACAAATATTTAATTATAATTTCAAAAATATATCTTGCTAAAAACTTTATTAAGCTTGCCTGTTTGCATAAGGGCTACTATTCCCATTGCTTCTATCAAAATAATTCCTGATCAAATACCTATATACACATCGTTCCAGAATAACTTCGTAGCAATTGTTACAGTTTCCGAATTATTGATAACAAAAAGTTTATAAATTTGGTCCTTTGTATGTATAGGGCATAATATTTTTTATCAAATATGTTAATATGTATGGGGGGCTACAATTCCCCTTGCTCCTATTCAAAAATTTTTTCTTTAATGTACAGTACACTTTATGCTTAAATAACTTCGCAGCAGGTTTAAGGCGATAGCTGTTTCAATTTCTAAGATTCCGTAGATTTTTCCCAATTGTTGTGGAAGGGGGGAGACTACCATTATCCTCGCTGCTATTAAACTAAATTTCTTTCCAAAATATACACATTTACAAAATAAAACTAAACACATTTATTATTTCCTCTGCTCTCCTATCCAAATAAATTTGCTTCCAAAATATACATATTATACTAGAACCGCTATGAAGCCGGTTTGTGGTCGAAAGTTGTTATAGTTTAGAGATACTGATTTTTGTTGCTTTAAAATCGGTAGGTACATAGTAAGATTTTATATATCAATCTACTCAGAAATATTTCTGGTAGTTTGACATCAAAACGGGTTTGGTAGGACTTGACTCGGATCGGGATACTTGATTTGAATAAAGATCATGACTTAATCGAATTTCTTATCTAAAAGGATCCAATTTATATGTATTAACATCAAAAGGACACTACACTGCCGCATTCCCGAAGGTAAAAACTATAGTACATACATATATATATATATATCTTTTAGTATTCCTTTAAATAAATATGTAAATGATATTTATTTTCAAAGCAAATGTATGTACCAATATTTGCCAAAAACTTTAACAAAACATTTATTTATCGTTTTTCTCGGAAATACTTTGTTGTACTGTGCAGCAAATCCTCAATCACCTGGCGATATAACAGTAAAATTGTTATACAAAAATTCATTGTTAAGTCTGGCAGCCTTCTTAAGTGCAAAAAAAGTAAACAAGTAGGAGAAACTCAAATTAACATTTTTTATAAACAAGGAGAACAAATAATTTTAAGTAAACAGAGAGCAAATCTGCAAACTAAATGAGATAAAAAGAAGAGAGAACAATTTGGAGAAAATGTTTTGCAGAAGAGCATTAATTTCTTAATGCAATAATTGTGTAAATAAAGCAACAACAATACTCAAAAAAACTTAAACAGCGTACGAAACAACAAAAACAACCACAACAAAAATAATGTTTTCAGCTAAAAGCAAATAAACCGCTTTAGTACCAGTTTTGACTCCCAATTCATGTAAATTGGAATCCAGTATTGTGCCGAAAATCTTCTAGATATATTGTGTTCCCGGTTGGAATTTTTGCTTAAAAATACAGCAACAACAACTAAAAACATACACACACTAACACTAAACAAGAAAACTAAAAAATATACAATTTTAGTTAGTGTGTTGTTTTATGTGCGCCACTCACAAACGCGTTTGTGTAATAAAACTTAAAAAAAATAATAAATAATTGAAAATAATGAATTTTGCAATAAAGTGTGAGATGCATCTATCTTTTCAATAATTAAAAAAAGCTAATATGTAATACACTAGATGTACCTACATAATAGGAAGTTAAAAAAAGTAAAGTAAAATCTTTAATGAAAAAAGTGTATGGGAAAATTTAAAATATATTTTGCAAGTTGTACCCACAAGTGAAAAAATTAAATATGTGTGTATGTGTACGTAAAATAATGTATTGCTTTTTTTTTGTCATAAACGCGCCCAGTTTTTAATGAGTTTTTTTAATGTCTATAAAAAAGTTGTCAAAAGCCCTAAACTTTTTTCATAAAAATAATTAATATCTAGAGATTTCTAGTTTTACATATGTATGTATGCACTTGTAATAATTTAATAAAATTTGCATTGAAACCGATTTTAGATACGTATTTTTTTCTTTAAATATATTTTCATTGTCGATATTTTGTGTATATGTATCTATGATTTTTTCTTCATTTCTGTCGTACAAATTTATTTCTTTTTAAAATCTGTAAGGTATCTATACAGAAATTTTTAATGTAAAAAATGTTCAACCACAAAAAAAACTTTAGCTTACTAATGTGCTCATTTCGCTCTTTAACTAGCTAACTCTCTCTCTGCATTTTAAGTTAAAATATCTTTAAGTAACGGAGCTACCGTAGGACAGTTTTTTTTTTAATTATTGGGGTTTTTTAATAAAAATAGGAAAAAAAATTGCTTTAATGTAGATTTTCTAGCTGCATGTTTTTGTAAAAAATAAACTAATTTGTGAGTGAATATTTTTATATTTAAAACAAAAACAAAATTTCCTTCAAATCGTTTTAAAAAGTAAATTTATGACAAACTTACATATCGTCACAGAAAATGCAAAACGCCCTATCTAACATTTAAAAATTTTTTAGAAGGGCCTAGCATTTTTGTGTAAATGAAAAATATATTTACAATTAACACAAATTTTTGCCATATATGTTAGTTAAAAAGGATTAACAAATTTATTTCTGCTGAAGAAAAAGGGTTTTGCGAGATGACGTACATATTTGAAGGTTATAATTTATAAAAAGCCAATTTCAAATTGTTTGTTAGATAGGGCGTTTTGCATTTTCTGTGACGATATACTAAGCGAAGATGGTTTACCTAAGTAGAACAAGCTGCCCTTGAAGATAAGGGTACAACAGCTCACTAGGTTTGCGTATTCGTATCCTTTGTGTTACCTGTAGAGAATGATAGAAAGGGGTGGATAAAAATGATAGTAAAGTAGAGATAAGGAATTAATAAGATACTTTTATTGGATCAAATTGGCTAACCAAAGGAAGTATCTAGCGGCAATCGAACTCTCAACCCCAAGTTTTTAGTTTTACGTATTACTCACTAATTTGGTCATATAAATGTTTTGCTAGCATAGGCTTTATCGACTATAACTGACTTAAATTTAACTCTTCTACTGCAGTATTTTGCATATGATCAAGAGCTTATGCCACTATACTCAATTTTATTGTCATCCTCTCCATTTGCTTAAATACAAAAATCACATTTTTTAAATGGATTATGACATGAAGCCTTCATGATGAAGGTGCTTTTGCGCTCACATAAGACTTAAAAAACATATTTCTACTGAATGTCCAAAAAATAAGTATATTATGAACCCTTTCTTTCATAGAAGAGTTAACCCGGAAGTCATGTTACTCGTTGCAAATCGCAACAAAATTTTTATTTAAAACAAAAGAAATAGATATCCCGTGAATTGATAATGGTGTCGAGGTATAACTACATATGCCAAGTCTTTTTCAAGCAAAACAGAAAAGGTATATTTTTGTTCGTGCGATTAAACGACTGTGGATTTATTAGTCTTTGTTTAAACTAGTTACTTTTTAAGTATTTAAAACCAATATTTTAGCCATTATTTAGGCCATACGGCAATTTTTATTGAAAAAAGCTGGATCTATGGAAAGGACCAAGTAACTCAATACCATAAAATTATTAACCAAACCTTTATTTTATTTTTTTTATTTTATTTTTGTATTAAGTTCTCAAGGAGCTTAAAAAACCTATATAACAGCAAATAAAAAAAAAGCAACAAAAGGGAATAAAAACCATTTGTGTATATGTACGAAATTAATCAGAAATGTACCAGACTGATACAATAACAATATCGCCAAATTTTGCTGGCTGGGAATAAACACATTTTTTATATCTTTACATTAGAAGTGGCAGCACTGATATATGTTTCTCTTTCGTAAACAGTGGAGCAAAAGTATAGAAGATATACATATAAGCACAACGACATTAAAATCATATTTTTTGTTGTCTTTTGTATTTCATATTTGGTTTTATTAATTTAATGCAAAAAGAAAAAAAATTTATATGCAATAAACAAATTTTGATAACAATAACAAAAAATAAATAAATAAAAAAGTTAAGGAAAATGTTTAAATATTTAAACTAAAAGAAAAATTCGGATTGTACCCAAAAATATAAAAAATACCTAAGTACCTATGTGGTATCACATATGCAAATAATTTAACTAATATGTATGTAGGTAGTAATACAAAAAATGATTAAAAAAATTATAAATTGCAAGAAAGTTAAGTAAAATTTCAAAATTTGCTTAATATAATTTAAAGTGGTTTTTTGTCGTTGTTCTTTATTCATTATAACTATGGTGACCGCATGCATGAGTGTGACAGATTTTTATTTTAAGTTATAAAACTTAGCTGAAATGTAATAAAGTTTAATAAATAAATGGCAACAGGACCGAATCAAATGTTATTTAATAAATACAAAATTCTCTAAAATATTTGTACTTAAGTTATTGTGAAAAAAATAATCCGAAAATTTCAAAACTTATTAAAAATGAAGTGGTAAAGCAAAAACTTTTTAATAAATAAAATTCGAACAAAATTTATAAAATAAATATCTTAAATTCAAATAATCTCCTTTTTATACATATGCATATAGGTTAAACTAAATACCTTGTGAACTTTTTGGTTAAAAAATCTCATTAAAAAAATTTTTTTAAATTTTTTAAATTAAAAAATGCAATATTTTATGAAAAAAAATTAATTAAATAAAGTTTGTTGTTAAAGAAAACAATCTTTTAATAATTATAATAATGCTAGACAAATACTAATTAAATAAAAAAATTGCATTTAATTGATAAATAACAGTGAAACTAAAGAACTTAACAGATTAATAAAAGGCGGTTTTAAGTTTTTTCTTAAATGAAAAAAGCAACATTATTAAAAGCGGTTCACATGTAAAGGTATGTATTGTTGATGTAATATATATTTGTATATCTTACTGGTTAACATGTAGCTTATATCCCTTAAAAGTGTCTTTTCGCTAAACATATATTGAAAACTGTAATAGGTATTGAACTCAAACCTGCTAAAAAGTCTTCCTAGTATGAAGGAGCAAGGAAAATGGTAGCCGCCATACAAACGAACCAATTTTTTTGAAAATATAAAAAGACGTTAGTATATGTATCTCATGTCAATAACTGTTAGGGAGCCGCATTATTTGGATTTTATGAAAACCTGGCTCAAATAGTTGGTATGATTAGAGCAGTAGGTAGGTAGGTCAAAAATAGAAAACCTAAAAAGGCCTTAAGTCTTGTAGGGTGTAAGGTGTACGCTTATTCTGTCTTCATAGCATTCGAAAAAAACTTGGGTTACAGAGCTAACATAAATTTGGCGGTTCTGCAATCTCAGGCAGCGACAGGCAACATACTCTATCGTGTCGAATTACTTCTCATCTTTACACATCATAACGTAATCCAGAGTGAAGCGGTTTCATCTGTTCGTCCTAGCCCTAAACGGACAGACCCATTCTACTCAAACCAATGAGCAATCAGTGCCTGATAAGCCTAGCCCCGGACATATATCCCTAGTCATTTTAGCCTCACTCCTGCTTCTACATCGAATCTCATCATGTTAAGCACTACCCATAATAAGAACCTATTGGTGGGTAAAGCTTTCCCTTTATATGTCATCTCAAAGGCCGAGCCACTACAAGCAAACTTGTCAGTTTCTTTGCTAACTATGTTGCAAGGTCTTGGCATTTAAGCCTAGTCTGGTGCTAAAAGTGTCCATAATCCCGCCAAAGGCGTTTTTAAAGTTCCCTACCAGCCTAGACTAGACACAATGCGCCTTCAAGATCTTAAGGGTTTGGAATTTGGAATTATTTTGGTGTCCGGTTTTTATAAAAAACCTCAATCTCGTTCATTCCCCGCCTTAGAGCCATTTATGTAGCAACATGTTTCTTTGGGCATATGCCCCAGAGTCCCATTCAACTAGCACTGTTTACCTGGCATCGGTGTATTGCAGTTAGTCCTTTCCTATCAACATCAACATGGCAATGCCTTTTTGATCTGTTGAATCAATTTTCTAAAGCCTAATTAGGTCATAAGTACGAAGATATAAATATTATGGATACAATCACATTTGTATGTATAAGACTAACATATCAGCATAAAACTGCGACTGTCCAAAAGAAACTGAAAGAATCGAAAAACATGAGCTGAGCACTGACAAGGACATATCCAAACTCATAACCTTATTCTGTATTTTTTAATAAAAGATTTATAATTAACTTTTTGAAAAAGAAAATTATTAACGAAAATAGTTGCAGCTTACGAAAAGAAAGCTGAGAAACCATACACTTCTTATTTAACTTTAATTTTGGCTTGTTTTTTCTTCGCTTTTGTTTTAAAAGCTTCAAGTTTCTTATTGTTTTTTGTTTAAAAACCGGTATTTTCCACCTACATTCTTATAAGCAGGGTTGGGCAAAATACATGCTTTGCTGTATTTGAAATACAAAATACAAAATACTTGTTCCGCTTGTATTTCAAATACAAAATACCAAATACTTTCAAGTCGAGTATTTCAAATACAAAATACAAAATACAGTATTTTAGTATCTTTTATTTGAAATACAAAATACAAAAATACAAAATACATTTATAACCATTAATCAATCGGTGAAACATGAGTTTCCTTTCATGAACACTAGATTTTTAAAAGTTTAATCAGATAAGCAGCCTCTTGTTGGAGAATATATAAATCCTCTTAAAGAAAACAATCTTTCTTACAGGTCCTGATAACCACAAACTGGTGTTTAGTTTTATGAAAACAGTTCTCTATATGTGAAAAACAAACAAATTAAAAGTAAAGTAATATCAAGGCGAATTCAAAAATTCGCCCTCTGCATTTCTTTTGTATACCATTCACATAGTGATAAGGGTATATATCAGTTTGTCATTCCGTTTCTAATTTCTTTTTTATCCATTTGCGACCTCATAAGGTATATATATTCTGGATCCTTATAGATAGGGAAGTTGATATAGACATGTCCGTCAGTCAGTTTGTCAGTCTGTTGAAATCAAGTTTTCGGAGTCAAATGAAGTGATACAGACCAGTTATTGGTGTCAAATTATTGGAAATATCCTAGAGACAATCGCTTTTTAGAATTATCAAAATCGGTGGACTACTGACCGAGATATAAACGAAAAATCAAAATAACCCATTTTTTTAAGACAAAATCCGTGCACATATCTCTATATACATATGTCAGTAAATATAGTCATTCTTGCCACAAAACTTGACCCCGATGCCCTGAAAATAGGGACCTAAATAAGTAAATATTTTTTTCCAGATCAGATCAGGGGAAGTGGTATTTCCTCTACAATTGCACAAATTTTGTGAAATATTTCATGCGCTAAATCGAAGAAACTATAACAGCCATCGACAACAAGACCTACACTTTGGAGGAAAAAATTTTTTGGGTGGGGGCAGAAGAAGGGGTAGCTCTCATACAAATTAACAATTTTTATGAAATTTTCGATACGCTTTATCTCGGAAACTATAACAGCTATCGACTTCTGGTGTTCTACGAAAAGTAATTGTATGCTAAGGCCTACACTTTAAAAAAAAACATTTTTGAAGTAGGGGCAGGGGATGGGTTAGCTCCCACACAAATAAAAATTTTTTATGACATTTTCACAACGCTTTATCTCGGAAACTATAACAGCTATCGACTTTTAGTCTTCTACAAAAAGTAATTCCATCATAAGACCTACATTTTGGAAAAAAAAGTTGGAGAGGAGCAAGAGGACTAGAAAATCCCATAAAAATTAACAACTTTTATTAATCTTTTAATACGAATTATGTCGAAAACTTTTATAACTCTCGACCTAAAACCTTTTACATGTATTTTTATTACTCATACGAACGTTAAAATTTTGTAAAGTTTTCTATGGACTTTAAAGCTGGCACAAGGTATTTTTATTATATTGTTTGCCGTACAAAATAACTCGGCTGGGTATATTAAAAGACCAATGTGAGGGGTATATAAGATTTGACACAGCCAAATATAGCGACCATACTTGTTGTGTTTTAAAGTGTGAATGTCAAAAAAGTTTTAATTTTTATACAAAATTTGATTTTTTTTCACATTTTCAAATATCCGCTGAGCTCTTGATATTACCTGAAAAGAACGTGCCTAGCTAAGGCGAAGACATGAATGAATACGAAAACAAAGTTTCCATTTTTTTTTTTTTGAAAATTGTGAAATTTTTAAATTTTACTAATGACAACTTTTTGTATAACAAAAAAAATGTATTTTGAAAAATGTATTTTGACATCATAAGTATTTGAAATACAAAATACAAAATACTTCAGTATTGGGTATTTCAAATACAAAATACAAAATACATTAGAAGGTGGTATTTCAAATACAAATACAAAATACGTATTTGTATTTCAAATACGTATTTCAAATACAAGTATTTGAAATACTGCCCAACCCTGCTTATAAGTGAAATTTTTGTTAATTATATTAGTTAATCTTAACATACAAACAAACTTATATTTTGTTTGTTTGTTTCTTTTGTGTTTTTTACATTTTAATGAGCAATAAAAACTTTTGTTACTCGTTTTAAAGTATTTGTTTCGTGGTGACTGATTTCGTAACAACCATTTTAACAAGCGTATAATGAAATTGTTTAACTAAATCGAAATCGGCGTAAATAATGCTTTGGTTTTCCAAATTAAAATTAATATTACTTTCAAATCTCAACTAAAAACTTTATAGATAAACGGAGAAGTGGTCAAGCTTTCAGAATTTTTTTTGCAAAATATGGAAAATTGTGAAAAGTAAGTTTTTTTTGCAAAGTTTTAAAAGTTCTTTTACCTAAGTGCTCTTGGCAGAACCAATTGGTTTATTGAACCATTTCTTAGTTTAGGACCAGAAAGCTTTTTTGAATAACTTTGCTTCCCGCCTCAAAATCAGATATCTGCATTTGCCTTCTAACCTACTCGTTTTTTTTATGACGCATCTATTTAGTGTAAAGGCTCTTTTCAACACTAGTAATATTCCAAACCAAGTACTTTACTGCGTGCACTCTTTAACATTTTTGATTAGTATACTCTGGCAAATCATCCTTTATAGATAGACGCTAAAACAAGCTTTTAAATAATTAAAATTTCCAATAAAAATTATTCATCGATTTGTCCAATCGATGCACTTACGATCTTCGGTTCTAATGGTGCACTTAATCAACAATTATTAGAATTTTAAACTCGAATTGATTTAATACTATAAAATGGAAATATTGCCGGAATAATTTTTTTTTATTAAAATTTGGTAGATTATTTTACAACTTTTTGTTTTAAGGCGCACAGTGACTGAAAATTGATTTTCATGGGCCAAAAAAAGAAAAGGGAAACTTTGGCACTTAGATAAAACCTTTATAAATGTTTTATACTTTAATTTGAAAACTTAAATTTTAGTCTGGCACTGGCTGGACTAACTTAAATTATTTAGCTTTAAGATTTTAACACTTATTGCTAGTTCGCCAAAGGCGAAGAAAAATGTGAAAAAAAAAATCGGCCAAAAGTAAAATTTTTCTTTATCGGCAATTTAAAAAATTTTTTCTTTCCAATCTAGGCTTTTCAACTAAAATTTCCATACCAACGCAAATATTGTTTACCTCTTCAAAAACAGTTTTAAACTGTGTTTGGGCTTCATTCCTTTTAATCTCAAGACACATCATCAGGGTTTTTATAAGAGATGATTCCTTTTGTAAATCTATGTCCTGCTTTTGTAGAATTAAACTAAGCAGCTGTATGACAGTAAGTATATCATTTAGAATATGTAATCCGCAAATAAAATCGAAAGTGCTCAGAAAAGTTCTTTATAAAAAGGCTTTTGAATACGTATCTCAATCTTTCTACTCGGATATCTTTTCTAACGTCTCTATTATATGCTTTATTTTTACTAAAAATCGTAAAATTGAATCATGACGATCCACCCATCTTGTTCCGCATGATGGAGACAACTTTGTACCTAGATATTTTAGGAAAACTGCATTACGCTTAGGATGATGTTTCTTTAAATTTGGTGGTTTCTTTAACAAACGATACAACTATTTGTGGTTTTCGTACTTTGTTGCCTTTCGAGATCGAGTTGTTAAATCTTTGGGCACTGCTAGACGTTCAATATTTATCACGCGATCCGCGAACTGGATTTTATAATTTAGGCCATTCTGCGATTTGGATCGCGATCCATCAATACTGCATGCTACATGTTCAATAAATATCGCGATACTGGACCGCATTCAATATATATTGAACGTGTAGCAGTGCCCTATGGGAATAGCAAGGCGTTTTTTTTTGCATTTTTTGTAATTTCTTGTATTTTTTTACTACATTTTTGGTCAACATCAAAGGACACCCGGCAGTTACAATCCCTGCACAATTTATTAAATTAAGATCAACGTTTTTCAAAACTCTTAAAACTACTGATTATAGTGTCATCCCATTAATTCTTACTTCTACGTCATCGCCAATATCTTCTAACGCCTCTTTAAATGCATCGATTAAGCCGATAAGTTTTTCTTTTACTAACTTTTCGTTTACGTTAAAATACTTTAAAGTTAAAGAAATCTTGCTTTTTCCTGATAATTCAGTGGTTTAGTCAAAAATAATCGAAAAGTAGTTACGGCGCGTCGTAAATATTTTTAGTTAAATTTCTAAAATAAGATTATAGCAAAATTTAATTATGTTATTTTGAATTGTTTTTAATATACATACATATGTACATATATGAATCATCTAAAGGGCAAACTTGGAAATGGTTGCCTAAAATTTTATCTCCAGCATCTACATATGTATACAAAATCGCTAAAGTGAATCCGCGCCTAAAAAAATCAGTAGGAGCAAATTACGGCATTCGATTGGAAAAGGGTACCCTGGATTTGAATTTAAATTTTACTCGATCGATCGAGTTTTCAATGCTCTTAATATTTATGTAAATATACAAAATCTTACAAAATTTTTTAATTTCGAATCAAATTCCGTAATTTGCCGCCAGCCTTTTTTCCTTTTTATTGGATTGAATTTGGGAAACAAGAAGAATCACTAGTACTTATTAGTGTGTAACTTAAATTTCGATCGACTTTCAATGCAATAATTTGACCTTTGACTTTTTGGTGCACAGAACATGTAAAAAGCACGTTAAAATATATGTAGATATTTAAAGCGCCAAACTGATACTGCTGGATTTTAATGAATAAAAGAGTGCGTTGATCTTTAAACGTAACGAAAAACAAAAATAAAGCAGAAAAGTTGACCGTTAAAAGGGAGGAAATATCAAAAAGAAAAGAAGCAACGAAAAATACATGCAGAAAACGACAAAAGAGGTAATAAAAACATACACATGTACATATGTATAATAAAAATTTACATCCGATTAAATATTAATGTAATCAAGTGATGGATTTTCTTTATTTATTTTGCCTAAATTATGTATAAAATTCAACTTGCTAGTAATATTCTACTAGTTTGATCAAAGTAATTGTGATTTAATTTAATGCAATTTTAAATTAAATCACAATTGCTTGTCTTCTTTTCTCAGGAGTTTTGTTCGTTCGATTTTCCAATAAGAAATATACCAATTTTGCAGATTCAGCCAATGTTTTCTCTCCATCTGCTCTCAACTCTTTTTTTTCAACCAAAGAAATTGGCTCAGACATACACATATTCACATTTTTATGACACGTTTTCCCTTTTGTCTGCTTATTGCATTAAAGCGCGTGCCTGGTGAGAAGTGTTACCACATTTATGAGTTTTTTTGGAAATTATTTTAAAACTCGAAACCAACTTAAAAATTTGAGGCAAACATTAAAAAATAAGTGCAAAAGTTTATTATTAAAAATTTAATATATGCTAGGCTTACACGATGAAATTCTTTATGAAATTACTTTCTAAAAAAGGTAAAGAGAGCCTACTTTTCTACACCCTTTTGCTAGAAACATAGAATTTTGATAGAAGTAATTTCTAGATAAATTTCATCGTGCAAGTCTAGGAATACATAAAAATATATATTATAGAAAAATTTAATTTTTCTTCAATTTATTAATCAATTATACTTACACTTAAAAAACGCTGTCACAATGTCACCCCACGGCTTAATTCGAGTGAAATCAAATACCTATCATATGTTACATACTTAAAAAAATTTTTAATGGTTAAAGTATCTCTTTGGTTTGAGGCTTCTAACGATATGTATATTACACTGATGGTTATCATGATTTCCGGATAAATGTCTAGTATGAGAGAAACCCACATATCTAAAAAGAAATGTAATAGTAAAAAAATCCCGACAAATAAGGTCAGTTTTTCTTCATAGACTTGTCGTTTACAGACATCCTCGACCAATTTTGCTAGTTGAGTTGCTTCCAAAGACAGGATTTATGTATGTATATCAAAGCTATTTATTAACCGAAAGAATGTAAAAAAATGTATTTCATGAAAGTAACTTAAAATATATCCCATCAAAAGTAAATTCATATGGTAGCACGGTTCTTCAGAGGTAACATCAAATTTGTTGCTTTTTATGCAGCTGTCAAATAACATTCTTATGATTGTTTATTGTTTTTTTGTATTTTCTGTTTTGTGTACATTTAATTTTCTTTGTTGTTTTGGGCTTTGTTTATTGCTTTAATACTTTTATTTATGGATTTTTTATTTATTCGTACTCAAGTGTTTAGGTTATTGCATTTGTGTTTGATAATATTTACATATGTATATGAATGTACATACATATGTATGAATGTGCTTGAATTGTTAAAGGATTACTTGACAGATATCTATGACATAATTATCAAATTAGCGCTTATGCCGGCCATGAACTACACAAGTTCTGTGCTTAAGCCTTGTACAATGGGCAACAATGCATCAGGTGGTGGCGATTTTACAACAACAAAATTTGGTGAATAAAATTATCGTTTTTGCTGTAGTTTTCGTTGGCTCAGGTGTCAAAAAAACATATGTAAAAGTAAACAGCTTTGACAACCCAGCCTCGATTTATACATTAAAAAAGTAGATCAGCTGTGTTCGTAACACCACTTGGTACACATAATTTTTTATTATTTTACAATATATGTATGTCAAATGGTCGTATACAGTCCATTTAAAAATTTATCAAAGATTTGCCAAACGAATTTTGGTAGAAAATTTTGTTAAGTAAACCTTTGATAACAGCGCAATTACGCATTTGAGAGCAGAATAATAAAATTGAATATAATAAAAACTCAGTTGGAACTTTAAAATTGCACTTTTTAACTTTATTTAGAAACACGTCTTTTACTTTATGAAAAATAATGAGATATTTCTATGTATTTAACATACACATTGCGGAATAATAAGGTGACCTCGTCCCTAAAACCACAACAGTATACACAACCATTATATAACATAAAAAATTTGTCCAGCTAAGCTGGGAAACATATGGGGAAATAAAATTCAGCTGGTCAGTTACTTCTACCTTGTTCAGTATATTTTAAACAAATACATTTCAAGCCGACCAAAACAGCGGCGGCGCTGTATGTAAAAATTTTTGCGCCGGCGCCGCGCCGTCGGCTTGAGCCGGTCAGCTTGTTTCTCTGACATGCAGTGCACTCAGCAAAAACCAAACCGAGTTTAATATACTTATGCCAGTTTGTATGATTAAGTTTGCAAAACTATACAGTGAACTTAAGTAGTGTACATTATGTATATTGAAGTTCCGCCGCGATTTTTTTAAAAAAATATATTTTTTTTTAGCAGTAACATCCTTGGGAATTATTTTTTAAATAAATTTTTATTTATACTTTCAAATTGTCACGCCCGTTACGAAAGAGTTACCCATATGGGCATTTCCATGTCATCGTACGTGACATTTGTACGCCTACAAAGTGGTGTAGATTTTGCAAAAAGAGTGGTAACTGAAAAATTGTTTCGTCAATATGTTGCATTTAGAGGGTACTATAATCTAAAAAAAATCATGACTTTGAAAACCTTGCCGGCCAAAATATCGGGCGAAAAAGGCGCATATCGTACGTGACAAAAAACGGAAGTGATGTCGAGGTGCATGCACATATATACGAAAATCTGCGAATTGTAAAAGTTTTTTTCCTTTCTTTAAGTTCTTTCACCAAGCCAAATATTTTTCCTTGATAATCCATAATTTTTAAATACAAAAAGATTTTTAGATGATTTTGTTACGAACAAATCTTAATATCGTTCGTGACATACCGTATGTGACAGATTTTTCTCTTATAGTATTTGTCTAAAAAAAAAGGTTTTTTTAATATATGTATACATAACAAATTTAAAAAGAATTAAAAAATGTTTATTCGGTGATAATAGCAATTATAACAATAAAAGGTTAATTTCATTTCTTACTATACACTATGTACTTGGGCGCTGCCACTTAATTATTAAATATTAATTTTTTCTTTTACTGAATACGCAGTTCGAGACACATTTATATACTGACTATCATGATAAGTAAACGAATGAAGTTTTCTTATTTTTGGGATGGGCTGGACATTTTGACATTTTTCATGTAGATGAGCAGAAAACCCTTCAATCTCTTCGGTAGCAACATAACACAAATTAACTTTTTCCACATTTATGAGCACATTCTTAAAATGAGAAAGCATCTGGCAAGAATTATTTATTTGCTTTTACAATTTGCAGGACCTTCCTTTAAACAGTACCACCTACTCCATCAACTGCACCTTCACCATGTGATGTGGCAAAGAAGTTCCATTCTAAATGTTGGCAGCTAAATTTGTTTACAAAAGAGGGAATACTTTTTAAAATGAATTTGTTTTTAAATTGAGCGCTACTCCAATCAGAAAATACATATGTATATAGACGATATATCTTCATATTGTTCGCTTTTTTCAAGCATAGTTTTTGTAATTAAATCAGGGACCGTAACAGTTATGACTTTTTTCAGAAAAGTCAAAATATAATAGTTATTTTTTGACTTTTATTTTTTAAGTCAAAAATAAAAGTTAAAATTTGACTTTTATTTTTTAAGTCAAAAATAAAAGTTAAAATCTGACTTTTATTTTTTCGGTCAAAAATAAAAGTTGAAATCTGACTTTTATTCTTTCGGTCAGAAATAAAAGTTAAAATCTGACTTTTATTTTTTAAGTCAAAAATAAAAGTTAAATGTAATTTGTATTTTCAGAGCAAAATATGCAAAACACCAACTCCTTAACTTTCTAGCCAATAACCGTTTTTATATACATATGTACTCTATTATATATTTTTTTCTTTTTGTTTTAACACAAATACAACATGTACTTATAATTCTAAAAATAAAAACTGTGTTAATATTTAATTAATATTTTATTTAACTTTTTTAACATCTGCTTTCAATAGGAACAAAAGTAAAATTTTAACTTTTATTTCTGACTTAAAAAATAAAAGTCAAATTTTAACTTTAATTTTTGACTTAAAAAATAAAAGTCAAATTTTAACTTTTATTTTTGACTTAAAAAATAAAAGTCAAATTTTAACTTTTATTTCTGACCGAAAGAATAAAAGTCAAAAAATAACAATTATATTTTGACTTTTTTGAAAAAAGTCAAAAAAATTAAAGTCTTTTAAGTTTATTATTCCTTAGCATAACAGCATCAATATGCTGTATTCAAATATCTGATAGACAAATTATATCCACCTGACTTTTTGATTTCAAATTTTAAAAATAACTGTTATTTTCGGTCCCTGAATTAAATAGTAAACATCAAACTTATTGTGTGTTTATTCGTCGTTAATTATTTTTTTTTGTCTTTTTTGGCTGCATCTGCGAACTTTTTTCGATAGATATGCTGTCATTCAGCCTCCTTTTTCCGGTACTTCTTTATTTGTTCTTCGTTTTTCTTCAAGTCCTCTCTCCATTTCTTTGTAGTCTCATAGCTATTTTTACCCATCTTAATAAAATATTTATAATTATAAAGGAATTTGAAATTATTAAATTGAATTGTGTTACTTACAATATCGTATGCTACAAACTTTGAAAGACTATAAAATTTTTATTGCATCAAATTTAAAGAAAAATCGATCAATATTTGTTTGCGAGATTTATCTTGCTTTGAACTTTTATTTTTAAATACTTGCGACCGGTCGAATTCAAATGATGACGGCAAATAACGTTTTTGCATTACGTACGTGACATTAGAATATCATTCAAAGCAATCTATAAAAAATACCGCTATTCGAACTCTAAATTTTTAATTTCATAATGGAACTTGGCCACTGATGTTGTAACATTATTTTTAAAGTATAATTGGAATATTACAATTACCTAAATTTAGCCACTAGTTAAGACAAAATAGTTAATTTCAATTTCTGGAAATTGTTCAAAGAGATTACCAGTTTAATCTGCTATTTTTGCTCTTTTAAAATTATAATTAGCTATAAATACTTTTACATAATAAAATTTAAGTGTTTTATTGCTCTTTGGTATATTTAAAAAAAAGTTGCGATGACTTTTATTTTTCCAACCGTGGTTGACATATTCATGGAAATGCCCATATGCGTGTACTTGTTCTACTAGATTGTAATAGGTAGTTATTTTACCAGCAATAATTACACCGAAAATCAAAATAAATAAACCACATTTTAATACCTAAATGCACATATACAAATATGCATATGTATATGAAGGTAAATATTTAAGTGCAATAAAAACGAGGCAAAAGAAAAAATAAGTTGAAGCATGCGACATGCAACAAATTATAAAATAGCGCCACTTGCTTAAAGGCATCTGATTTATTTCTACTCCTTTAAGTGCGATTCCTAAAGTTCTTTTTAATTAAAAATAAATAAAAACGCATCCACACATACATATCGTTATCTTAATACAGAAAGGTCATAACTTGTATATTTTGAGCCGAGATTTTCTTGGCTAATTGTGATATATGAGCAAACCATTTATCGAAATAAACGAACATCTGAACTTATTGAAAAAAAATTAGGGTCTTTCTATATAAGGGAAGCGATATGCACATACATATCAACGTACATATACCTTAATTTAGTATCAGACAATTTGCGTGCAACTGTTGCGTTCGAATCTTAGATATTTTAAAATAATAATAATATGTTTAAGATTACTAAGTTAGGGAATTGTATAGCATTATAAGACTGTAAGTATTATTATGTTTTTCCATACATCGTAAGGCGCTTACTTGTTTATCGCACGGCACACTTTAAAAAAATAAAGTTAGTAATTGCTCATGCATTATTGATGAGTCTTTTTATTAATTCGTTATCTTTTTTAAGGAATCTAAAATATTTTGATTTTTTCTTCAAATCCACAATTTAACATTTTTTTACTTGATTATTCATTCCATTTTTACAATATGACCACACAGGCGTTAACCTGAAAATCATGTTAATCCCAGCCATGGAAGTAATCTTAACGCTCGTATTCATAATACTTAAAGTAGGCTTATTAAGGGCTTATTTGATAACTATGTCATTAACATCTGTAAAATAAGCGCTTAATAACCCTACTTTAAATTTTATGAATATGGGGGAAGATCTTTGCATATTTCGGTACTTGATAAAATAAATGTGGTGTAGAGTATATAATGCAGTCGGACTTTACCAACTATTATATTTTCTTTTTTTTAACCTTCAAGGCAAAAATTTGTAAAATATTTGTGTTGATCCAATTTTTAATCAAAAATTAAATTTTTATTGTTTTAGTTGTTATCTAGCCCTTTCTGCATTTCAGATGACGATATGTTTTTTTAATTTTAAAATAATATTTTATTATTCCCCCGGAATAAGTAGTGAAGCTGCAGTTGGGCTTTATTTAGCACTTATTAAATTTTAGAATATGTTTAACTGAAAAGATTCAAAAGGCAACTAATTCAATCGCGTGGTAAATTGTGATTTAGGCTACAATACGGACGGGTTAACCAAGTATGACTTGAGAAAATAAAACATTAACCACAAATTTATTTGGAATGCGACGATTTGGCCCCAGACTTACAGCGTATGAAAAGTTCTTTTTGGTGATATTTAAATAGAATTTTTGAAAACCAAGTGCTTCTTAATTTTTTTTGAATTTTGAAAACTTTTTATCTTTGATTAAAAATAAAAAATTAAATAAAGGCAAGCATACTTACTTTAAGCATTAAAAAGTTAAGTAAAGTAAGTTTAGAATCTATAGTTTTCTATTTTTTTAGCTAACGACTTCAATCTGTGTCAATAGACCTTTATTTTAAACTTCTAAAACCATAATATCAAAAAATGCAAATAAAGACCAAAAACAACTTGACTGACTTGTGACCTTAATCTGGGTAAATTGTCGTTAATTTCATACTTCAAGACTAATAAATCTCAAAAAATGCAAAAAATTTCCAAATATGTAAAAAACGACTTTTTGGCCACTTTGCTGGCTTTAGACCACAATGTGGGTCAATAGCCAATTTGTTTTTATCATTATTGGTTCAAAAGTAACCTGCCATTCGGGGTCCTTAATTTCAAAAAATAACCAAAGATAGATAGTATATATCTTTTCGAGACCTGTCGAACGCAATTTGAACTACATATGTTTATATATTTATTGGTTCAGAAGTAACAAAATTGACCCAAGCATTATTAAAATAAAATATTTATTCCGTCTTGCCCATCAGGGTCCAATATTTCAAATAAGGACTAAAATTATATTCATATTTTTTTGAAACGTATTGAACATAGTTTTAATTTTGTTTTATCTTTAAAATTTTCAAAGTTACAAAACGTATCTGAGCGGTATCAAACTTTAGTTTTTCTCCTTTTTTAATTAGCCCTTAAAGTCGAAAATGTTGAAAAAATTCCATACAAGGGCCCGCCTATTTATTTGAGTCAAATACGATACTTTCTAAATTAGGTTTCTATCGGTCGGCCTTGCTGCTTATAGGATTTAAAGGGACAAATATATCGTGTATAGTTTAGGCGATATCAACTGACTAATTTTTCCCTATTTGGTCAATTTTTACTTCCTTTGAGTCTGAACTTTCTGACATCCTGTCTTAGTGGGGGTACTGTTTTAATTTCAGGTCCCTAGCTTTACGCTCTTTAAGCTCTCATTATTCCATAGGTAACAAAGTAATGAGGTCGATATACTTGAATAATTATCTCTTGGTAAAGCCCTTAGTAAGGTGTAGGTAGGTGTAGGTGTAAGTTTATGAAAAAAAATTTTTTAATTTTTAAAATTTTTATTAAATTTTTCAGTTAATGCTTGCTAACTAGTTATTTGATTGATTGCTTTAAGCAGGGGCCGTGAAATTCTGGGCAAGCCAAAAAGCCTTTTTTATATACACAAATACAATACATATAAACTTTTAAACCTTTTTAAGTAGTTTTTTATTCTTTAAGTAAAAGTTTATAGAAAATTCAATTTTAAACTTTTCTTTCAATAAAGTTAGTTCAATGTTTATTTCATTAAACACGCATAAAAACCAGAGTTCGAAATTGCTCACTCACTTCTCATTCGTGAGAACGAGTGTGAGCGCTGTGTTTACTACAGCAATTTTTCATTAATGAATGAGTTTTTAAAAAACATTTTGTGCCTTCTCACTCTCGAGTAAGAAAAAAAATTTTTTTTCACCAGTCATAAGTGAGAAGTGAAAAGAAAAATTTACTTTTTTTTTCACGAACATAAATGAAAAGCATTAAATTCGAGTACTTCTCATAAGTGAGAAATCATAAATGAATTTTTTCGCGAAGCATTCATAAATGTGTACACATAAAATTTTTTGGTCATGTTACTGGTGCTGCCATATGTTAAATTTTGTCGCATAATTTTTGAAATGCTTAAAAAAAGTAGGAATAACTTTTTTTTAAACATGTTTTTAATAAATTAAAAACTGTTATACGTTGTGGTTCTTAACTACTTTTTTTAATTTTCTTGCTTTCATAATAAAATATTTGCATTTATTTAACTTCATTTCATTTAAATTTTTCAATGAATCCGATTTAATGATTTTAGTAATAAAAATATGCGGTTAAGGTTTTACAAAAATGGGAAGCATTACTCCAGTGACAAACAAAAGCATCGTCACCATCACTTGCATCATTACTTTGTATATCTTGTTTGTGAAGTAGTTTTTAATGTCTTTCACTAAGTTCCTTTTTGCACGATTCTATTAGGCAAATACTTTTTTTGAAGATGCATCGTACAACACATATTTTTCAAAATTAAATTGTCTTTTAGGCACTGATTGTTATTCACTTCACGCTATTTAAAATCCAAATAAGGTTCTTTTACAAATATTTAATGTTGATATTGCAAAAAAATAGAGCTGTTACACACACTCATGCAAATTTTAAAAGGATTAGAAAAAATTGCATTCCGCTTTACCACCATTAGAGATAATTGTTCATCATTTCATTTTGTTTGGGATTTTCCACTAATTTGAAAGGTATTTTATACCTGCCTGTCCGTCATCCTTTTAGGTATTAGGTATATTGTTACAAAAAATTGTGGTGGTTATTATACAATACACACGCAAATCTTTTTATGTACAACAATTTGAAACTTTATCTTTCAGGTCAATTAAATAGAACCTAAGAGTTTGAAGGAGTTCTGTTTGCAAAAGTAAGGTAAATTAAAAAAAGAGCAGTTACGACCTTGAACACAATACACAAGAAATACTTTTTTTTATCAGAAAACGTCAATTAAAAATTTAGGAAAATAGTTCAAAAATATTTTTAAAGATTGCTATGAAAATTTGTGTCAGTGAAGACTATAAAATTTCTAAAAAATCACAACATAAAATATAATGTACATATTATTTAAGTTTCTTAACAAAAACAATTTTTTTATAAATATGACTTTTTCACAATAAATACTGCTAAAAGTAATCCTTTATATTAATATTTATTTATTATTTATTATATTAGCAAAATAAAAAAAATTTATGTAAATGCAAGAATTTTTTTACTGTTATTGGGAGTACAAATTTCACACGCTTAAAAAATTATTTTCCGGCAACTCTGTTACAAAGCGTGAAAAATATTAAAGCAACACTCGCGCTCATAAAAGAATGAATCGAAAGTGAGAAGAAGAAATTTCTCATTCATTTGTGAGTGAGAAATAAAATTTGGTTTTTATTTTTCATTTGTGATTTGTGAGCGTGAAAAAAAAACGACAAACTTCTCATAAGTGAGTGAGGGTTGGCAAAAATTTTTTCACGCTCTTTTATGAACGTGAGAAGAAAAATTTTTTTTTAGGATTTTTCGCTCTCGAGATTTTTCATGAATGGTGTTTTTTTATCGCTCACTCTTGAGAAAATTTGTACTCTGATAAAAACACACGGTGCAATACACTACCGACAAACTTGTAAATAAACAAAAAAACCAAATGTAAATATGAAATTGTAAAATTGTGTAAATAAAACAAACAAATGCATACAAACATACACACATACTTGAACAGCTACACGTTTATTTGTATTTACGCACATCCAAATGAAAGCACACACATGCAGTTAGCACGTACAAGCATGAAATACATTCCTCGCTACAGGCTACCGAACACAACCAGTCAAAAATAGAATACACGTGTGCTTATGAGAATAATTTTTTAATTGCTACAATGCAACACAACTACGGGTTGCTGTCAATGCTAATTTTGTGGCGTGTTCGAAATTAAACTAATTTCTATTTTTATACGCGACAGTTAACAGATTAGTGCTGCCAATACGGTAAGATGCAAAAAATATAGCTTAAACAGTACAAAAAGACTTTAGGTGGCACCACAGAAAGTCATATTGCTTATATGTTTATTTTGTAGTGGTAGTCTAGTAAATATTTCAGTAGCAGCCAGTCGGACACAAATATAGCAAGGAACTTTTGTGTTCGTGTGTTCCTGTGTTCTTGTAGCTTGAATGTGTTTCATGCATAACACTGTTTGTGTAGATTCTAAAGTATTGTTTTTGCGTCATTTAGTAAACTTTTGCAGTTAACTTCCGTTTTTCTAATCCCTTTAAACTAGTATTACTTACACCTACACATAAACACGTGAATACGGTGATGCTGCAAGGGGCATGCTGCAATCAAAGGAAACATGGAATTTAATTGTTTTTATAAACAAATACAAATACATACAAAGGGCTACAAAAAAAGTTTGTCAAAAGTGCGATTTTGTTGGAATTTGCACCTTAACGGAAAAAATCATTTAGATGCCTTCCTTCATAGATTATTGTTTACATTTTATTTTAAAGTCAACAACTGTTGTTGTTGCTAACGTTGGATTTTTTAAAATTATAAAAATAAAATTGGCAATAAAAAGTTTGTTATAATTTTTATACCCTTCACATAGTGATAGGGTATATATCACTTTGTCATTCCGTTTGTAATTTCTTTATTATTCATTTGCGACCCCATAAAGTATATATATTCTGGATCCTTATAGATAGGGAAGCCGATTTAGCGATGTCCGTCTGTCCGTCTGTCCGTCTGTTGAAATCAAGTTTCCGGAGTCAAATAAAAAGATACAGACCAGTTAATGGTGTCAAACTATTAGAAATATCCTGGAGACAATCGCTATTTAAAATCAGCAAAATCGGTTCACTATTGACCGAGATATAAGCGAAAACCCAGAGTAACCCATTTTTTTAGGACAAAATCCGTGCATATATCCCTATATATCTCAGTAAGTATAGTCACTCTTGCCACAAAACTTGGCACGGATACTCCCAAAGAAGGGACCTAAATAATGGAAAAAGTTTTTTTGGATTGGACCAGGGGAAGGGGTAGTTTTCCTACAATTGCACAAATTTGGGGAAATATTTTATGCGCTATATCTCGCAAACTATAACAGCTATCGACTTAAAATGTTCTACAAAAAATAATTGTATGCAAAGACCTACACTTTAAGGAAAAAATTTTTTGAGTGGGGGAAAAAATAGGGGTAGCTCCCATACAAATCGACAATTATTATAAAATATTCGATACGCTATATCTCGGAAACTATAAAAGATATCGAAATGAAATGTTCTACAAAAAATAATTGGGCGAGAATGCCTACGCTCTAAAGGAAAAATTTTTTGAGTGGGGGCAAAAAAAGAAGTAGCTTCCATACAAATCGACAATTATTATAAAATATTCGATACGCTATATCTCGGAAGCTATAAAAGATATCGAAATAAAATGTTCTACAAAAAGTAATTGGGCGAGAATGCCTACGCTTTAAAGAAAAAATTTTTTGAGTGGGGGCAAAAAAAGGGGTAGCTTTCATACAAATTCACAATTATTATTAAATATTCGATACGCTATATCTCGGAAACTATAACAGATATCCACATCAAATGTTCTACAAAAAGTAATTGGAACACAAGGCCTACGCTTTAGAGAAAAAAATTTTCGGATGGGGGGTGAAGTAGGGGTAGCCCCCATACAAATTAACAATTTTTATAAAATTTTCGATACGCTTCTGGAAAACTATTACAGCTGTCGACTTCGAATATTCTACAAAAAGTAATAATCAAATAATTTATACATTTTGGAAAAAAAGTTGGAGAAGAGCAGCGGGACTAGAACATTTAATAATTTAAATATGAATAATGTCGAAAACTTTTAAAACTTTTGACCTCAAATATTTTTCATCTATTTCTGTTATTCATACGAACGTTAAAATTTTGTTATTTTTTCTATGGGCTTTAAAACTCGCACAAGGTTTTTTATTATATTATTTGCAGTACAAAATAACTCGGCTGGGTATATTTAAAGACCAATGTGAAGGGTATATAAGATTCGGCACAGCCGAATATAGCGCTCTTACTTGTTTTTATTATTTTTCTTAGAGTTTATGTCGAGAGCTTAAAGAAAACACACATAATAGAGACTAACATCTCATAAACTTTCAACATAAACTTGGCTTTTATTTAATTTTCAACTTGTTTCTAGTATTATAAATGTTTTTTTTTTTATAAAGTTAAACATTTTATTAGAGAATGTTGACAATTCTTCTATACATGCATACATACATATGCACATACCCTGAAGGAAACCCTGGGGCAAGTGTCTCTAAGTCAGTACTTTTTGGACAGTTTTGGTGAATTTTTGGTGATATTGTAAACAAAGTGTCTACAACTTTTTAATTTGACTTTGATTAGAAACGACTGCTATAAACAAGTGTCTATTAAGTTCTTTAATTATTTTTTAAACAGAACAAAAAAAAATCATAAAATATACAGTTTCATTCGCGACATAAAGTTGAGAAAATTGTGGGCGAGAATTACTAAAACGTACTAGTGAATCAGTGGTTCCAATGTCTACAAATACCCCTAAAAGAACTTCCTTGTCAGTTGTACTTATGTCAGTAGTGAATTTTCAATGACACGCGTATGTTAAATGTCTATAGCAGAAAGCATTGGCTGGGGCATATTTAGTCAGTAGTGATTCTCTACATTTTCACTATTGACATTTCATGCAGGGTATTGCTATAAACATATACTACATAAATACACACACACACACATACAAATATTTTATATGTTGCATTGCATAAGGTTAAACTCTTAAAGCACTTAAAATTTTTCTTGTTTTATTAACTACCTAAGCAACTACATTTAAATCGTGCTAAAACAGGACGAAGGAAGAAGAAAAGAGATTTAAAGGAATTTGTTAGTGTTTTTTAGGAATTAAAATCTTGTTTAAAAAGAAACTTCTTACCATATTCCTGTGTATAAATAAATTAATTACAAAATACATTTTTTTCTGAAACTAATAAATAAAGTTAAAAAAGGTAAGAAATTAATAAAAATCCATTCAATAAATAGAATAAAAAAAATTAAAATACCATTTGATATCAAAATAAATGTGTGCGTTCTCTAGAACATTTTACAGAATATAATCTTAAAGCCGAATTTTTTTTGTTTAATTCATATTTGTATGATCATACCCGTCGCAGTCTTTTTTCACAAGCTCCGCCTAGCAATTAATCCTGTTCTCTACAAACGCAGTTTTAAATATCAGCTTCAACAAATTTTTTAAAATCGCTTATTTCCTATCTCTAAAATATTCAAAAAGGTACCATTTATATGGAAAAAGTACTATTTTAACCCTGATTTCATATGCTTGAATAAAGATTTGAAAAATTGGAAAAAATTTACCAGAAACTTAAAAACTACTTTTTGCCCACTAAGTTTACCTGTGGGTCAATTGGGGTCATATTTTTGTACTCATACGGGGCTGTCATGGAAACCGATAGTTATCGAAATCAGATTTAAAAACAAGTTATAAAAACGTTTGTGTAACTTCTTTTTAAATTATAACACGGCATTTAGACTATGTTACTTGTAACACGTTACTGTAACATGCTAAATGTTTTTGATGGCAAAGTGGGTAGAGAAGGCAGAGAAGTTACAAAAGTAACACGGTTTCTGTTTTTAATGTTTCGTTTTCGTTTTTTCTTTATTCTCTTTCGTATATGCCATGGTACAATTACCTTTAAGGTAATTGTACATTACAATTAAGGTAATTGTAAGGTAATTGTACCATGGTCGAAACGTTCAAGAAGAAGAATAAACAACAAAACCAAAACAAAATATAAAAAAGAGAAAAGTTTCTAGTAACATAATGTAAATTCTTAAAGTTTTTGGAAGTTACCTTAAAACGAAATAAGAAAATAGTCATGTTACAAGTAACATAGTCTAAATTCCGTGTAAGTTTGGAGCTTGAATAAAACTGGTATTCTAATTAGAAATAAAAACAGGATACTAATATTTATAACTCTGAAATATCTATAACGCATTTTCAAATCCGATTCCGACAGCTATCGGTTTCCATGACAACCCTAAAAAGATAAAAAAAATTAAAAAAAGTATCAGAATATAATATTTTTGCTTTTTGGTCTCTAAGTGATACAAATTTAAAAATGTACCAAAAATGTGTTTTTCAATTTTTAAAATCTTTCGAACGCAATTTAAATAATCTTTTCTTCCTTGTTTGTTCAGAAGTTAAAAAAAGTTCATTAACGCTATCAAAATCGAATATACTCTTTTTTTTTACCCCTTAGGGTCCAAAACTTAGAAAAAGCCAAACGCATACTAATTTTTTTCAAGAGTTATAAATCAAAACCTAAATTATATTTGATGAGCAGTTACAAAAGGTGCCAATATTTAACTTGTTAACCTTTTTTCTAGCTCTTAACAGTAAAAGTATTGAAAAAGTACCAAAACGCAATTTTTATTCTTTTTTTGTTTTTTATTAGCTTAGAAGTTACAAAAGTTGCCAGAAAAAGGACAAAAACACAAATTTCACTCTTTTCATCCCTTATGGGTGGGTTCAAAATTAAAAAAAAAAATACCAAACAAAATTCTCATATTTTTCGAGTTCTTTCGAACGAAATTTAAGTTATGGTCCTATCTTAATAGTGCCAACATATAAATTAAGCCTTCTTTTCTACCACTTAGGGTCCAAATTTCAAAAAGAGTACCAAAATATTCTCATATATTTCAAACGCATTTAAGATATGCTTCTACTTTAATTGGTTTAGATGTAACAAAGGTACCTTGGAAGTACCAAAATATAATTTTTACCAATCTTTAATCCCTTTTTTAACTAAAAAAGCACCAAAAATCCATTTTGTGTATTTTTTTCAAGGCCTGTCGAAGGCAATTTATTGGATTAGAAGTTACAAAACGGATGTTAGTTGTATCAAAATAAAGTTTTAAACCTGTTCTATCCTTTAGGATTAAAAAGTGACAGTTTGCTTCTAAGCAAAATATGATACTTTTTAAATGTTGTTTCTATCACATATAGTTAAGAATAATACAATGTTCGAGTTTTTCCAATTTTTTACCCTTTAAGGTCCGAATTTCCCTAAGTTCCGTCTCAGAGAATCAAAGTTTTGAAGGGTACCTCTACCACCAATCAGTTAAAATCTTTTACCAAAGCGTTGCACACTGTAGTGATTCTATATATCATGTGGCCAAAAAAAGAAGCAATCATAAGGTGATGAAATTATAGAAACAAACATAAATTTATAAACATAGCAGGAAGGAACCAAAACGGCAGCTTGATGAAATATTGCACATATGTACATTAGCTATAGCATGCGTCAAGAACCGTCCATATATTCTTAAATATCGAGCAAAGATGCCCCTGCCTCATAAATGTCTCTTTTGAAGAAGTAGAAATAAAAAAAATTTTTATATAATTTGGTCTAAACACTTTTGTTGATGACATATAATCAGGCCATATATGTCACCTCTTAAAGTTCAAGGACTTGTGTCTTTTCCATATATCCTTTATTAAAAATAGACGAAACAGAAAAAAACGACAGCTTAATAAAATTTTGTGCATACGTGAGCAATAATGCACGTAAGCAATAATGTGATCTGTCTAACCTTCTTCAATTCCGAGCAAGGATACGCCTACCTCGAAAATGTCCTTTTAAAAAAGTAAAGCAAATAAACAAATTTGCTTATTTAAATTGGTGCACATACTTCATTTTAAAAAGAAGTAAGAGCGCTATATTCGACTGTATTCGAATTTCTAGTAATTCACTATTGACATTTCCTGCAGGGTACATACTATGTACATACATTCATACATACATACATACATACATACATACATACATACATACATACATACCCATCCAGCAATTTTTTCATTTTTTGATCAAATTTGAGTCTTTTTTGACTCCACTGCACGATTAAAAAGGCAAAAAATGCGCGCATTTTCTGAGCATAAAAGATACTTTTGTCGGGAGAAAAACGTAACTACCCGCGACTCTTCCTGATAAGTCATTTATGAGTCATTTTTAATATTAGTTAAAAGTCATTTTTGACCCCTTTTCTAGAAATATTTTAAGTGTTTTCTGATCACAAATAAGCCTTATTTCATTCCTTTGTGCCTCTTTTCCGAGTCGTTTTTCAGTCAAATTTATAGCCACTTTCGAGTCTTTTGTGAGCAATTTATCAGTCCTTTTATTGTCGTTTATCACGCATATTTCTAATCATTATGGAGTTTTATTTTTTATTTTATTATTTATTATTATTTTTATTTACAAAATACATACATAACTTAAACATAAAAAAAAAACAAAAAAAAGAAGGTAATTAAAGTTAAGTTAAGTTGAAGAAGATTTCTGGAAGTGTCGTTGGTTCTTACCGCACACTCGCTTTCCGTAAAGAAAATAAGACGGTGCTTGACTATTTGTCCTCTCCGTATGCAGCGAGTACAGGAATAGTACCCACTATGCCCTTTAGTTCCCAAAACAAAAGACTTTGCTGGTGCATCCATAACCAAACAACCAACTTTAATATTAAAAAACCAATCCTTCTTCCATCAAAGCATTAAGTTCTTTTAAAAAATTGTTTGCGTAATTGGACTTTGAAATTCCTTCAAACACGCGAATAAGGAACACAGCTTGACCTAACAATACTTCCTAAAATCGCCCAACTTGCTAAGAATTGCTTTTAAATTGTGGCAGACCGTCAATGCCAATATTTAGAACAAAATCCAGCGAATTTAAAGCCCCGATGTTACATTTTTAAATAATCAAAAATTTAACAGTTTGACATTTGTTTTATACTTAAAAAAAACATAACAAGCATTGTTCAATCATCTATCTGCGCAAAATATGATTATAAAATACATAATTTTAATCACTCCTAAAACACCTGCATGATCTGTTTTTGATTAAGCATTTTTCAATCTACTAAGTGAGTAGAAAATGATAATAAATGACGAAAAATGTAATCAAACTCATTTCAGTCAGTAGCGCGAATCATTTTCTAGTCCTTTTTTGATCGTGTAAGTGATTAATCAGTTTTTGATCACCAAAAGTACTCTTAAAAGACTCAGCAAGGTGATTTTTCAAAAAACAATCTTCCAAATGCTATCTGGGTACATACATACATCCATATGACAATACATACCCACGTCCAAGCATACAAGAAACTTTTTGCGTATTTTTTATGCGCATCCATATTCATATGTATATATGTTTAACAGCGTTGCCAGTTTTCATTTGTTACATATTTTGTATGGAGTTTGTGATTTTGTTCTAAAAAATCTGATGCAAACGCACTGTTTTTCTTATATCTTGGTCAGTAGTTAACCGATCTTGCTGATTTTAAATAGCGATTGTCTACAGGATATTTATAATAGTTTGACACCAATTGTTGGTTCGTGTTGCTCTTTTTGATTCCGGAAACTCTGGAAACTTGATATCAACAGATGGACAGACGGACATGTCTATATCGACTTCCCTATCTATTAGGATCCAGTATGTACTTATATACTTTATGGGGTCGCAAATGGATAATAAAGAAGTTAAAAATGGAATGACAAACTGATACATACCCTTATTACTGTGTGAAAGGTATAAAAATAATCAGATAAAAGCTTTTAAACCCATCTTAGTTTTTAATAGTAACTCTAAAAAATACTTGGATACTTCAGCGTGGGTAGCTGTGTATGTTTTATGTTAGCGCCATATTTAAAATTTTGCATGCCTTGTATGGTTTTTGAACTCATTCCTTAAAAAATGCTTAAAGTTAAACTAACTTGAATGTTTTTACATTTCCATCAGAATCTGCCTGCAGGTGTATGTGTGGCTGTGTGTTGCTAAAATGTATGCCACACTATGCATGTAAAGGGCTTATAAACATTTTTAGTATCGTATCAGACATAAAACATATTTTGCCATCATTTACTAACCATTTCTTAGTCAACTATTTCAACATAAATAAACAAACCTTCACACATGCAAACATATCCCTCTACAAAAAGGTCTAATAAGATTGTCATATGAATATTTAATGCAACTAAGTATGAAGAGCAATGGAAATTATTTTAACCGCGTTTTATGAATAGAAAACTTAAGTAAGTGAATGTGTATTAAGTAAAATACTTTAAAATTCATGAAAGTAACAAAATGTGTTTTTGTTTGTATTCTTTGGGCAAATGGAAATTAAATTTTAGGTGGAAGACTCTAAATAGTGACTTACTCTGCTCCATTGGAAGATAAAGCCATATTATATTCATGGTTGTCATGGAAACCAAAAGCCTTCGGAATCGGATTTGAAAATGCCTTATAGATCCGCGCCGACAATACACATCTTCACACGCTTGTGAAACAGCTCCTCCACAAATGCGACACCCAGCTCATTTTATAGGAAATTTTTTTCATTCAAAATAATCAATCCACTTTAATCAATAGTCTTCCCACTTTCAGTCAGGACCAAATCACTCACATGCTTCAAATTTCAAACCCTGAATCACTTAGTCTGCCAAGCTTTTCGTTTCCATTACCATAGCCTGGCGCCCGAAAGTTACCGTGTTGAGAATGACGTCTACAGTCGTTTGGGGTGTGTTCCCATTGCACCAGTGATTCCAAGCCTTAACAAGAAGACTTCCAACACACAGTGCATCTATACCTTGGAATAGGCCTCACAACAATTGCGAAAATCTAGTTAAACACCTTTGGTTGCAACTCTTTTCCAGGAATTTTTTTGCATGTGTAGTAGACGTCGAGATCTCTCTTAACTTTTTCCCGTGTGTTGCTCTTAACACATAAAGGACTACCCCAAGAAATGAAGCTCCACAAGCTGGCTTCAACTCCTCTGCTTTGAACGTGGAGCTTCTAAAAGCCAAGACTATACTTTCTGGTGAGAGAACTAATTCCGTTTTGCCAGAAATAACTGAAGTAGCAGTAGAGGCGCGACTTACTCTAGCTTAGTGTTTATTACCCTGCTCTCAATAGTCGATGTTATCCATCTGGCTAAGTACTCTTTGACTCCTAGGTCCTTAAAAACCTTATCTATTGCCTATATCTTTACATCATAAAACATTCTTCTATATTCAGGAACGCCGTCAATCTGGTTTAAGTATTTGTATTGCACTTTCAACAGCTTGTTAGCTTGTTGAGCCCCACTAATGGTGTGTTTATCAATAAAATTCTACAGATAAAGAACATCACTCTTTTCAAAGTCTTAAGTAGAAAAGCCGAAAGACTGATAGATCTAAACATCCTTCGATTTTGAGCGGCTGTTCCACCATAAAGAAAAAAAGAAGTTTTAATTCTTTAATTTATCCAAAATTGTACTCGGTCTTATGGCTTAACTATAGCTAAAATAAATGAATTATTTATGATAAATTCATTCTTAATTTTGGTTTAAGAAACCCCGTATACACAATACTTTAAACGCTACTACCTTTAGATAGAAAACCATATAATTTCTACATGGCAAGCAACACTAAACACTACCGAAAGTGTCACAAGTTGCCCTTAAATATATGGGGTAGTTGGTTTTGACTGTACCGTACAGTCGTCGGTTTTTATTTGGCGAGTCTCGGCAGGTCTTTCAAGCTCCTACGAATACTAAGTATGCTTATAATCCTTGTCATGACATGGTTAGTAATTGTCGCCATCAAAACATCAATCTAACAACGCTTGTTATGTTACCAAAAGCAAGTCCGAAGGCTTCAATTGGCAATCTCGATACCAAGCTAATATGCCAGCGACCCATTACCGGTACATTCCTAACTACAAATCATTACTAAAACCACACTTTAAGTAATCATGAAAGATATTTTTTTAAATGTTTTTAACCTTATTACTTTAGAAATGGTTAAAAATATGTAATTAAATCCCAACACATTACTTTTAATAAGCTTTTCATTGCATTATTCTTTGTCCTTTTGATAATCTTAAGTACTTAGAAGCTTTGTTTGTAATACAAATTAAGATTAAAACAAATAATAAAACATTTTTTATATACATTTTATGACATTAAAAAACATTCATAAAAATACACTTAACTATTTATGCAACTGTAACTGTTACTCTGGCAACACATGGTTGAAAATGTACGTTCTACTTAATTTTTTTCGTGTTAATATTCGTTTGAATGCCCTGTTTCTATTTTCAAAACTAAAATATCAAAAAAATTAGTTGTACATTTAGTAGTAGTACTAGTTGTTATTATCCTCGTAAGTACTTACTAACACATACAAATACTTACATGCATATTGTGATATTCACTGGTTTTATAGGCAGTAAAATAAAGGAACGAATTCTTTCATGAGATTAGAAAACTTTTGAAAAAATTAAATTTTAAGACAATTTCATTTTCTTTATCAGGCTCAAGTTCAATGCTTTACTAAATTCTCATTTAATTGCAAATGAAGAAATTAATATTTTTAGTTTTTACTACTTTATTAGCGTTAGTTAAGAAAGGAAAATTTTATTGGAAAAACAAGAGTTTTACCGAAACTAGCCGAGTAGAATTCATTTTCAAAAAACAACTACGATTTTCATCATCAGTACTCTTTGTTCGGTTGTTAGTTATTAATTTGGTTGTAAACATCAGCCGTTTAACCCACTGGCCTATGTGACGAGGTGAGTCGGCACGAAGTTTTTTCCATTTAAACCAACTAAACCAAAGCTTTTTCGTTTTTCCTTTCCTATTACTACTAACGCCATCTATATCGTAGTTACACAAAGTTAGCGCAGCCTTAACCATCTATCAGATGGTATTAATAGGGCTACCATATTTTTTTTTATATGTACAATTTTTCCAAGTTGTTATTTATCACCGTGCAATGTGTGTTTTATGCGTTTTTTGAACTTGAGCCTGATAAAGAAAATAAAATTGTCTTAAAAACAAATAGTTCAACTAATAAGTAAACGAAAACGATTAAATTTTAAGACAAATTTTCTAAAGTTTTTGAATGTTTTTTCCAAAATTTAATTATATGTACTTCATAACAAAACTGTTTCCTTTTTTGTTCTTAATTTTGTTTAAATTCCATATGCTCAGGAGTTGTTAACTCTTTACTGCACTCTTTTGCATCTATGCAGCTGGGCTAAGTTTTTAAGTAAAAAAACAAACCAAATATGTACAAACAACTGTAACTACAAATCTAAGGCTTTGCATGCAGTTGTTAAACACGAATATTACACTTGTGCTTTCGAGTACTAAGAACAACTACAACTACTTACTTGCTAGTATAATCACAAACATGTTCACAAATAGAAAGTATTTAAAGTGTAGTTATGTTCATACATGTGAATTATTGACACACGGTTTGTTTCATCTTCTATTTGTTGCTTTTGTTTTATTTCTTTGTAGTTTACGCCGTTAAAAAGTGGGTTGTTTAAATAAAAATAGTTTTATTTATATAAAAATATAATGTTGACCTAAAAACCCTTTTAATAAAAATTATTTATGCTTTTTTTTTATTTATTTGTAGGGGGATGGGACCGAAAAGACGTTTATCCGTTGCTGAGCGACAGCAGCGAGCGAACGCAGTCTCAGCTCCCAAAAAACGTTCTACTATTGGTAGTGGTGGTAGTGCAAACCATTCGCCTGCTTCACGAAAACCAACTTCAACAGTAGCCTCTGGTAGTAGCACAACTTTGCCAGCTTCCTCCTCAAAAGACGCTTTAAAAACAAGTTCGCCTTCTAAAAAAACGGGCAAAAAATCTGATGAGATTGCTGAGCCATTAAAAGAGAAAAAGTTAGAGGTTAAGGAGAAAATAGAAGAGAAAAAAGCTACTACCAGAGCTTCTTCGCGAGAGACCGTAAAACGAGGTGCTAATGAATCTGAAGATAAAACACAGCCTTTAAGTAAAGCAACAACCTCAAACTCCAAAGAAGAATTGCAAAAGTTAGAAACCTCAAATAAGGAGAAAGAAGATAATATTAGCTGTAGTTCCAGCACCACAAGCTGTAGTTCTACTAGACCCCAAGATATAAAGGATGGCAAAACCAAAGCTATAAGCAAAATGC
This sequence comes from Melanophora roralis, assembly GCA_963583895.1. Lineage (NCBI taxonomy): Eukaryota > Metazoa > Arthropoda > Insecta > Diptera > Rhinophoridae > Melanophora > Melanophora roralis. Next base: position 23,092,034 of record OY757190.1, on the reverse strand, counting down.
TTAAAAGTTTGGATATAAAAATTAGTGGCTTTGATAATCTTCTGCCCAAGGAGCAAAGCATACAAGAGCTTGGTTTAAAGTCATCAATATCAGAAAATGTCAAAACTAAATCAAGGGCTGCAGCTGTTAAAGTTATAGCTTCTTTAAATACTCCTAAGCCAATAAAAAGGCAAAAAAGTTCTGAAGCAGAGGAAAAAAAGAAAATCTTGTCCAAACAAAATGAAAAACCTAAAGAATGCTCAAAAGATATTGTTAAAAATGCTGCTAAGGAAGCGGCAAAGGATAGCACTGAAAAAGTTAAGCAAGCAGAGAAAACGCCTAAGTCTAAGCTAAATGAAAAAGAACAGCTTGAAACAGAGATATCTAAAGTAAGCGAAAAAACTAAATCAGAAAAAGATCCAAGTAATTCTAATGACTTAAAAGGAAAAGACCAGCAAGTGAATGAGGCAGCTATAACTTTAGTAGAAACTAAGAAGAAAATGGCGGCCAAAAAGGCTCGTATAGAGCAACAGCTTAAAAACAAAAAAAGTAATGGGAATAAAAACAAAATCGACAAAGTAAAAGAAACAAAAGACAAAAAGAATGAGTTAGATAAAGCTAAAAATGAAACAGAGGGGCAGCAAGTTAAAGGTGCTATTACTAAAGAAAGCGATAAGAACCAAATAATACCAAACGAAACTATAAAGAAAAGTGGTTTGGCAAAGGAAGAACCAGCAGCGGTACCTAAGGATATTAACAAAAAAGTAAGTGATTGCTCTAAAAAGGAAGAGACACCCACAAAAAAGAAATCACCAAAACATCAAACTAATAAGACACAAGATGGCGATAAGTCAGAAATAACTACGCATGACAAAGAAATTGAGGCTAATTTTAATCCAGAAAATAAGGAAGAGAAAAAGCTGCCGTTGAAAAAAGAACAGCAGACATTAGAAACTAAAGAAATTTTAAAGAAATCTCCCAAAAAATTATCGACACCCCAAAATGTCGTACACGAAACTAAGTGCAATAAACTAAACGAAATGCTCGAAGAAAAGGAAGAGATACTTAAGGTGATCATAGATAACACTACTGAAATAGTACAAATGGAAATGGGGGAAAAGGAAGAAGCCTCTACAATAAACCCCCAAGAAGGGACGGAAGGTCTCAACAAAAAGCCACAGAATGGAAAGGAAGAGCTTAAGAAAGGGCCAAAGGCTATAAAAGAAGAAGTCAAGTGCTTAAAAACCACTGAATCTTCAGAGCAGAATAAAAACAAGGGTAAGCTGGACAAGGCCAAGAGTCTTGTAACAAACAAAAGTCCAATTGGAAAAATATTAAATATTAAACCAAAATTTGAAACAAAATTTAGGGTAAATCCCTTGAAAACGAAAATTTCCAAACCTCTTAAAAAAATGCAAATGAATAAGGCTTTAAACGAAAAACCCTTGACAGCTTCAGATGAAAAGAAACAATCTTTAACAAACGATGTTTACGATTTTAAATCGGGTTCTGAAGATGAGGAATTCATTAAAATGGATTTGCCAACCTTAAAGAATCTAAGAGAATTCTCTGAGGAAGATGAAGACAAAAAGCAAATGGAAAAGAAGACACTTGTCAAGAAGGAGGAAGAAAAATATGAAGATATTCCATTGAAAGCTATAGAGAAGGAGGAAGTAAAGGAAAAAGAAAAAAGTATTAAGACCTTACAAACTAAGGAAAAGCTCAAAAAAGAAGACAACCTTAAAAGCAACATACCCAAAATAGATGCATCTAGTAAATCTGATACAGCTAAGCTGGAAACTGCAAAGAAACAGAACAGTTCAGTTAAAGATACTGAAGCAAGTTCAGAGGAAAAATCATCTTCCGATATTGCAGAAGAAAAATCGGGCAAGAAATCCGTTAAGAAATTTGTTAAATTGCCGAAAAGGTCCTTAAAGACCAATCCGAAAATTAAGACCATTAAGAAAAAACCTCTTAAGCAAATTGCTAAAGTTTCAAAAGTAGTTAAGAGTAAAATTGTAAAAAAGGCGCTTAAAGTCAAACAGAAATCGAATAAAACCCAAAATTCCTCCTCTGAAGATAGTGATTCAGAAGATGAGAAAAACTTAATAGTATTTAGTCAAAAAAGGCATAGAATGGCTTCTTTAAATGCCCTAGCTAAGGTGCAGTGTTTGTATGAAAATGAATCGAGGACAGCATATGAATTGGGTCTTTCTAAGGCCACTTCGATTCCTCCTAAAATAAGAACTCTAGATAATAGTGATGATGAAAAGGAAAAACAAAAAGAAAAGGATAAAGATAAGGAAACTGACTCGGAAAAGAAAAAAGACAAAGAAACTGAGAAGCTTAAGGAAAGCTCTAGCAAAACCGAGGATAAACCCAAAGCTAAGAAAGATAAAAAACTGGACGATCCTCTTAAAATAGAAGAAAGTACTAAAGATGAAAGTGAAGAAGAACCTCCGGAAGAACCTAAACGAGAACTACGCAATGTACCCGGAGGCAGGGGAATAGGCAAACATTGGGAATTCGATAGTGATTGTGAGCTTGATGAAATTGATATTTTACAAATTAAAAAGAAAAAGCTACAAAAGAAGCTTCAAGTTAAAAAAGACAAGGAAGAAAAATTACAACAACTTAAAGATAAAAAAGAAATGGAAGAAAAGTCACCGCTAAGCAAGGATGAAACTAAAGATAAGGAAATCATTAAGGTTAAACGAAAATATACGAAAATCAAAAAACCGCTCAAGAAAGTGGTTAAACTGGCCACAGGTAGTTCAGAAGATGAGGGCAATTCTGAATCTAGTGATAAAGAAGAACAATTGGAAAAAGATAAATTGCATAAGCTAAAGATTACCGAAGCTAAAAAGCCGCCAAAGAAACGAAAGCGTATTCTTAAGGAAGATTTGATAGGAGACTACAAAGGCATATTGGCGCGCAAGCGTATGGCAAGCTTAAATGCCAGTGCCATAGTGGCCGCCACTTATGAAGTAGAAAGACATTTGGATCGTAATTTGGGTCACTTAAGTGGCTATGAAACCTATGAAGATGAACAGAAGACACCCAGTAAGAAATCGAAAGAAACTAAAGCAGCAGCAAAAGAAACTAAAGGAAAAATAACTGCCACTGCAACGCAAACAGCCACTTTAATTTCGAATACAGCTACCGATGGTAGTTCCAGTACCGCAGCTAAAACATTAACATCTACAACTTCTAAAGACATGATTGCTACTGCAAAACATACCGCCCAGGATTTAACGGTCAAACAGTCCAATACACAAGACGGTAAAAGTTCGGCTACTTCTCACACTCCCACTAAAGTGGAGAAACCTTCAAATATATGCGAAGAAAGCAATGATTCTAAATACTCTAAAGAAACCAAAGAAACTAATACTGATACTACTACCACTACTACTTCCACTTCGTCGGGTAGTAGTAGCACTACTAATAGCACTAAAGATGCTAAGGACTCCAGTCGTCCAACCTCTTCAAGCGTAGTTATTGTTCAGGATACTGATGTTACCATAACGGGTGTCTATGTAAATTCCACATCTGGTTCCAGCCAAGAGGCTTATTGTAAAATGCAATATCGAGTACAGTCAAGCGTAACAGAAGAACGTTTAGTTCGTTCTGGCTCAACGGAACCACCACCAAAGTCATATACACCATTAAGTGCTTTGTCGAGTATGTTGCCACCTGGTGCTACAGCTACTGGTGTAGCTGGTGAAGGTAATTTTTGATATATTTTTTTGAAAAAGTTAAGTCTGTTCCAAACTGATGTTTGTTGCTTAGTAAATTGCTCTCCTCGTTTGTCAAGAAAAACTCCTTGACTAAAGAAGTTTTTATCTTATTAGTGTTCAATTTTTGTTTATTGTTGAATAAGGCAACACCAACGTCCATTGGGAGTTTACCCTGCAACAAACATCATGTGCACGACAATCTTTTTAAATTGGTAATGAAATTTTGACCTTAAAACCCAGTTTAAAAAATTTCGAATTTGTTAAAAAGATTTATCTACAAACCCAGCAGAAAGTATTACTTCCACTCGAGCAGATTGATAAAGGTGAGTTATCTGACTCTCATATTCCAGAAGGGATACTTTTTTTTTCGCAATGTCGCACTAAGCAGTACTACTTTGAGCTCGTTTTTCAAGGCATCAAGTATGCGCACAATTTCTGTTTTTTGCAATAAACAATCTAAACTAGGGGAAGCTAGGCAGCTGTTAAAGGAAAGCATACAGCTCACTTGGGTCCGCTGTATCGGTCGCTTTGTGTCACCTGAAGAGAAAAATAGAGGGAGTGGAAATAAAAGATAAGGTGAAAGATTGATAAGAAAGAAAGAAAAATACGATGAAGCAAACTAACCAGATTCTTTGGCGGGAACCGAACAAGCGATCCCCTGACTAGTAAAATTGGCCACATACTTAATGGTCTACCGGTCACCCCGGCACTCTCCATTCGGTTCCAGCTCCAGCTTGGGCCACTTTGGTTGACTTTGTTCCCGAGTTGACAATGCTGAGCTTGCGATCGGCTATTTTTACAAGTGTTGCGATGAGGGGTAACAATCGTTAGCAGGCCTGAAGGCTTCCTCCTTAACAAATACTTGGATCCTGCTTATGTGTTGAAGCGTTTTTCGAGATTTACTGGCGTATAAAATCACCGGCTTAATACAGGAGACCCTAATTTTGGTAGGTCTCCAGTTGGCTAAAGAGCTATTAAAAGACTGGCTGGCTTTTTAGATTCGATAAGCTGCATCACCCCTGCTACCGGTGGTGTGTATCAAAAACATTAAAAAGGGTTGGTTAAGACCCATATTATTGCTTTTTTTGTTCGGGTAGAGTTACATACAATAACATATAAAACGATGTATGATGCATCCCTGGTCAATCTATTATCATAACTAACTCAATGTCTAACATTACTGTACAGAGCTTTAATAATATCAAAAAGTTTTGGGGGGTCGCTTTTGCAGACAAATCTATGAAGAACTTCTAGAAGGGGAATTGCCATTCTTGAAATATTCGAAGGCCATGGATATAGTCGGTGCATGACTTTTGTGGGCGGAAGATAGCCTATACTGGTTTGAGATTGTCCATAAAAGCATCTTAAGTACTTTTTTTGATCAAATGCGCTGTACCTTATCTTTTTTGTGCCAAAATTGTTAATGCCTCTCAAGTTTCTGTAATTAAAACCCTGAGTCAAGTTCAAAGTGCTACTGCTGGTTAGGGATTATTAAGACATTTTGCTGCTTCTTAATCTTCATAATTTTCTGCTGGGTATGTTTATAGATAAACCTTTATAAAATATTCACTGTCCACCTTTATTTTATTATCATTAAATCCTTAACATTTAGCTCATTCAACTGGGACACCTCCACCGGCTTCCGCCACTAATGCGACACAAACTTCTGCTGGTACTTCCTTAAGTGAAACTCTCAGTGCTGCTGCTGGTCTTTATAATCCAGCCGATCTTGGCATACACACCGAGCAAGGTCCCATTGATCACCATGGACCGCCACCTCCTTCGTATGCTGCCGCAGCAGCAGCTGCTGCCTATCACGCCCATCATATGTCACCTCACGGTGCTGGTCATCATCACAATCAATATGCCCATTCACATGTACATCACCCATATCATCAGGCACCTGGCGAACATATGGGTATGCCTCCGCCTCCACATCACTATGGTGGATCTGGACCACCATCTTCACATTATGGTCCACCGCCTCCCAGTCACTGCGATTCCGTTTCTCCACCACCTACGTATCGTCCTAGTAATACTTATGGCTCAAACATTTCGGGTGCTACAGGGCAAACTGCTGCTCTACCCTCAGCAATGGGCAGTGGTGGTGCTTTTTGTCCTACCAACGTACATCTGCAACAACAACATCAACACCAGCTGGCGCAACAGTCATTACAAGCTGCATCACATCAACAGCAGTCAGGAGCTCAAGCATCGCCGAATGAAACAAGCGGTAAGTAGTGGAATATTTTTTTTTATAAAGTCAATAAGTAAATCATTAAGTCTGGAAAATAAAAGAAAAAGATGCAAATTTTGAAATCTTTTTGCTGCCGCCTTTGAATTAATTTTGCTTCCTAGGCTCCTTAAACCCTGTCTTTAAGATCAGCCCTAAAATGCCATTTATTGTGCTTTAGCAAGGAATACGTTATGCTTGACATTTCGTGGTATGTTTAAATTAACAGATTCTTATTGTGCATTTCTCTTGTAAATGGAACAAATAATTTTAACAAACTATATCTTTGTATTGAATATACCCTTTGGGTTATTAGTCTTAAAGGGAAAGAAAGAACGATAACCCGTTTAAACTAATTCGATGTAATGAGTTTCAGGGAGCTTAACACTCTTTTAGCAATCTCAGATAATTTCTCCAGGTTTTGGAAAAATTTGTTTTTAGAATGTGTGCGCTGGTGGACAGTAAAATTGCATATGCTAAGCTGTATAGGGTGTCTGGTGTAGATTTAAATTTTTAAATACGATTAGTTTAAAAAGTAATAAACGGGTCGGAGGAAGGATTGTGCCGTTGAAGTCATGATGTCGCAGTGGTCGGCATGGCACGTTCGCTGTGGAGACATTTTTTAAGAGTAACAATTCTTACGCCGACAATTTTGTTAAAGTTCGGTTTTCGGCGAATGCGTGATGGACTGAATGTAAATTTAATTTGTTCGTGGGTGCAGGGATTCCGCGCAACTGCAGTCGATCTTCAAGGACATTGAACTGGTTGAAAGCAATTTACGTGAAAATCCGCGACTTTCAATACGGCAAAGAGCAGCTTCACTAGGACTTTGTAAAATTTTAAAAAAGAATCTAAAGTTCAATCCTTTTAAAGTTCAAACCATTCAAGAACTGAAAGAAAGTGACTTTGATTTAAGCAAAATTTTTTGTGAATCTCATCTTTGGACCGACGAGGCTCATTTTCACTTAAACGGCCACGTCAACAAGCCAAAACTGCCGTTACTGGTCTCCAAGAGCTCGCAACTCTTGATTGAAACATGAAAAACCATTGTATTGTCTCAGGGTAACTGCTTGGTGTACCTTATCTACGCATGAGAAAATTGGATCATCTTTTTTCAAAAATTCTTAAGGCCAAGCGACGAATATCAACGGTGAAAGCTATTGACGCATGATTACGGAATTCTTTTTGCCAAAGCTGTGAGCTCATCCATTGTACTTTTCACACACGTGACTTTAACAGGATGTGGACATCCCATGGCCATCTATCTCCCATAAATTTTTTTGTGGGACAACCTTAAAGAGAGCGTTTATGATGACAATCTCTTGTGGCTTTAAAGGAAAATATTCGTCGAGAAATAAGCTCAATTCAACCAAGTTTACTGCAGCGTATTGGTCAAAACGCTAGGCTCCGTTTTGAACAGTGTGTTTAACTCGTCGGAAGACATCTGGATGACACACTCTTAAAAAAATAAAATCCGCATTTCCATTCTATCGTTCAATGCTCTCAATAAAACTTTGTGCTAATTATAACGTTTTTTATTTAAGCTTGAAAATATAAATATGCCACCAGACACCCTGTATTTTAATTGCACGCTTTAACAATTAGGAAGCTGGTGAGGTTTGCGGAGATTATCCAGATTGCAGCCTGACAGTCAGTAAACTTTCCCAAAGGAAAGTTTCGGTATTTTAACTACAAAATTATATTGATAATTTCAGTGTCTTCCTTGTTTAGTATTTAGTTTGGCACTTTTTGTTTTAAGCGTCAAAGTGTTAGCTGATAAGGCAGTAGCCATTGGAAAAAAGTTCTATTGGATATAAATGTTTTTAATCTTTTCTTCAATACGATCTCAATTTTTTTTGTAAATTTGGTAGCCAAATTTTCAAAAAGTTGTCAAGTCCCTAATGGAAAGCCCCCGTTTTATCATTTAATAACCCACTTAAACAAGTACGTTTATAGTATTGGAGATCTTAAGCCCACTTAAAAAATTGCTTTTGTAATTACACACGGTAAATGTAAATAATTTTAAAGTATTTTTTTCATTATGAACTGATAATTACATTCCAGAATACTAACACTTTTGATATTCTTAATTAACTGCTGCTTATCTATAAATTATTGCAAGAAATTTTATTGCATCAAAATCCTTAACACACCGTATGCCGTAACATGTCCTTTAAGTAAGAAAATTTACTTTAAATAGTCCCTTAAGAATGAAAAGATTAAAGCTTATAATGTCCATACAAATGTTAATATGCAAATTGATAAATATTTAAAATATCTGCAGATATAAGTGAATGTATGCATATTTTAATTATATCACACAAATATTTTTAATGGACAATCAGAGATACTTTCAACAATTCCCGAAAGGACATTTTAATTAATACACAAGTATGTACATATTTGATAAAATTAAGTTTGTCTTGAATTTAAAACGAATTACCTTCACAAAATATTGTTAAGAAAAGATATGTTTATATATAAGTTTTGTGAGAACATAATGCAGCAGTAAGGATATCAACATTAAGGTATTGCATGTATTTGAGCAACTCCATGTAGAACATCATAAATCAAGAAAAATTAATTAATTGGCTTTTCTTCCTTGGCATGTTTAATAGAAAAGACACCCAGTGAATTTTTTTTTGTTTTGTAGCTATACATTTTTAAAGTTACACCTGTCACATCCTTGTAGTAAATTTTTTGAGTAGAAATTATGTTTTTTCAGTGCTAAACTATTATTAGGAGCATAAAGCCCTACCTATCACCTTTGGAAATAATGGAATTCAAATCAAGACTAAAAGTGTTTGATTGATCAGTCTCACTCGTCGCAATTAAATTGCCCAGCTGTAACTAGTTATGTTCTTTGCTTAACATTTAAAGCTCTATACCAAAATACTAACATATATTAAACATGTTTGATTGATTTAATATTGACACATTTTTTAGTTTAAAAAAGTCCCTAGGGAAACCTGTGTACAAGTCACCACTTCTGTCTAGCGTTTTGGTGACTTCTATGTGACATTGTCTACCGTTTAGTTTTTTAGAAATCGATTTTCACGATAATACTTTCTTTATCTTACGACATCTCAAAAATTTAAGTAAGGCCATTTGCGATAATACGCAACTATCGTACGCTTTTTCTAAAAAAGTCTTACGAAACTCATCAGACTACCAAAAAAATCTTAAGTATCAGCAAACGTGAGACAATTCAATCATCACATGTTAAGTAACATAAAAGAAGCCGTTCAGGTTGTTGCGGAGTTAAAAAATGTTTACATGTGCAAAAGCATAGACACACAAAAGCGCTGACAAAGAGCAACAAGAAATATTTGTGTTTGTATTTCTTGTGTTTTTCGTGTATGATGGAATTCGAAATTCTCAGAAATTTTCTTAAATCATCATACTTTGAAAATGAAGTCGTACAGACTGTCATTTTATTACACGATATATCTTTTACATTTTACTTGAAGTAAAAGCATTATTGTGGAAACTACATATGTTTTGAAATTGACAGCACAGATGACTTCAGGTTCGAAGTATTATGATTTTAGAAAATTTTCTATAGATTTGTCATTACATCAGACAAGGGATGAACTTTTTAACCTTTTATGTTTGTTTGTACATGTTTGTGATTGAAATGTAATGTAAGCCAACAATTTTACGTACGACTTTTTTGACAGTCAGATAAATTTAATAAAACTTTTTGTTAAAAAAGCGTACTAAGTAGTCTTTGTATCGTCGCAATTGTGCTTAATACATACGTACTGGTGAGTCCCTGATTCCAAGGGGCTTACATGGCTTTAAAATAATTATCTAGTCAGTGCTACTGCCTCAGTATTGCTTTCTTAAATGCCGAGAAAAAGCATTGCCTGTAGTTTTATCAGTTAATAGTGCTGGTGACAATATCAGTAGTGAGTTAGTGTAGTTAACTGTTGATATTTCCTACAGGGCTTGTGTTGAATTGATACTGATGATATTGTATTGACTTAGTTCTTGTTTCATTTAAACTAAAACAATATCAATACATTTGAAATACTTACCAGCACTTAATCAAAAACCAATTGAATCTTAAATGTGGCCAATTGAAAACAAGAATCTTAAAACATAAAACCATTGGCGTAGGAAGGTCATTTTGGGGAGCCCTCCCAAATGAAAATTTGTTATAGAAAAAAATATGTTGGGTCATGCACTTAGAGTTTCTGCTCCCCCTAGAAAAAATTTGTAGCTACGACACAACAATGGTATAACATTTACTAGAAACTATAATTGTTTTAGATCAGTTAGAATCTCATATGTATATAAAAAAGTTTAATGTATAAATAATTATTATTAACTTAAGATGACACTACAGCCTGTTGTTTGTCTTGGCCTGCTTAATGCATAATTTTCCAGCATTTCGGTGTTATATAATATTATTTTAGTTATCTGAGAAAAAGCGCTGCTTTTGAACTTTCTCTTAGTACAAAGTAGTATCTGGGGTCCAAAAATATTCTTTACCTTCGATTTTGAGATGATTAATTCTAATGATGGCATAGCTAAGATATACAAACTATTTTACTACCACGACGCTTTAATTACTGACCTTTACAATGTCGCCTTTGCGACGTTCTCCTAGCAGTTGCAATCACTAGTAACGCTGGCTAGTTTTTTAATTACAAGTAATTTACACGTACATGTATGTATAATATGGACAAACAATTTCTCAAAATTTCCATTTAACCTCCTGCCTACAATCCTGCTATAATTTATGTTATTGACTCTTTGAGACTGAGTATTAACTTAATTAAATATTAAACTTATTTTTAGTTAAGATTTATTTGCAAGTCAAGTGGCAGTTGAAGTAGTGTTAATAACAAATTTAAACAAACTTTTACAATTGGCATAAATAAAAGTCAATTTATTATTATTCTGTAGAGACATATCCACACACAAAATAACATGAATACGTTAACATGAATTCCTAAGTTTTCTTTCACACCAGTTCGTGATTTAAACACATTTTAGCCAAATTATTTTATGTTAAGTCTTCATAAAACAAACATACAAACACATATAGACAGACGTACAAATAGAAAAAGCAATAATCAAATAATAATCAGTAGAGATAAATATAAATAAAGACGCAAATTTTCATTTAAAAATGAACAAATTAAACTAAAATATATTAGAAATAGAAAAAGTTTTTCTAAAATTTCTTACAAAGTGAGAAAACAGAACAGAAAGCCTTAATGTAATGTCATCCCTCCTCACTTGGTAGTGGTAAGGACAATAGACAAAGTTAGCAAGGCGGTGGTTAGCACAACGTCTTAAGCCAGTCAGAGCGAACTTTCTCTCAAACCTACATAGTTTTACCAACAGAGTTCCCTTAGTTAGATTAAACTTTTGGGAAGTAGGGGAAGAAGACAAGCATACCCCATGAAAAACCAGATAAGAATTCCCGCCAGGAGGGCAGCTAGTAGCCCAGAACCAGTGTATGAACCTGAAAGCCAAATCCAAAATCGCAACAAGTAAAACAAAACGATCTAATTTACCGATGATGACTTTTAGCATGAAAATCCGTGCAAAGTTTGGAACATGGACGGTAAAACAATGCAGAAAAATTATGAGCTGCAATATACTTTTTTTTAATTGTAAGTTACGAAAAATGCTTTGTTGGGTTCTTGAAAAACTTTTGAATGTTTTTGTTTACTAATAATAATTCTCAATAAGTTTACGGAAGTTATTCTTTAATGGAAGAAAAGATTTAAGATGTTATTCAAGGATTTGATAGAAGTCTACTGATGATTTGGGGCAAGAAACAATGAAATACCTTCAAATACACTTAACCTTCAACAAGCCTTATAAATAAAGGAAAATTATTTTCTATGTAAGTTGCTAAAACAGATCAATTGGGCCATTAAATCGTCGCCGTGAATTGTATGCAGCGAGATATAAAGAGAACAGTTGTTTAAAAAAAGCCAGGGCAGGACATTGGCAGAGAACTTAAAAAATCTCCCCTTCTTTTCTTTGTCTTAAAACTGGGATAGTGGTCGTTAGCAGGGAGTCCTAGTCTCCTAACGTGTTTACCTTTCATTTAGTGTTCGTTAATATTAGCAAAAACCTAGAGACATCACTTTGATTACGTATGTACTAGACAAGGGCGACAGACACCGCCCTGGCCATGCGACTTCGTCCAGCAAAACTGTGGTGGGCTCAAATTGAAGCAAAGATCGCCCCAGGCGGATGTGGACCATGATCATGCCGAAAGAAGGTTTTCAGATTTACTAAAAGCTGCCCAGTTGTTACTTCGTGGAGGCGGACATTGGTCCTGATGGAAGGTATTTTCGAAGGTTCCCTCCTTAATCAGAAGCTTATCAAATAAAAATAAAACTATAGTCAGTTAAGTTTATTTTAAAAGGGCATTTGTTGTGGATCGATTTAACCATTTTTTTAAGGTACAATGATTACAATGCTTAAATGGACACTCAAGAGGTAATTCTAACTGAACGGTATACACGATAGTGAGTCTATGACTTATTTTCCCCCCTTTCTGCCTCTTATACAGAAAGGGTTTAACCAAATAATATTCATATTCATTCATAAAACAAGCAAGATGATACCATTTTAAATTAAATATAGATCCTAAAGTATTTTTAGATAATCCTGCTGTTTTCTTCTTCTTCTTCTTCTTCTTTTTCTTTCATCTTCTCCAACTAACAATAATATTTTCCTTTATAATCTTGGTTAACAAAAATGTGAAAAAGGCAAAATATTTTTGTTTGAAAAGAATTATATTGATGTGTGTTTTTGTTGTATATATGTATATACATACTAGAGAGATGCACGAATATACTTGAACTTGTTGTATACTTGAGTATTTTAAAGGATGACTCTTATCCATAGTGTTTCTAAATAATAAGTACTGTTTTTATGAACATCATAATCGTCAACTATGTATTCCCTGGTACTTGACAGAACTTTTTTATTTGAGATTTCTTGTTCTCTTTTCTTTTTTGCCGAAAAAAATCATCAAATTGGTGATGGAAGTATGTATCAACTACGGCTATATTCGTTATCGCAAAAGTAATTGATCAAGAACAAACACATATTACATATTGTGGTTGGTTTAGTTCTTTTGGTTTTTTAAATTTATTATAATGACAACACAGCCTGCTATTTCTTCTTTCTATAACAAAACATAAACAAAACGTCACACACATACAAGCAGCATATTATATCATTGCAAAAACAAGAACGTGCCACAAAAAAATACATATTTGGTGAATTCACAAGGTCTTGTGAAATCATATATTGTAAAATAATAGAACCAAAAAATATGACTATTGTGAACAACTCTTCGTATACTTGTAAGTATCGTATTTAAAATCTAAATCAGCTGATACGACCAAACGATAAAAAAGCAAACCATATGTATATAAATCTGGTGCTGCTCTTGGCTTAACTTAATAATTTTTAGAAATTAGACCCATGTATACACAAAATGGTATATATCTTACCTGGTTAGAATCTCTTAAATCCATTAAAGTAAGCAACTATTTCTGGCATAAACTTTTAGTTAAGAAATCACAAGAATTTTATTTTTTACGTCAAAAAAAAACAGCTGATGTGTCAGAGAGCAGTGCCGGCTATTTTTGCCGGCTAAGGCGGCCTAAGGAAACTTCTTAGGCGAATACATGTGCATTTTATGTCCATTTTATGTCAAATTTCAAAAAATATATAAAATATGAAAACTTATCCGCTGCAAACCTCTTATACATACATACGTTAATATGGATGGTCGTCCTTTTATTCACACAACAAAAATAAACAGAATAATATTTTGGGAAAAAACATATTTCTAAAAATAGTTTTTGAAGGAAAATTACTCAGGAAAAAGTTTATTTCTTAATGGATGTTGGTGTGTGTTTCTTCTTAAGCCACTTAATGTTTAAGAAACTTATATTAAAACCATCGGAATAACTTAAGTTATTTAGTAAGATATTAAAGCAAAGTTTTAAGGCAGCATTATTACTTTACTTTAAAACTCTAAATAACAAAAAATTAAATAATAAAGAAAAACTTTAACTTAAACTTTCATTAAAAACTTGCTGCAGATTAAGGAATACAGTCAATTATACCTTGAACAAAGCTCAAATGTAAAAAAAAATGTTGGAAAGTAGCAAATGTGAAAACTTCTGTAAAAACTTTTTAATTTAAATGACTTATGAAAGAACGTTCGTTCTATTGATGATCTGTGGTAAATGATAGCAATCCATAAAGGTAATAATCGTTATTGTTTTCACTTCTGTTCTTAATTGGCAAAAAGTAAAAGAGTGATACTGTTAATTAAAAAGTTAATAAAGTGCTTGCCCTTCTTCGATTAATGACAAACTAAGAGTCAAAGTATTGAAATTAAAAGTTTAATGCAAAGGATTATTAATTAAGAAACATTAGGAAAAGGTGTTGCAAGCTTAAACATGACTGTGAAAACCATTGGATTGAATTATGAAAGGCATTTGTTAAAAATATTTAATTATTTGTCGTTTATTGTTATTTCTTAGAATAAGCTAAGCAATTGATAAGCTGTATCATCTTGGAATCAAATACGAAAATAAAAAGATTTTTAACATTTAGATTTCATAAAAAGATTTTAAAGGAAATAAAAGCTTTTGGCTTTTTTAACCTATTAAGGGTAATGCTAGTTCTTAAATCTCTGCTCCGCTAAGAAATGACGTATTCACTGCTCTGGTTGAAAAAAGTCAATCTTTTAACTGAGATATTCGCAGGCAATTAACATTTACCGAAAATTATCTGCTTTCAGAATTCGATAGACTATGCCAGACTTATTGTTGCAGTGAAAAAGGGCTTAAAGGATCTCAACTTAAGTAAATCTCCTTGGTCGGATGAAATACGAGCGTTGTTTTAGAAACCACGCTCTTCGACGACGCTGGCGCATCAATTAGCTAACCTTTTCTGTAATGTATACCATGACAGGGTATTCCACATTTGAAAGTAGCTTATGGTATGCCAGTTCCTAAAAAAAGGAAGGCTGATAGCCTTTAAAATTGCCAGTCAGTAACTGTTTGTTTAGTACTATCCAGTCTATAGAGAGTATGGTTTACTACGACTTTGCCTGGGGCCCAACGGTTTATTAAACGACCGCCAGTATGGCTTTCTAGATGGCGTTCTAGTTTATTCATTATTTTGGCGAAAGCAAAGTGGTAGATCTATTCGTGCTGTTATAGATGGGATTTCTTTCAATGAGTTCAAAATCAATTGAGGAATTCCGGAACGCTCCGTCCTTTCTCCCACTTTATGTCTTATGACTTTTTATGTGTATTTGCCGTAATAATTCCCGAGTGAACTCATCCACATAGGGTCGATTTTAATACCCGTGAGACCCTATTTTATCTGTTCAGACATAAACGGTTCACTATGCTGAATTGCCTATGTAAATGAATGCTAAAATTGTTGATCAGACAAATACTGTTTGTTTGGAATGAACGCTGTCTGCTGAACAGAAAACGTCTTTTTGGTGCTAACGAAGCATTTAAGTGCCCTGGGTTTTTTTGTGAAACGCTAATATTCTTGATACTTATACATACTTCCTATTTTTTAACGAATAACTTAACACAACTCTTTTGTATTGGCTGGAGCTTTAAAGTCTCTTTTAAAGCTGCTTGAAAGTGCACGAAACAGTGCAAAGAACAGTCCGACCGGAGAAGTTGAGTTATTTGTTCGAATCGATACAGTCGAATATCATCATAATGCAGGATGTTGTTTACGCGATACCTGTTTTTCAAGAAGAGCACACCTAACTGTGGTTCACTGGCCGTTCAATAGCTACTTTATCGATGTATACTACCTCACATTGTAGTAGTATATTTATAGTGTATCTATTATTAAGATTATTCTCAGTGTACTTGACATCATTATTTATGTATGTAAGTGTACCATATTTTACATGTATTATTTCTAGAACATTCTATGTAACTAAAGCTATCACATATTCATTGATATATTTGATGGAGAACACTAATGTACTTAGTTTTAAGAACTTGTGTCAATTGTTGAAAAAATATTATTACTCAATAAACGTTTGATGAACAAACATCGTTGTATGACTAAAAACTCAGAAGTGGGATACAGGAAAAAAGAATAAATTTTCATCATTTAAAGTAAAAATTGACAAAATTTAAATTGGTTTTAATCGGTTGAGTACAACAATGGACGATATAAATAGTTCCTATTATATTTCACAATTACGTGCCTGGTTGCAGCAGCTTGGTCTGCCGTCAGTGGGTACTAAGAACGCCTTACTCCTTAGATTGGCTGAAGTACCGGTTGAGCAAAGAGGAGAATGCCCACCTAAATTATTGGATGTCGTAAACGTGGATAGTGACGATGCCGATGACACGCCACAGAATGAAAATGATCGAAGTGAAAATGAAAGCCAGACAAATGAGAGAAAAACAAATGATTGTATTAATAAGGATGGCGCTTCGAAAGATTGTTTAGCAAATGATCGTGGTGTTGCAGGAGCTTCAGTACAAAATGATGGTAATAAATATACGTTTCAATTGGTAAAAAGAGAGCTGGAAATTATAAAGCGGGAAAAAGAAATTTTACGCAAGGAAAATGAACTACTAAAAATGATAGCAGAATACGAAAGAAAGCGTGTCAGCGATGAAGACATAAAAGAAAAGGTAACGAAGCCAATAGACGTGTGTATCACGAATGAAGAGAAATGCAAAGATGGTAAGATTTCCATGTCTTTCAATATTCTAAAGGACATGATACCCGATTATGAAGGCGGACTGTTTCCAGAATTGTGGATTACACAATTTAAAAGTATAAGCGATAAATACGATGTTGAAGAAAATACACTCAAAGCTCTTCTTATGTGCAAGCTAAAGGGTAAGGCTCAGACATGGCTACACTCCAAACCGTATTTTATTTATGAAAGCGCAGAGGAGTTGTTGGGTGAAATGAAAGAAATTTTTTGTACAAAGGAGAACAAATTGGTAATGCGTCGTAAATTTGAGGCACGCAAATGGAAGCACGGTGAAGTATTTACCGATTATTTTAATGAAAAAATTAGTTTGGCAAATAAAGTCGGCGTGGACGATGATGATTTGATCGACAACATTATAGAGGGCATTCCTGATGAGCAGCTTAGAGTACAGGCTAATCTACAATGTTTCGCAAATAAAACTCAGCTTTTGCAGGCTTTTTCACGAATTCAATTGAAGCAGAAACGACAACTTGATAACAAAGGCGATCAATTAGCTGATGGAAACCGAAATTTAAGATGCTACAACTGCAATTCTGTTGGGCACTTTGCGGCAGAATGCCAAAAACCCAAACGCCCAATGGGTGCTTGCTACGGGTGCGGTAGCATGGATCACCGCGTAAATATTTGTCCAGAAAGAAAAGCAGCAGTTAATCTAGTTGATGATGGCGACTATGTAAGGTATTTTAAGATTTATATGAATTCTAGTTTTGATTTTAGCTTTTCTTTAGAATGCCTAATCGATTCAGGTAGTCCGGTGAGTTTTGTGAAGAGGTCTAGTATAATGGATAAAATTAATTTGAATAAACTTTTATATTATAATAAGGAACTTTTTGGAGTTAATAAATCGAAGTTAATTGTTTATGGGAAGTTTGAATGTTGGGTGATTGTTAACAATAGGGCTATAAATATAGAAATGTTAGTAGTTTCTGATGAATCGATGGCATATGAGTGTGTATTGGGTAGGGATTTTCTGGAGAAAGGAGATTTTAGATTAATATCTGTTGCGGATGGTAATATCTGTAGTGACGATAATTTTGAAAAGGCGATATTATCTATAGATTTAGAGGATAGTGAAAATTTCGATCTTAATGTTGGGAGCGATGTAAACTGCTATGATCGGAATGCCTTGCGAGAGATGTATTATAATTTTTATGTGAAACCTGAACGTCCTCCTAAGCCTAGGGTATATAGTGAGCTTAAGTTGAGGTTGAGTGATGATAAGCCTTTTAACTGCAACCCTAGGAGGTTGTCGTATACGGAGAGGACGAAACTGCAGACTTTGTTGGACGAGTATTTGGACAAAGGGTTTATTAGGCCAAGTGACTCAGAATTTGTATCTCCTATAGTGCAAGTGAAGAAAAAGACTGGGGAATTGCGAATGTGTGTGGATTATCGTGTTTTGAACAGGGTAACGGCGAAGGACAACTATCCGATTCCTTTGATCGACGATCTTTTGGATAGGCTTTCTGGTAAGAAGATTTTTACAAAGTTAGACTTAAAGAACGGGTTTTTCCATGTTTTTGTTCATCCCGAATCAGTCAAATACACATCCTTTGTAACACCGTTGGGACAGTTTGAATTTTTAAGGATGCCATTTGGGTTAAAAAATGCACCGTCTGTTTTTCAGAGGTTCGTGAACAAAATTTTTGCTGATATGGTTAGGGAAGACAAAGTGATAATTTACCTGGATGACATAATGATTGCCACGGTCGATGTTGTTGAGCATTTTGAAATCCTAAGAGAAGTTTTTAAGCGTCTAGTAGATAATAATTTGGAATTGAGGAATGACAAGTGTGAATATTTACAAGGGACAGTAAAGTATCTGGGATACACTATAGATGGTAATGGTATTAGTGCGGATGATAGGGGAATACAAGCCGTGAACGACTTTCCAGTGCCGGACAAACAACATTCGGTACAAAGTTTTTTGGGCTTATGTTCTTATTTTAGAAGATTTGTGAAGGACTTTTCCTTGATTGCAAAACCGCTGTACGATCTTACAAAGAAAGATAAGAAGTTTGTATTTGGTAAAATAGAATTAGAGGCTTTTGAGTTGCTTAAAAAGAAGATGACGGAGTCGCCTGTGCTTGCATTGTACAGCCCCAAGGAGGAAACTGAGCTTCATTGTGATGCTAGTTCGATTGGTTTTGGAGCTGTACTGTTACAAAAGAAGGAGGATGGCAAATTTCACCCGATTTTTTACTTTTCTAGAAGAACCACTGAAACAGAATCGAAATATCATAGCTTCGAGCTTGAAACGCTTGCTATAATTTACGCATTAAGAAGATTTCGTATATACCTTCAGGGTAAGAGGTTTAAAATTGTGACGGATTGTAATTCGCTGACAATGACGTTGAGCCGAAGGGAGTTAAATCCGCGTATAGCACGATGGGCTCTCGAACTCCAGAATTTTGAATATGAGTTGGAACATCGATCTGGAAGGAAAATGCAGCATGTGGATGCACTTAGTAGGAGTACGAACATATTAATAGTTGAGTCAAATTCGTTTGAGGAAAATTTGATAATTTGTCAGAATAGGGATCAAAAGTTAGGGAAATTGAAGGAGGATTTGCAAGCTAGTGAGCATAGTTTGTACGAAATGAGAAACGGTGTTCTCTACAGGAAATCTAGGGAAGGCAATCTATTATTTTATGTTCCCGAGGATATGGAGGAGCACGTATTATATAAATATCATGATGAGGTCGGGCATGTGGGAGTTGATAAGATGACTGATCTTATATTAAAGGGATATTGGTTTCCTAAAGTTAGGGAAAAGGCAGCTAGGCATATAGGGAATTGCATGAACTGCATTGTATATTCTTCTAAGCATGGTAAAGAAGAGGGATTTTTGCATTGTATTCCTAAGTCTAATAAACCGTTCGATGTTATTCATATAGACCACTTTGGACCCGTGGCAAGGGCAGACCAGTGAAACATATTTTAGTTATTGTTGATGCTTCCACTAAGTTTGTGAGGTTATACCCGACCAGGACTACAAATACAAAGGAGGCTATTGTTGCTTTGAGGGATTATTTTAGGTCCTATAGTCGGCCAAGGGCTGTGATAAGTGATCGTGGGACTTGCTTTACGTCGAGGGACTTCGAGGAATTTTTGAAGGCGAATGACATTACTCATACTTTGGTAGCCACAGGTTCGCCACAGGCGAATGGGCAGGTTGAGAGGATCAATAGGTCAATTGGTCCAATGTTGGCAAAGCTAGTTGATGTCGGGAAGGGAGTATTTTGGGATCATGTCTTGGAGCAGGTTGAGTTTACATTGAATAATACTGTACATAGGACAATTGGGGAGCACCCAAGCATTATGTTGTTTGGTACTGGACAAAGGGGGGGAAACATTGATTTGTTAAAGGAATGCTTGGATGATGTCAACGGTGAACAGAGGAAGGATCTGGGGACCATTAGGTTAAGGGCGGCGGACAAACAGGAAAAGGTACAGAGATACAACAAAGAATATGTCGATAGGAAGAGAAAAGCCCCTTTAGGGTATGTGGAGGGGGACTATGTGATGGTAAAAAATTTTGACTGTACGGCTGGCGTATCCAGGAAGTTAATTCCGAAATACAAAGGCCCATACAAAGTGTCGAAGGTCTTGCGTAATGACCGTTATTTACTCGAGGACGTTGAAGGTTTTCAACAGTCACGTACTGCCTACAGAGGCGTTTGGGCTGTCTCTAATATACGCCCCTGGTTTAGAGGACACGAAGGGTCATGTATAAATAGGAGATCGGGGGATCTCATGGTCAGGATGGCCGAGTTGTAGTAGTATATTTATAGTGTATCTATTATTAAGATTATTCTCAGTGTACTTGACATCATTATTTATGTATGTAAGTGTACCATATTTTACATGTATTATTTCTAGAACATTCTATGTAACTAAAGCTATCACATATTCATTGATATATTTGATGGAGAACACTAATGTACTTAGTTTTAAGAACTTGTGTCAATTGTTGAAAAAATATTATTACTCAATAAACGTTTGATGAACAAACATCGTTGTATGACTAAAACATTTTCTTCTATCACTTCCAATTTTGCACAATTGTTAAGCATTTTGCACTAATCGTTTTACTTTATGTTATTGTAATGGGTCCTATTTTAGCTCCACTCCTAAAAGTCTAGAGTGTCAGCATTCTTTTTTTTTTGCATTTGCCTAGGCATTATAATTTTCTTACTTGTTCTATTTTTGTTCAATTATCCGTATAAAGCAACTCTTTTCATTGCCTACCCCTAACTATCTGCCTCCCATGATGAACCAAAACATGTTTTTACCGCTTAGTTCTTCGTGCAGCCCTTTACCCATCCGTTTGTCTTGTGCAGTGACAGATAACAAGCACTATTGTTTATAATTCCTCCTTTTTCCTCACATATCCTAAACCCGTGGTGAATCGATACAGATGTGCCCGCAATCGTGATCCTAAGACAAAAACTCCTTGAGTTCATGAGCAACCTGGAGTCTGCCTAGTATATCACAGAGCTCCTTCACAGTCACTCCTGTTCCTCCTTTAAAGATTCATAATGTTAGGTGCCCGTTTTATCATTCTTTCCAGTGCTTCAAAAGCCAACGTAGTCTGGCACTAAATAAGCCCATAACTTCACAGAACCTTTTTATAAAAGGGTACCAACCCTCACCTGAACAAATCGTCTTCAAGGCCCTGACTGTCGGCATATATCAGCTCCGTTTGGAATACACTTACTTTTCAGAAAATCTATAGGACTATCTAATATCCTTTCCCATAATACAGACGCTGGCTACGATGTCCATATCCACCTGCACACCCCTCATACAAACCTTTAGATCCAAACTAACAATACCGCTTAGGATTATTGGAGGTGTTTTTTAAAACTGACCATTGTGGCCTTAAAGTCCGTCTTAAATCTCCGGTCAATTATAGGATGCACAAGAATAATTTTCCATAATATCCAGCTTTGTCTGGTATTAAAACTTTTCCACTTACTTAATTACCCCGTACTCGATAGGTAGATACCGTGTAGGGAATAGTGCATATGACCGTTTAAAATATGCTTCTTCTGGCACCAGTGATGCCAAGTAAAGCACGTATTTGAATCTTAGTTAGAAGCTTCCTATAACAGCCCTTTTCTGTCGCATTCCACTATAAAGTGCATCCATATGTCAAAATGTGTCTTACAATCACTGAGTAAATATAACTTAAAAAAATAAGAAATTGAGCTTCGCAAGATGGTTTCATCTTTACCGTATTGAGAGTTGAACTTCTTAAATCCCATAACCTATACTTCCTGGTGAAAAGTACCAGCTTCGTTTATTCAGGATTCACGCCTTACCCGTTTGCATTAGCTTCCCGACTGTTACAAGACATTTTTCCCTGACAAAGATGACCATATTGTCTTCATATGCATTGATCTTGTTTTCATAAGCATTAAACTTCCTCAATGTATCGCTGAAGGCTTGAAGCATCAACAGAGGTAAATTAAGCTTCCTTATGGTGTTTTCCAGGTCACTAGTTTCTCACAATCGACCTATTTTTTCTCTTTCAAACTTTGACTTACTGTTTTCCTTATAAGTCTTACAACTTCTTTTCTTGACTCAATTCCTTTTTTTGTTTTTCTTTGATGGGACGCAAAATGTACTCGGGAGATCTAAAAGTGGTGATGTTTAAAATTGTGCCTTTTTCTTCATAATCCTTCGTAACGTAACTTAAACTACTTGTTGTGTTTAGAAAATGTTCTGGCAAAATGTTTGCATATGTTTTTGCCGTAAATCATAATGATATAAATACATTATTAAGACTTAATTAGTGGGATGTCAATGTTTGATAACACCAAGAACTAACCCTAATTATCTACTCATTTAACAACTATAAACCAGCGCTTGTTTTAAAAGGATAGCAACAACAACAACAGCAGTTTATCTTGATTTGATAACATGAAGTGTTATGCCAACAGTTTAACACCCTGGTAAATTATTTATTTGGGTGGTTTTGGTTGTTTCTGTTTACACACAAACACACTGACACGAATTTACTACATGAAAATAAACATATAAATCAGTTAAGGTACCAGTATCGTTCCACAGTGTAAAATAGTAACATCCGTTGGCTTATTAAGCATTTAATATAGTTTTCATTTGTATAACATTTGGCCGAATGTGGTTGAAATGACAGAAAAAAATAAACAAAATGAACATAAACGAATTGAAAGGCCTAATACTACTTCTTGTACACTGGCGAATTAAAACAAATTTACATCTTGTTGCACAAAACACCAAATGACACCCAAATGTTATTTGTATTGGGTTTTTCAATAAGAGCGATACAAAAGTTTTTTTTTAAATAAAACAAAAACGGTTTTGAATATCAATTAAATTCTTTATTTCTGCAAAAGCATGTTCGATGCCATTATGTATGGAACTCGATTTCTTTTGCATGGCCACCACGGGCACGCTTGCAGAAGTCCAGACGCTGAACCCAATTTTCGACGGTTTTCAAGCACAAATCGGCCGATACTGCTGCAATTTCACGTTCAATATTCGTACGAAGTCCATTCATAGACCATAGACTTGACGTAGCTCCACAGAAAATAGTCTAAAGGCGTCAAATCGCATGACCAAGGCGGCCAATCGACTGGACCATTTCGTGAGATAACACGTTCTCCAAACTTGGCTTTCAATTAATTTATTGTGACATTCGCTGTGCGGCTTGTGGCGCAGTCAACATGTCCCCCAAATCCATATCATCCAATTAGAGCCAAAAATATTCGGTTTTTATTGAACGGTAGCTATTACTATTCACAGTAAAGTGCCGGTCCTGATCATCACGGAAGAATTACGACCCAATGACGCCGCCGGCCCATAAACCACACCAAACCGTAATTTTTTCGGGATGCAATGATGACTCATGAAGTACGTGTGGATTGCTGCCTGACCAATAACGCATATTATGTTTATTGACGAAGCCATTCAGCCAGAAATGAGCCTCAACGCTGAAGATTATTTTTCGATGAAAATCCGAATCATTTTCAAGTTGTTGCTCAGCCCAATTCAGGAATATACGACGCTTCTGGTGGTCAAGCGGCTTCAGTTTTTGTATCAATTTGATCTTGCAGGGATGAAGGCCAAGATCTTTTCGCAAAATTCGCCACAGCGACGTCACAGAGATGCCCAACGCTTGAGAATGACGTGTGAGAGACACATTTGGGCTTTCTTCAACTGAAGCCCTTAGCGGCAGCAATATTCTCGACACTACGGGCACTTCTTTGTCTCACTGGCACGGAAACATTTTGTAATGTGCCTGTGGATTCAAATTTTTTCACTAGACGCTCAATTGTTGATCTGCTAGGACGATTATGACGATCATAAATTTGATGTAGCGCTTTTAACGTTGAGGCCACTGACTTCGAATTTCGGTAGTAAATTTTAATAATTTCGACTCGTTGTTAGCTCGTGTATTTTTCCTTACTGAAGCGTTCCTGTTGAAAAACCCTTTATAGCTAAGTTCAGGCATATTTCAAAAGAACTTGTTGCACCGCTTTAATCAATAGCAACAACATCAGTAAACAAATAGCCACTGGTTGCCATATTGTCATTCTGTATTTTAGTGATTGCAACAAAAAATGCTCTCTTCATAAACGTATTTATTATAAATTATCGATTCAAAAAGGTAAAGAAATTTTTCTAAACTAAAATAAATTTTTTATTTAGAACAAAAATAAATTTTTGTCTTTTGTCAAAACAAAACTGGTTAAAGACGCACACCTAGAGACATCAATAAAATATAAATTTTTTAATAAAAGAATCGTTTTTGTCCTACCCTTAACTTTCGTCTGTCAATTTTTTTCACTTCAAGTTAAACTTATATCTGTAATAAAAAAATTGTTTTAAAAAGTGTTAAGTTGTTGTAAAACCATGAACGTTGCTAAGAAAGTCGCTTTAACCGATGCAGACTTGTAGTGTTAAATAACTTTGCAATAAATTTTTTACACTTTTATAAAAAATATCAGTTAACATGTTTACAGACAGACACGTTTCGTTATTATGAGAGTGTAATTAAAAAGTTGTAGGATGAAATAAATTTGTCATAAAATAAAAAATTATAACAAAGAAGTTTAAAGTCTTGAGATACTTGAGGAAGGTTTTTTACGTAACACTTTAGGTGTGTTTTCATCTTAGCAGAAAAAGTTTGAATTAATATGTACATTTAGTATAAAAAGTAGTTAAAGCGCTATATTTGGCTATGCCGAATCTTATATACCGTTTACATTGGTCTTTTTGTTTACCGAGTCACCTGATCTAGGCACATGTTCATACAAACCTGCGTTCAAATATACATACAGAAGCTTAAGGCGTATTTAGTCACACATCCATATGTATGCTTAATAGCGTTGCCAGTTGCTAACATTTGTTACATTTTTATACCCTTCACATACATAAGTGAAAAGGGTATATATAAGTGTGTCATTCCCTTTGTAAATTCTTTAATATCCACCTGTGACCCCATAAAGTATATTTTTGCTTGGTCCTTATAGATTGGGAAGTTAAATTAGCGATGTCTGTTTCTCCTTTTGTCAGTCTGCCCGTCTGTCCCTGTTATGGTTGAAAAAACTTTTTGAAACCCCCCAATGTCGCATAGACTCGTAAGTGATATCAACCCATCAAAAATATTTGCAAGCAAATCGCTACTAAAATTCAGCAAAATCGCCTGATAACTAACCGAGATATAAGTCAAAAACCAAGACAACCTCGGCTTATTTCTTTAAAACTTGTACTTAAAAATCTCTACAATTGTCAAGGAGTTGCCCCGTACAATGTGAAATGTAAGACTGACTCCCACTAATTTTTCCCCGCAAACGTTTTTGTGGAGCATACTTACACTCTATCCCCGCCCTCAAACAGGGTTGCCATATAAAGTTTAATTTTTTAAATCGCTTACACAGCCTCCAGATAATTTTTCCCAAAATAATTTTTCCTTCCAAACATTTTTGTGGAACATACTTACCCCCTATCTCCAGTCCCTAACATGGTTGTCCAACACAATTTTAAAAAACAGGGTAAAAACTCCTACAACTTTCTCGGAGTTACCCCTAGTTTTCCCTCCCAAACATATCCCTAGAACCTAGTAATCCCCTATATCTATCACCTAGGGAGGTTGCCATACAAATTTTACAAAAATGATGTAAAAACGTCCATAGCTTCCCAGAGGCGGCCTTGGAGAAATAAAGTGTATGACCGACTCTCATTAGTTTTCCCTGCCAAATATATTCTTAGAACATACTTAGCTCCTTTCTCCATCGCCTAAGAGGGTTGCCATACAAAATTTACAAAAATGATGTAAAAACGCCTATAACTTCCCCAGAGTCGGCCTTAGAGGAAAAAAGTGTACGACCGATCCCCTTCAGTTTCCCCTCCCGAATATATTCCTAAAAAATTTTCCCCCCATTACCATCACCCAAGGCGATTTCCATCCAAAATTTTCAAAAATGATGTAAAAGCGCCCATAACTTTCCCAGAGTCGGCCTTAGAAAAATAAAGTTAACGATCTAAAGACCTGCAAAAATATAACAAAAAGTATTGCAAAAGCAGATGTACCTTGTACATCCATGTACATACCAGTTCTTTTTGGTGTAAGTGTGTAAATAAGTGTAAGTGATATTGTATGGTTTTGCTATTGCGCACTCACTCTACTCTTTTAAACAAACATTGTTGTTTATGGTTTTGCATTGAGTGCTTTATGTTATTGTTTTTTTTTGTGCTGAATAACAATGGTATCATGAATGTTTTCTTATAACTATTGGTATAACAAATACACAAGATCGTTTATATAAAAGGTTGTGAATGAAACAAAAATTTGATTTTTAAAGTTTATTGTAGCTATAGTGTTTAAAAATGAAAAAAATAAATTTAAAAAAAGCATTTTTTTTTATCTCAAGCTCAAAAATTAAGATAAAGTAATATATATTTATTTTGTATTTTTTAATAATTTAAATTTTAATTTTAAATTTGACTTAAATGTATATAGTTACGATGCAGTTTTAATTTTTTTTAGCTAAATTTGTTTAATTTATTTAAAGAAAATTTAAAAAATAGAAAAACTGGCTCATGTAGCCAGAATAAGAAAACACACCAAAAGTACTTATGGTTAAACATCATTATTTGTATGTAACTGTTTCATCGAAACATAGAAAAACAAATTTGTTATTCTTGCTCTCATTTTACCAAACCACACCATATTTAATTAGAGAAAACACCAATACACACTTATAACAAAAACACAAAGCTACTTAACAATACACACTAAAAGCTGAAAAACACACAAACTGGTGTAAACAGATATATGTGTGCACGTCTTTAGTACGATCGACCCTAATTAGTTTTTCCTCCCAAACATATTCCTAAAATAAACTTACCCCCTATCGTTACTCCTATGGGGCTTCCATACAAATTTTTGTAAATTTGTAAATTACACAATTAGAACCATATTTTTAAAAGATGAAAAGAAGAGAGAAGAAATTGTGGCTGTTTTTGATTTAGTGTGCGATACACTGAAGTTGCAGTTATAGTTAGAGTCCTTATTAGCCCTCAAGATAAATTTATTGTAAAAATAAAGAAAGTTTTAAAATATTATTTTCCGTCTTGAGATTGGATATTGAGAAAGAAATATGTAGTTTAATATGGGGTTTGTTTTTCTTAACCCCAATAAATAACGTTTTTGTTAAGAATAATCTTTTCTTGTTATATATATTTTAAATCGAGCTTTATCCCCTCATGCTTGCTTTGAAAAGCCTTTTTTCGTTTTAAGCAACTAACATTTGCAACTAGGGCAACATTTTCCACTTTTAAACTTACTAGGTTAAAAGAAAACAAATAACAAATGTATATAATTAATGCATGGTTTTTCACCAACAATTGCCACCAAGTACTTTAAGAAATTTCCCAATTTCCTCTGTTTTTTTTTTAATTTTTTGCATCTTTATTTCTTTTTTCAATTAATTATTTCTTATAAACAATATTTTATGAGGTTTTCATGATTTTATGACCTTCGACTTTTACTCGCGCTACAATAACCACAACAAATCTAAAAACGTTATGGTCACGTTAAATCTACTGCAATAAAATCGAATTATAAAGGGAAGGAAAAGGAAACAAATTGAAACTTACACCAACATCAAGTCAGGGTTGCTTACAGGGGGAGAGTTTTTAACTTCTTTTTAAGCATAAAAAAGGAAAGTCAGAAAGAAAAACCAATAAAAAAGTTTTCTATACAATTTTCTTGTTAATTTCTTATCATCAAGAAAAAAATTGTATAAAATGCCAAGAAGTTAAGCGAAAAATGAGGCACGAAATATGACAATAGCGACGAACATAATAACTTTTCCAAATTATTGTACTTAAATTAAATTGCTTCATTTATCCTTAATGTATAGTTTTCTTTTTCATATTTGAATGCTTTGCCAAGAAGAACGGAAAGTAAAGTTAACTTCAATATATGTATTGGCAGATTATATTAATAAAAAAAAATTAAAGATTTAAATAAGTGAACAGCTCTTGAGAAAAGGTGATAATAGAGTTCACGCTGTCTTTGGTACTTGTTACTCGGTAGGTCAGAAAAGGTTAGGTTACAAAGGGTAGTGATGGATGCAATTCGCCAGAGGCCCAGAGACCCATTTTGAATTTTTCCAAAAGAGTTGAAAAGAGAAATAAGCAAGTGAAGGGAATTTGTAGATAGAACGATGCAAAAATAGGAAAAGCAATCAAGAACGCAGCCAGCAAAAGTCAAAGAAGTCATTGTTTGTCAATCACGCAAAGGCGCTGAAAGCGCCTATTTACCCTGCCACTTAACCCCTGTGATGATACCTATGGTGTTCCCCAGCCCACTGTCAGACACCTCACCATCTAAGAATTGCCCTTCCAACAACCTCTGTCAGAGGATCTAAAGCCAAGGACAGTGGCAGACAATGTGTTTCACAGTATCTACCTCTTTCTTGTCCTTGCATAACCTTCAGAAGTATGGAGAATTCCTGTTCCATTTACTTGTCATATATCGTGCATCGCAGTGCCCTGTGAGAGTCCCAGTTATACAACTCAAAACCTCCTGCTCTCCTTGAGCAGCAGGTCAGTGCCACTCTGGTCCAGCCTGGTCCACAGAAGCCTGGAATTCCCAAATCAGCCCTGTCCCCCCAGGCTTGCCCGACTTGGGCCATTACCCCAGTCTCTTTCAATTCATAATAAAAACCCATTGGTGGCCTTACCGGCTTACAGCACAGCTCAATCAATATCCCGGGCCGATTACCTCCTTGCCAACTCAGCAGCAGCCATATTATCGACCGCGATGACCCGGCACTTAACAAAGCCTAACCCTGCTTGTCGCAAAGGTCGCCCTAAGAGTCCGTCTATAGTCGTCCACAAGTCTAGACCTGATATAATGCCTTGTGGGCAGCCTGACTATCGAAGTAGGCTGTCACGTCCTCCCTTTCTTCCGCGTCTACCCAATCGATTCCGTGGCCTTTGTCACCGCCAGAATCTCAGCCTAAAAACGATGCACTCTTCCGGAAGTTTTTATGGCATCTCTTCTCCCATATCCATTATGTAAACACCAGCCCCGGTGCCGGCCTCCATCTTTGTTCCACCAGTGAAGACTGCATAACCCTCATACAGCCTATCAAATACCTTCCACGCCTACCTATCAAGAAACATTACCTGAGTTAAGATCCCAAAGTCAAGTTTCGCGGCAACATAGTCAGTAAAACCCGACTGCTCGAAGTGGAGCATCCCCGAATCATTCCAGAATGCCGGCGTGTCCAAGTGGCTCTGGCCTTGGCATAGCTGACTCTCATAGTCTAAGCAAGCTATTTGACGCCATTTCAGCAAAGAAATCTTTAATAAAAGAGAGATGCAGAATGAGATCCAGCCCTTCCTGTGGTGTACTACTCCTGGCACCAGTAATGCCTAGTACAGCACATCTCCGGACCTCTCACAAGAGCTTCCTTATGTCATCCCTTTCTAAGGCCGTTTACTATACGAGACTACCATATGTAAGAATTACTCTTGCAACGGATGTGTAAATCTGTTTCACCATTATAGGCATTGAGAGCCTTCTCAACCCTCTCCCCCGCATTCGCCTTTAAAAAAAACAGTCATCCAGGACAATACCCAGATATTGTTGCTCGGTTAATTCGCAATATATTCTGATAAACATTTGGCTCATATGAATTGCCCTAAAACTTAGAGCCCACGCTTATAAATGAACCAAAAACAAGTAAGAGCGCTATATTCGGCTGTGCCGAATCTTATATACCCTTCACATTGACCTTTCGCAAACTTTTTTTTCTTTGTAACCATTTTTTTTCTTATGAAATGTTTCTAATTTTTAAATTGGGGGCGGTTTCATTTTTTAACGCTTCACGGGTGACGGGGAAGGTGTAGCGGTTTTTATCCTAATTTTTACAAATTTTGTATGGCAACCCATTTAGAGGGTGGAGATAAGGGGTAAGTATATTCCAGGAATATGTTTTGGAGGGGAAACTAATGGGGGTCGGTCGTACACTTTATTGCTCTAAGGCCAACTCTGAAGAAGTTGTGGGCATTTTTACATCATTTTTGTAAATTTTGTATGGCAACCCCCTTAGGGCGTGGATATAGGGGGTAATTATGTTTTAGGAATATGTTTGGGAGGGCAAACTAATGGGGGTCGGTCGTACACTTTATTGCTCTAAGGCCAACTCTGAAGAAGTTGTGGGCATTTTATCATTTTTGTAAATTTTGTATGGCAACCCCCTTAGGGCGTGGAGATAAGGGGTAAGTATGTTCCAGAAATATATTTGGGAGGACAAACTAATGGGGGTCGGTCGTACACTTTATTGCTCTAAGGCCAATTCTGAAGAAGTTGTGGGCATTTTATCATTTTTGTAAATTGTGTATGGCAACCCCCTCAGGGCGTGGAGATAGGGGGTAAGTATGTTCTAGGAATATGTTTAGGAGGGCAAACTAATGGGGGTCGGTCGTACACTTTATTGCTCTAAGGCCAACGCTGAAGAAGTTGTGAGCATTTTCATATCCTTTTTGTAAATTTTGTATGGCAACCCCCTTAGGGCGTGGATATAGGGGGTAAGTATGTTCTAGGAATATGTTTGGGAGGGCAAACTAATGGGGGTCGGTCATACACTTTATTGCTCTAAGGCCAACTGTGAAGAAGTTGTGGGCATTTTATCATTTTTGTAAATTTTGTATGGCAACCCCCTTAGGGCGTGGAGATAGGGGGTAAGTATGTTTTAGGAATATGTTTGGGAGGGCAAACTAATGGGGGTCGGTCGTACACTTTATTGCTCTAAGGCCAACTCGAAAGAAGTTGTAGGCATTTTCATATCATTTTTGTAAATTTTGTATGGCAACCCCCTTAGGGCGTGTAGATAGGGGGTAAGTATGTTCTAGGAATATGTTTGGGAGGGCAAACTGGTCGGTCGTACACTTTATTGGTCTAAGGCCAACTCTGAAGAAGTTGTGGGCATTTTATCATTTTTGTAAATTTTGTATGGCAACCCCCTTAGGGCGTCGAGATAGGGGGTACGTATGTTCTAAGAATATGTTTGGGAGGGCAAACTAATGGGGGTCGGTCGTACACTTTATTGCTCTAAGGCCAACTCTGAAGAAGTTGTGGGCATTTTATCATTTTTGTAAATTTTGTATGGCAACCCCCTCAGGGCGTGGAGATAGGGGGTAAGTATATTCTAGGAATATGTTTGGGAGGGCAAACTAATGGGGGTCGGTCGTACCTTTTATTGCTCTAAGGCCAACTCTGAAGAAGTTGTGGGCATTTTATCATTTTTGTAAATTTTGTATGGCAACCCCCTCAGGGCGTGGAGATAGGGGGTAAGTATATTCTAGGAATATGTTTGGGAGGGCAAACTAATGGGGGTCGGTCGTACACTTTATTGCTCTAAGGCCAACTCTGAAGAAGTTGTGGGCATTTTATCATTTTTGTAAATTTTGTATGGCAACCCCCTTAGGGCGTGGATATAGGGTGTAAGTATGTTTTAGAAATATGTTCGGGAGGGCAAACTAATGGGGGTCGGTCGTACACTTTATTGCTCTAAGGCCAACTCTGAAGAAGTTGTGGGCATTTTATCATTTTTGTAAATTTTGTATGGCAACCCCCTTAGGGCGTGGAGATAAGGGGTAAGTATGTTCTAGAAATATATTTGGGAGGACAAACTAATGGGGTCGGTCGTACACTTTATTGCTCTAAGGCCAACTCTGAAGAAGTTGTGGGCATTTTATCATTTTTGTAAATTTTGTATGGCAACCCCCTCAGGGCGTGGAGATAGGGGGTAAGTATATTTTAGGAATATGTTTGGGAGAAGAAATTAATGGGGGTCGGTCGTACCTTTTATTGCTCTAAGGCCAACTCTGAAGAAGTTGTGGGCATTTTATCATTTTTGTAAATTTTGTATGGCAACCCCCTCAGGGCGTGGAGATAGGGGGTAAGTATATTCTAGGAATATGTTTGGGAGAAGAAATTAATGGGGGTCGGTCGTACACTTTGTTGCTCTAAGGCCAACTCTGAAGAAGTTGTGGGCATTTTCATATCATTTTTGTAAATTTTGTATGGCAACCCCCTCAGGGCGTGGAGATAAGGGGTAAGTATATTCCAGGAATATGTTTGGAGTAGAAATTAATGGGGGTCTGTGATACACTTTTTTCCTCTACGGGCGAGTCCGGGGAAGTTATAGCGGTTTTTACCTTATTTTTTAAAATTTTGTATGGCAACCATGTCAGGGGCTGGAGATAGAGGGTAAGTATGTTCCACAAAATGTTTGGATGGAAAAAATAATTCGGGTCGGTCTTACATTCTACCTTTGTAGGAGAACCCTGGAAGCCGTAGGAGCGATTTTAAAAATATTTAAATTAAGTTTTGTATGGCAACGCTGTTATATGTATGAACACTAATACTAATAAAATTTTTGGTTTGGGTATGTTTCAATAATATAGACATGACTGATTCTGTTTTTTTCTTTTTTTGTTGTTTTTTTGTTGTTTTTTTATTATTACATGTAAAAGTATGTTCTTTGTTGTTGTTGTAGACTCAAAAAACCGAGGTAGTCGTGGTTTTTTGCTTATATCTCGGTTATTTATCGGGCGATTTTGCTGAATTCCAATACCGATTTTCTCGAGACTATCTGTGACAGTTTGATACCACATTCGGGTCTATGCGATATCGGGGGGCTTCAGAAAGTTGATTTCAACCATAACACGGACAGACGGTCAGACGGACAGACGGACAGACGGACATCGCTAAATCGGTTTCCCTATCTATAAGGATCCAGAATATATATACTTTATGGGGTCCCAAATGGATAATAAAGGAATTACAAACGGAATGACAAACTTATATATACCCTTATCACTTATGTGAAGGGTATAATTAAAAAGTTAATAAATTAAAAGTTGTTTCTGTGTTTTGAGATGTTGTTAAATCCACAGTGAAACTTACTACATAATTGGGGAAAAATATTAAGAAAATTGGAACATAGTTTCTAAGGCGTATCTTAATTGGCTGGCGGTTGCGGAGCACTTCAGTAAGATAAAATTAGGTTGAAAGGAGAAACCCTTAAAATGACTTAAGTCCTGCAGGGCATACAGCTAAGCCAGGGGCCAAATCGTCACATTCGATTCGAATCGAAAATTCACTCTATTGATCGAGTTGTCAATGCTTTTAATGTAGGAATTCTAATAAGAATTTTTAAATTTCGATTCGAATCGAATGTAACGATTTGGCCCCAGGACTCCGGCCTTTGCGAAATCCGAGAAGTGACACAGATAATGCTGCATCATTTTTATGTCTGACTGTAACTCGCTGTCCTCCGCAACACCCATCCGATTAAGAGGTGTTCGTAAGTTTAATGACCCTTCAGCACACTCAGCATTTTGCTTAGTTTAGGCTGCCCAGAGTTTCAGTATGCCCCTAGTTCTGACCTCATTTGGGTTGCCCTAGAGAATTGCCATCATTTTCCCAACTGTCTCGTTAACCTTACTTAATCTAAGAGCAATAACATTCGAGCAGGAGCCTTCGGCAAGAACTACGGTTATCCTTCTAGCGAATGTTTTTCTTCGTTTATGGATAAGAATAGTGGCAACAAAAGATAAGGAGCCTTTGATCATATGAAATGCCGTACAGCCACGCGTTATTTATTTTTTTGTTTTATTTTATTATTTTGTAACACGTTGATGCTATGCAGGGTGCCCAGCTATGAGAGCTAGTTCAACACAATATGTAAATAGGACCATAAAAGACTAAGGCAGCGACAATCGCATTATCTTTAAAGATAATATTAACAAAAAATGATTTTAGTGACAAATTTAATGTGTCTTAAAGATATCTTTGAAAGATATCGTTTACCAGAACAACGTCATAATTTAGGAAAAAGCTTTTTAAAGCTTTCGATTTGTTTACATTTACTAAAAAAGGCAAGCGGGATTTTTTTTGCAAAAAGAAGAAACAATTAAAAGATGAAATTTTTACACAGTAGAAAGCATAACTATTAACATAACCAATAATGCTGCATCGTTAACTCTAGAAATTCATTTTTGAGTTATGACATTGTTCTGGCAAATGAGCGTTATGTATGTTGGTTTCCAAAAAGCAAGATAAGCCTACGAGCCTTCTTACTCCATCTTATTACATATTTCTTTTAGGTGAATATGAATTTCTCAACTTTAATTTGTAGTTTTGTTTGCATTAATTAAATTTTTATTATGTGTTTTTCTTTCTATTGAGGTTTGTGTGAGCTCTTATTATGAATCAAAAATTTATTTACTTTTTGTCACTTAAAAAATTTTTCGTTAGTTGAAAAAGCCGCAAAAAAGATTTTTATTAAATTTTTTTTATTGGGATTTCTTTAGTTATGCTATCACATAAACGTCAACAGCTATGCTTTACAATATTAACAAAAGGAAGAAAGCAAACACATACACATAGGCACACACACATACAATAACTGAATTTAAAAACTTTGCATAAAACAATTATTGCCACGAAAAAGACAAACCTACCAAAAACAGTTCAAAATGAAAAATTCGTCAAAAACAGAACAAAAAATTTTGTGTTGACTTTAAGGAGGCAGCAACTCACACAGTGCTGCTTACCAACAAACAATAGTAAGAGCATCAGGCTGCTTAGAAATTGTTTTTATTTTCTTTAAGACATCTTCACCATATTTTTGCTTTATTCTGGTTTGAAAATTAGTTATTTTAGTTTTGGTATTAACAATTTCTTTGTTTGTTTTTTTGGATTTTCTTTGTTATCTTTTCAAATGTAAGAAACAGATGAAGTTATATGAAATAAATAGTTAAAAAAAGTAATGCCTACTTTTCGGCTTGCTTAAAAATATTTTTTGATGCATACTTCTTTAAGATTTTGTTTCCGAAATGTATAAAATTTCATTTGCGATTTCTACATTCTATTTTTATAAATCATAGGCCAATATGGGACCCATGGTAAACCTTGTACCTTTCCTTTTAATTCAAATTATTTATGGCCTGATACCGACACGAGTATTTATGGTGGTTGCCGATGAAGGTCTATGATGAAAGAGAGGGCCATAGAGACATTAATTATTAAACTTTCACACTTGGCTTAATGATCAAAAAGAGATGGGGGGGTAAATGCTGATCAAAATTTAACCTTTATTTTCTTATAGAATTTTTATTTCTTTGAACTTACCATGAGCGGTGCCAGACTAACTCTAGCACTTCACAAATAAATTAAACATTAATTGCAAGGGTTTCATTTTGGGGGGAAAAGTGATACTCCTCTTCAATTCAAACTTCCAAACAAGTGGGTCCGCCGTATAAAAGGCGATCAGGTTCGAATATGTCTGCAACTTATTGAAATACTTGCGGACACTTTCATTTTTATTCCACATAATCTTACCCTTTTCTCTACTTGGATAATATGATGCTGTTATTGGTTCGAAGCCTCTTTAGGATATTCATGAGAACAGAGAAAAGCAGTTTTATGAGTAAATGTCAACATGTGCGTTTGACTATTGGTTTGCTTGTCATTTACACCCTCTTTGATCATGAACTAACGGTCAGTTATAGGAAATTCCATTGTGACGGGTGTGATTATTTTACTCACATATTTGCTCATAACTTAACAGTTTAAAATTTACCTTTAAAAAAAGGTTATGATTTCAAAAGATGGTTTGTTTTTCAAATTGTCGCATTCGATTCGAATCATTGGAATCATTGAAAAGCATTGGAAACTCGATCGATCGAGTGAAATTTCGGTTCGAATCGAATGTGACGATTTGGCCCCTGATAGAGCATGGTTTCCGCTCATGATTTCTGCTCATAATGGCCCAAAAAAAAAATGTGACGGGTGTCACCTTGCAAATTAGGATTTTCTAAAATTTTGATTTTAAGATTGTGTTGTATACTCAAAAAATTATTTATGTATATTCAAAACTTATTAATAACATGTTTTAAATTTCATTTGCAAAATGAATTCTAAGGGGTGCAATGTCCAGCGGCTTTTTCGACAGCGCATTAAAAAATTTTTTCTAAAAAATTTAAATAAAAATTTCTTCTATGATTTTAAGCAATAAGGAGAAAATAGTTCTGTTTTGAAATTTTAAAATTTATCTGCAAAATAAACCGCTAATTAGATCTGTTCGTTTTGTTAAAAGATTTTAAAGACGCCTATCTTTATGCTTTAATAAACTTGAAGTATAATCAAACACCAACTTACATACATGCACTTACACATCCATATAAATATATTCAAAAACACAACCTGTTTTAATGTCATTTACCTTTTTGCTTCGTTATTCATACGAAACTAAAGCAATACACATCTTTAGTTAAATTTTTCGTTTATGTCTCTTTTAATATTGTAAAAATCCAAGTTTTAGTTTTTTCT
This sequence comes from Melanophora roralis, assembly GCA_963583895.1. NCBI lineage: Eukaryota > Metazoa > Arthropoda > Insecta > Diptera > Rhinophoridae > Melanophora > Melanophora roralis. Next base: position 23,055,399 of record OY757190.1, on the reverse strand, counting down.
ACTTTTATACAAATTTGCTTAGGTAAGATATTTAGTGTTGTGTTATTAAATACGTATGTATATGTAGTGGTAGTTTCTTTAATGAGACTTATACACTGCCACCCCTGCCCTCATTTAAACTAAACTCACGAGAACTTTGTGATATATTTTCGCATATATTTTGATGGCATTACTTTTGAATTAATTCATTCACCATCATGCTTTTTTGTTTAAAATGCATGCAAATGTAAACCAAAAGAACTGATATAAATAAATTTGTATAGGAAAAAAATCTGTATATTTGGCAAGATCCACCATATTTACGGTGGTATCCTCTTAATATCCGTCGTTTTTATTTCTAACATTCAAGTACTTTATTTCCTTTTTTGCTTCTTGTTATTTTTAGGCCTTTTAAGCTGGTTTTACTTGAGATTTTTTCAGTTTTATTTCGTGGGATTTTTTTTAATGTATTTTTGAACAAAAAAGTTTTTCAATCTATAGAAAAATTTGTTTGTTTCGCGTAAACGCCAAAATAAGTAAAATAATGGGCGTTTGTGTGTAAGTGGCTGTGGTGTTCGTTGGCCGTGTAAATGTGTTTGAGTGAGTGTTAATGTTAAGTAAGCCTTTGTGCGCCTTAAAATAGGCATTAAATTGATGAGAAAAACTTTTTTGTTTAATCATTTTGCAGTTTTTACTTGCTTTTTTTTTTGGCTTAAAAGTATGTATTAAAATGATGCTGTTCATCATAGTAAAATGTTAAAGTTGTAATATTATTTATATATTAGTATATTAGTTGTAATATTTGAAATCTATTTAAATTTTGAAATTTTCTAAAAAAATAAAAATTTTAAAATGTAACATTAAAATTTTGAGTTGTTAAAAAAACTTTTTGAGATTTTTATAATGTTGTTCTTACAACAGCTTTTAAGTGGACTTCAAATTAATTTCTTTAAAAAATTTTTTTCTAATCTCCTTAACTTTATATGTATGTATATTCTTTTAAATAAACTTATTAAGAGTTCTGTAAAGAAAAAAAAAATTACAATTACTCAAAAACTCAAGAAACAATTGTTCTTTATTTTTTGTTTTGATTATCTTTTTACCATTAACATCTGGAAAATCTTTTGGTTACTACAAAATTTTTATCTACTAATAATAATTCTCAATAAGTTTATTGAAAAAAATTAAATATAATTAAAATATATGTATTTTGAAATTTAAAATCGACAAAAAAAAATTTTTTTTGGGGTCAAAACAAAAAATTAGCAAAAATTACTTTAAACAAAAATTTCTTTTAAAACGTACGATGTAAAAGGTCGCATTTGCCTGTAAGTGCTAAATTTGGTTGCATCGTAACTAAAGTCAGCCATCTGAGTGTGGTTCGAAGGACCATACACAAATAGCAAATACCAGTGAATTGAAATTGTCGCCTGTTATTTTCTTTTGTAGTATTTTTGATTAATTATTACAATTATAATTATTTGTTAATTTTTATTTATTGTTGAACCAATTGTTTTTAATACAAATTTTTGATTTTTAGTTTTGGCTTTAGTTCATATAATTTCTTTTTATTAGAAGAAATTATTATTGTCCGTTAGTCAAGTGTTGCCAAAGAGACTTTTAATGGAAAAAAGCATAGTGTATATGAAGAATAAACTTCGTCCTAACTTACAAAATAAAAGCAGAAGAAAAACACTGATACTGTATACTTTTCTCTGTTACATGTAAGTTAAATAGGTGATGTTTACAACCAAATACACTACTACCGTTCAAAGAGTACTGATGATGAAATTGCGTAGCTGCTTTCGAAAATGCATTCTACTCGGCTAGTAGCGGTAGAAAAAATCTGCTTTTTTCAAAAATTGAAAGTTTCTTTCAACATTAACGGAAAATAATAATTTCTTCTAATAAAAAGAAATTATGTGAACTAAAGCCAAAACTAAAAATCAAAAATTATAATTATTTTTTCAAAATCTTTTACAGAATTTTCATGTTATTTTAAAGAGAATTTTTTTTTTTGCAAACAACAGAAATTTGTCTAAGTGTCTACACTGGAAAAAATAAGATAAGTTTAAGGAAATAATTTCATTAGATTTTTTTTCCCTATAAGGAGCATAGGACCGTTATAACATTCTTTCATTTAGATCTGTTCCTTGCGATGTTTTAACTTTATTCTAGCTGGTTTGCATTATTGTTGAATTAAATAAAATTTGTCTTCGCCAGTGTAAGCTGATCGAGCTCTTTTTAGGGCTACCCTACTAGTGGCTTCCGTATGATCAGTTTCAGTCTAATTTTCGCTTTAGTATTAAAACCTACTCTACTTCAGATCTCTAGATCTTCCAGCCCTCTTGAAGTTTTTAAAATGATGTCTTTTTTTTTATTAATAAAACAATGTTTGCAAAAATGTTAAATAACAGTGGTGACAGCACGCATTCTAGCCGTACTCTAGTAACAGCGTTAACTGCTTGACTTAAATTGCCTTCCTATAAAAGGTGACAGTCTATCTATTATGCCACCCTTAGATTTTTTTAGGACGGGTTTGAGGAGTAAAGAGATCCGCAGATAACGAGGTTTTTTGCAGTTACATTCTTTCAAACAAATTGCCGTTTTCCATTCGCCTTTCTACTACTGTTATCGTGACCAATTATAGCATTAAAATTATCAGTTGACGCTCTTTTACAGCATAGTCTGAGCCGTCAGTTGGTGTATATCTTTGTACACATGTCATACAACGTGCGCCTCTGTCTAGCTTTACCGCGATTACTGTATGTAAATATGGTTATCAAATTAATACGCCATTTTAGGCTTTTCCTGACAACAGCAGAGCAGCAAAATATGTGTAGTTGGGTTAACTCACCTAGCTGAACTAGGTCGCTCTTTAAGTTCATTTTTTTAAAAGCTCAGTAATTTCGCTTAGTAGGGCAGCATAACATTTTTTTTGCAACCCTGTGTGAGCGAAGCTATGTTATACTAAAAGTGTTAAAATCGCAATATGTGCAAAATATGTGAACTTGGATTATAAAACGGGGAAAATTGCAATTTTAATTTATAAATAATTTAACTATTGGAGGGCTCAGTATTGAGAGTAAACGAAACTAAAAATTACTTAAGAAAGTGAAAAGAAAAGAAATTTCAACGAAATGGAAAACGAACAATGAACTACGGAGCTAAGAGTGCTCAGTGTACTTACCCGCTTACTTAGTTTAGTTTGCAGAATAGTTTAGTTGATGACATTGATAAGATGATCGAGTTTGCTGGTTTACTAAAATATCAGGGGTAAAGTCCTTTAGCGGTCATTGCTTTTTTAAAACCTGACCACCCTAGTTCACTCAGTCACAAGAATAGTAGGTTCCAATTGTTTAGTTCTCTTCAAACTTGCACAAGACGCTTTTATTATTAAGTTCCAAATCGCCATAAAAGGCTCAGATCGATTTTGTTCTTCACTTTCTTCGATTTCTGTAATCGTTAGAGCTTAGGATGTGGTAGTTGTTTAGGATTCTCAACCTTATCCTGGGGCTGAAGCTGCCCTTGGGTCTCCAGGGTGGCGTTTGACAGAGTATCGTTAACGTTAACTTGGATTACCAAGTCCGTTCTAGAGAGTTGTAAGTGAGATTATCATACGGAAAATAATTGGCTTTGTGTAGAAATATATGAGCTCTTTGTGTTCAATTTACTTTTCTATGACACTTCCTAAGTGTTTTGCTTTAATAGAATGACATATTAAATTATTTGCTCGAAATTCCATTAATATGGTGTTTAAATTTCATAAAATGCGCTCTATTAGGTTCCACTATTTCAAATTACAAAATTTGCTAAGTTTATGAAAAGTTTCTTTTTGAATAGTTAGGAACCCCTTTTAATTTTGCCAAAATATGTTATTGAAAATTTCCTTATTTTGTTTAATCCTTTCAAGAAAGTCTCTAAAAACTTTATTGTACGTTAATTTACAAAAATAATATACATGTATAATTAACTACTGAAAAATAAACATATTACGGCAAATGAACACAGAAAAAAATAACTCTGAGCAATTGTTAAATAAATTACCATATTTATCAATGTAATTATTTGTTAATTGAAAAAGCAACAACTACCAATTTTGTAAATACAATAAAAATATTTTTTGTTACCAGATAATATGAATTGATTTTTTACTAACAAACAAGCCTGGGAAAGTTTTTAAAAATGTATTAAAAATATTTTTGCATTTACAGTTGCCATTTCTTTCGGTGTATAACAAGTTGTCAAAGTGATAAAATTTATTTTGTGTGTAACTATATTAACTATTTTAGCATATGTGGTTACGTTAGTATGTATGTCTATACAAGTTTGCAAATTTTTCATATGAAATGTAGTTTGAATACCACACACATACACATACATATACATGTTTGCATATGTACATGCGTTCATATGTAAATACAAAAATAAATAATAACAAAAGCATATACACAGGCGATAATGGTCATAACACAACTACAAACATTTAAAATCTTCATCCAAATACGATAAAAAATTTGTAACTTTATTTTTTATTTTTATTTAGTTAAATAGTTCTTTTTTATTTTTTATGAAAATAAAGTTCGTATGTTTGTTTGTATCTGATAATAAAACCATTTATTAACTCTGATTATAAATGTGAACAGAAGTTAATAAAACAATCACAAAAGTTATTATAACAATCGTAAAAAATGTATGTTTTAAAAAACTGTTTTATATAGTGTTGAATTAGGATAAGTACTGCGTTAAAAATTGTTAAAAAGTTTTTGAGAAGAAACACAATGTTTAAAATTTTATCTTTAAGAAGATAATGTTTTGAATATTTTATGTAATATTTTTAAAGTTGTTAAATATCTAAAAATTTATTAAAAAAAAAAGGGAGACGTTAGAAGTTTATAACCCTTAAATTTTTTTTATAGAAAACCATAACTTTTCGCAAATTATAAAAAAGGTATTCTTTCTTAGATGGCTATTACAGAACGTTTGTTCCATTAGCCGAACTTAGAATTGATATCCCGGCGCTTCGATCTTCTGCACTTCTTCTCCAATTTCTGACACCAAGTTTCGAGATATCTTCATTCACTTAATTCTTCCATCGAAGTTTCAGTCTTTCCCTTCTAACCGATCCGTCACCAGGTTCGCATTCAAATGGCTTCTTAGCTGAATCATCTTCATTCATTCTCACAACATATCTTAATCAACGTAAACGTTAAATTTTAATACGTGTAACTATGTCAATGTCGGTAAACAGCTCATACAGCTCACGGTTCATACGACACCTGTATTTTTCTGCAACGCAGATTGGTCCATAGATTTTTCGAAGAATCTTCCTTTCGAAAACTCCAAGCGTTGCCTCATTTGCTTTCGCAATTACCCATGCTTCAGAATCACGGGTAGTATCAGCGTCTTGTTGAGAGTGATTTTTGTTTATCGGGAGGTGGCTTTGGTTGTAAACTGCTTACTTAGTCCAAAGTAGCATCTATCGGGCAATATTGTTCTTTTTTCTGAAAACTAATCTAATAAAAAGTAGAAAGTGCTGTAAAATATTCTAAATGGTTTTCTATTACCGAGGATAGACCAGGAGGTAAACGACGTTATTTAAAATCAGCAAGATCGGTTCACAACAGACCTAGACACAGGCAAAATACTGCGATTGCCCCAGTTTTTTTTAAGGAAAAAACCCACACATGTGTTCCTATGTATGTACCCTCTAAACAATTGGAAGTTAATTTTTGGATAAAAGTATCTAATAAGTCACTACTTTTGTTCTATTGATTGATAGTAAACATTTTACAAAAACAATTTACATTAATTTCAATATTTTAACTTCCTTATGTTAAAATTCATTGTAAATTTTCAAGTTCAAAAACTTTCTAATACGTTAATACTTTTATAAAAAATATAATACTTTTTCGATACAAAAGTAGATAAATTATGGTTATATAATGTTCGTCTGTATGTCTGTCCGTGTTATGGTTGAAATTAATTTTTTTGAAGCCCCCTGATGTTGCATAGACCAGTATGTGGTATTAAACTATCAGAAATATCTGCGAAAAAATTGCTATTGAAACCTTTTAAAATTGCCCGATAACTGAGTGAGATATAAGCCAAAAACCAAGACTAACTCTGTTTATTTCGCTAAAATTCGTACAAAAAAACCTCTACAACTGCCACGGACTTTACCTTTTTCTTCACAAACATTTTTGTGAAATATTCTTACACCCTATCACCACCATCTAACAGGGTTGCCATACAAAGTTTATTTTTTTTAAGATTTTTTAAATCGCTCCCACAGCTTCCAGGGTGCTTCTAAAAGGCCGTAAACGAGACCGATCCCAATTCATTTTTCCTGTCAAACTTTTTTGTGAAACATACTTTTCCCTATCTTCAGCCCCTGGTAGGGTTGCCATACAAAATTTGCAAAAAATCATGTTAAAAATTCCTACAACTTGCCCTTAGAGGAATAAAATGTATCACGATCTTCCATTAGTTTTCCCTCCAAAACATATTCATAAAACGCACTTACCCTTCATATCACCCAAGGGGGTTGCCATAAAAAATTTACAAAAATTATGTAAAAAAACCCATAAATTCCCCTGAGCCGGCCGTAGGAAAAGAAAGTGTACGACCGACCCACATAAGTTTTTCCTCCCAAACATATTCCTAGAACATACCTTTTTTTATTACATTTTACCTTGCAAACATTTTCCTAGAACATACCTACCCTCTATCTCCATCAATTAAGGGGGTTGCTTTACAAAACAAAAAAAAATAGGGTAAAAACCCCTACAACTTCCTCGTAGTCACCCTAAGAGAATTAAAATATAACAGCGACCCCTATTAAAAAATTAGAAATATTTCATAAATAAAAAAATTTATTAAAATAAAAAAAATGTTCGGGGTATCTAAGATTCGGCAAAGTCGAATATAGCGCTCTTGTTTGTTTTTTTTTGTATGGGCTGTCCCGAAATTTACGACCCCCGCTTTCCAATGTGCTTACAAACGACAATCAAATAGCTAGTTACCAACCATTTTCTGAAATCTTAAATAAATATTTAAGGTTTTTAAGCCTAAAATGTTATACAAAGTCTATTTCATAATTCTATTTTTGCGCATATACTTAAAAGTGTAATTACTAAAGCCTTTACCAAAAGGTGATTTTTCTTTTGCAAAAGCCTCATTACTTTGTAACCTATGAAATAATAAGAGCCCGTTACAAAAATTTTACTGGGATTCTTTAAACTGACCGCTCACTTGACTAAAGTTGGTCGCTCTTTTAGTATAATAATTAAATAAACTTGGTTAGTAGTTCAGTTGGTTTGGAAGGTCAGTATAAGATTTCAATTGCAACCCTGTCTAAACGAAACCATGTTGTATTGAAAGTGTCAAAATCGTAAAATTTGTGAATTTTGGTAATAATACGAGAAAAAATTGTTATTGTTATTATTATAATTCATTCGAGGGCTAAGTTATGAGGGTAAACGAAACATAAAATGAACTCAAAGAAACATGAACGAAAAAAACTATGAACGAAAATACACAAAAAAAGAAAACAAACGAACTAATGAACTACGGAGCTTAAAGCGCTCATTGAACTAACTCATTCACGTTGTTCAGTTTACTGAATAGTTTAATTGAACTATTTGGTTCATGAACTAAACAACTCGAGAAGGCTTTTTCCTCTATAAAAGAATCCCAAAATATATACATACATATATTAATTTTTTGAGCGGCAATTGAGTGCTATATTAATAATAAATGGAATAAAACCCATATTTATAATCTTATAACTATTACAGTGTTGAAAAAAATAATGGAAAAGTTTGTGACTTCATGACTTTGTTCATATCTTATTTAAAGTTTATTAAAGTTTTTATGACTTAGACTTTGCTGTTTCCTTCTTTATGTTTATATATACGATTTAATTACCTTGACCTACTTAACTGAAAAGAAAAAAAAAATAATAAAGTTCTATATGGTGTGTGGATCATAAAATTTTTTATCATTTGCCTTTGAAGTACGTGAAAAATGTTAAAACTTTATTTAAGTAAAATTTGTATTCAAATATGTTGACGCTTATGTTTTCTTAAAAGAATATCAGCTTCCTTTTTTTTCGTGGTAAATCTAACAGTATTAATTGTTGTTCTAATAAAAAACCCTTTTGTTCTATGCGGCGAATTAACTTTCACCTGAGACTAGTATGTACATACATATGTGTTTAGCGGTGAAACATCAGTAACAGAATAACTTTTTAAAAAAAAATTATTTATGCATTATTAATTGTTTATTTGTTTTTTTTTATTTATTATATCAAGTTTATTTGTATTTAAATATTTCATTTTGTTTTTATCTATTGCGACTGTCGTCATAGTCATAACAAATATAAACAAAAACAACAACAAAACAAAGATATTTAAAAGAAAAATGTAAATATTTCCTTTGTTATTGTTTTTATGTGTTAACAATGAACTCAATCGATAAATATTTTATTGAATAAGAAAAATACTTTGTCATTAGAAGTGACATAATTTAACTCTACGATAACAAAAACAATTACAATAATAATTGAAAATATTTTTTTGGAACGTTTTAATAATTTCATTTAAAACGATTTTTTATTGGTAATGTGTTACGAGCCAACTAGTTTGTGCTCTAAAAAAGTTGAATCTTGTCAAGATTTATTTTAAAATCACAAATCAACATAATCGCACACCTTACCCTACAAGAAATTTGTGACCGAAACTAATACTAAAACATTTTTTTTCGGTCATTTGTGACCCATATTTCTATCATTTCTGAAGGTGCGAGGGAGACGCAAGATCACACGTACACAAAGTTTCGGTCATTTTTTTCACATCGCCCTTAAGAAAATGATAGAAAATAATGACCGGTCATCTGTGTCGGCCATTTGACCGGTAAAATGACTGTCACTGTTCTGGTAGGGTTACTTATAAAAACAGTCACATTAAAAAAATCCCTAAAATGATTTCTTTTTGAATAAACCAGTTTCCAAATCAAACCTTTAATTCTAATTATTGTTGGTTTAATAAACAAATTTCTCTAAAAACCTAAAAGTTTTTTTAAAAATTAATTAAACTTAATTTTTAATTGGAAAAAAATGTTATACAAAGTAATATTAAAATTGTTTACTAATCGAAAATCAATTAAATATTTAATTAATATTACAAATTTTTTTAATGAATATTATTTTTAATACTTTTCGTGCACACCTTACCAACATCTTTTAAGACCGCAGGTTAAGGTGCCTTCGTAAATTAAGGTTTTATTAAATCCAAAATTGTTTTAAATTATTATTCGGGCCACATTTTGTTATTAAACAGGGTGTTTGATGGAAAATTTATGTTTTTAAATACGATGTTGTGAGTGTGCGCTGTTGGAATCATTGATTGTGCGGATTTGTCAGTCACGATGTCGCAGTGGGCAAGTGAGCATCGTGCGTTCACTGTTGAGACATTTTTTAAGAGTAATGATTCTTACGTAATTGTATGTCGACAATTTTGTTCAAAGTTCGGTATTCGACGAATACGTAGTGGAACAAGTGTAAATTTAATTCATTCGTGGGTGCAGAGATTCCGCGCAACTGCTTCGGCTATGAATGCCCCATGGCCAGGGCGCAGTCCGTATTCAAGGAAAACATTATACTGGTGAAAAGCAGTTACCGTGAAAATCTGCGACATTTAATACGGAAAAGAGCAGCCTTACTGGGACTTTTAAGAGCGACTATTCATGAAATTTTGAAAGAGGATCTGAAGTTACATCTGTTTAAATTTTGAATCGTTTAAGGATTGAAAGAAAGTGACTGATTTACGCAAAAATTTTTGTGAAACGGTCTTGGAGCGTTTTCGAACTGTAAATCCCATTTTTTGGAGCGACGAGGCTTAATTTCACTTAAACGATTACGTCAACGAGCAAAACTGCCGTTACTGGTCTCCAAAAACCCGCAAACCTTGATTGTAACATCAAAAACCATTGCATTGCCCCAGGGTTACTTATTGGTATGCGTTATCCACGCATGAGATAATTGGACCATTTTTACGACAATTCTCGAGGCCAGGCGACGAATGTCAACAGTGAAAATTATAGACGCACGATAACGGAATTATTTTTGTCAAACCTGCGAGCTTATCCATCGAACTCTTCATACACATGGTTTCAACAGGATGGGGCGACTGCACACACAGTCAGAGCTTCGAAGAATTTGCTTCGAGAAAATGTTCCCAAAAAAACTGATCAGTCCCTTTGGGGACATCCCATGCCCACCGAGATCGCCCGATATAACTCCCATGGCATTTTTATGGGGCTATCTCAAAAAAAGGGTTTATAATAAAAATCCCCAATCTGTTGTGGCTTTAAAGGAAAATAATTCGTCGAGAAATCAGCTTAATTGAACCAAGTTTACTGCAGGAAGACATCTGGATGTCATACTCTTTAAAAAAATCCGCATTTCTATTTAATCGTTAAATGCTCTTAATAAAACTTTGTGTCAATTATTACGTTAAAAATATAAATATGCTTCACACCATGTAAAACATGCATGTGGTTTTAACGAAGATGACCTGGTTTCCGGGTAAATGCCTTCTATGAGTTGAATAAATAACTGATTGATTTTTACAAAGTAAAAGAAAATCTTATCGGACTAAATGTTTTTTTTGAGTTTGACTAACATGGTATTAGTTGGTTTGTTGGATTACATATAAGATTGATTTGCTCGCAATCTGTCAAGAAGGGTATAAAATATCATGACATCACTCTAACGAGGCGGCATCACTTGATATTGAATAAAATCCAAAGTTGTGCATCGATTTTAGCAAAATATTGCTTAAATTCAATTTTGTTATTATTACTTCAGACTCAAGTTCGATCCCTACTAAATTCTTATTTTTTGCAAATGAAGAAATAAATATAATTTTATTTCCACTTTATTAATTTATTTAAAAACATCTTCAAAAAAAGTAAAGGTTTTGTTTTTTTTTTTTTTGAAATTTTACTATTATAATTTCAAAATCCAAAACTTTAAAATTTAAAAAAAAAAAAAAATTTAGATAGAATAAACAGTTCTTAAGTTATACTTATATATATAGTATATCATGACAGTACCTTAATTTGTAAACTTGCTTAATAAACACCTACATAAACGACACAGTGTGCAACTTCTGTAGTCGCCATAGAGCCTAACAAGATTTTCCCCTCCCCCCTTCATGCAAAATTTACGTGGCAAACAATATTAAGTTTAGTTTCATTAATATGTAATTTGTAGTATAAACACACTATTACTTTAGATTTATTTCTTATGGCAAAAAAGGTAATAAATCTTCTCGATACAACTTAAACTGTATGTCCTGTCAATTTGTCAAGTTTTTTTTTCCCTAAGGACACAAAATGTGTTGCCATGCAAAATATACTTTCTTAAAAATTTCCATTTGGAAAACATTACTAAGCAGAATCTGTTTTCAAAACAGCAAGAACCTCGTGTTTCTAAAACAAAACCACGTGTTATAAGTGAATTAATTAATATTCTAATAGGATTCAATTTCCTTTATTAATTTAAAATGAAATGCCTTCCAATTTTAAAAAATTTGTTCAATACAAAACTAAAATCATTTTTAATTAATTACGACAAAAAAAAAAGTTTTGTTTTATTAAATTTTAGCACATTTTGCGTTTCATTAATGAAAATTTAATGACGCAACATCTCCTCGTGTCTCTTCTTTGTATTTGTTAAAAACATATGCTTGTATTACATTCTTCTTCTTGTTAAGTGGGCAATTTTAAAAGGCGCCGTAGGTTTTAAATTGCAGATTTACAGAAATAATTAGATAAAAATTTCTCTTATGGCTTACTGTGTTATTTAATAGGGAAGTCTTAGGGCATGCGCAGGACTTAAAAAAATATGGTGACATAAAGGCCATTTAATAACTGTTGTTAGTATTACTTTCATGTTTTTTTGCTTGCTAAAGAAAAGAGAAAAATTGTATCAGTAAGTGAGAGGTGGTAGATAAAAACTGAGTATGGGAAATGTGGTGAGTTTATAAGGGAATCTTTCTCGTTCCAGAAATTTCTATTTACATAAGTGTTAAAAAAGGAGCTAAATGTCTGGAAGATTAAACAAAATATTTCTTAAGAATTTTTTTTAAATCGATAAATTTTTTTGTTTAGCAAAAAAAATTTTAAAAATCTAAAATTAACCATTATGTTTTTAATATTTGAAACATGTTTTCTTAATTAAAAAATTAAATAATTCGCCAAATATATTCTTACAATGAATTATATTTTTTTAGATTTAATTCTGCAATTTTTTGCTCTTGCTTTAAAAAAATAAAAAATAAAAGGATGTTGGCTTAAAACCCCACTTCCTGTCGTTCCTTTTTGTTGTATAAATATATATTTAATTACCTTTATTGAAAGGAAGTTATAAGGATGTTACAACAGTTGTTTCATTTACATTATCGATTTCTAATAAATCATAATTTTTTATCAAGAACATTCAGCTTCCTTTTGCAAAAACACACTCACAAGTTTCATAATTTTGCACTAAATTAAACTATGCCCGGGAAATGCTTTTGCAAAAGGATTTCTTGTTTTTTCTTTTTAAATAAAAAAACTTTTAACAGCAAAAAGGCAGAAATGTATGCAAAAACATTAAAACTAATATTAGATTTTTTTTGTAAATTTATTATTTTTGTCACCCACAGCAGCAATAAAAAACAAAAAATGTAACTTAGCGTTAGTAAAGCTCGACTACAAAATAGTTTTAATATATTAATATGTATACGAAATTACTGGTGCTAAAAGTTTTTTTACAAGGGAGTCATTAATGAACCAAAATTGTTTTTCAGTTTCTAGTTAAAACTTAAGGATATCAAGTAATGACATGTCATTAAAAATTATCACTCTGCTTTGCACTTATGAAATAGAAATTTCCTAGGTTAGGGTTAGGTAGAACAGGCAGCCGTTGAAGGAAAGGATACAGCTCACTTGGGTCTGCTTAATTCGGTCCCTTTGTGTTACCTGGAGAGGCAGATAGAGTAGGTTGAGACGGAAGGAAAGAAGAAATTTAGAAAAGGAAAAGAAAGAAAGATAAAGTAGGTTGAGACGGAAGGAAAAAAGAAATTCAGAGAAGGATAAGAAAGAAAGAAAGAACAGAGAATGAAGGAAACTTACCAGGGTCTCTGGTGGGAATCGAACCCACAACCCCCAGACTGGTAGACTCGTGCACTTACCACTGATATACCGGGGCACCCAGAGAAATTTCCTAAAAAGATTATAATTTTGAATGAAAATATAAAATGTTTGCTTAAAATTGAATAACCGCTCTGTGTAAATTAATCCAAAAAGGTTACAAAAAAATATTTCAATTATTTTTAAACAAGTAGGAGCGCAATATTCGGCTTTGCTGGATCTTATTTGCCCTTCAAATTGGCCTTTTTGTATACTTTGTAGAGGACTGCAGCGGATAAGCTTTCAAATAACTTTTAAAATTTGACGTAAAGGAGAGTATTCACTTGTATTCGCTCGCAATGTGAATAAATACGAATTAAGTTTCTGTATGTGTGTCTAGACGTGGTATGTACATATAGGGTGACCATTAATTTCTGATGCTTTTGGTATTTTTTATAGTTGTAATATTCTTTTTATAGTTTGTTTTTAAATCTTTGATATATCGTTTTTAAATGTTGTCTCCTATTTAAAGTTAATAATTACTTATTATTTGTGAAAAGTAGCTAATTTTAGTGTTGGTCTTAAAATGGCAGAACGCGTTTGTTCCTTCAAACATTATTTAGCAATGCAGAACAATCTTTTTTTACACTTGTTTCAACAAAAATCCCAAATAAAAAACTTGCAACATATTTACACTGGTTAACTATTTTATTTACTTCAAATATTCATAAAAAAAATTGTGTTAAATTTCTAAACATGATTTTTGGGAAAAATAACTTAAAAAAAATAGGAGCAGCTGTTAACTGAGTAAAGACTAGATACTTATAAGAGTTTCGAGTAATTTTTAGCATCAGGGAAAAATACCTAGATTTGCGGAAAACAATAATTTCTTTTACGTCAGCAACTGCTTGAAAAATCAGTACAATCAGTACTTTTTTTTATAAATCAGTACAATTCAGTACACACATTTTTAATAAGTACACCATATGAAAAATCAGTTCATGTACTGATGATGTCAGTACGAATGGTCACCCTAGGTATGTATGAACATGTTTTATTAATTTTGGCACACATTTGACTATTCATATGCTTACTAGCGCTGTTAACACTTGCAAATACAACAGTATTACATCGTTCATACCTGTATATTGTTTT